>ML789214.1:35982-68064 GCA_009831015.1 Picea engelmannii | reverse complement strand
CATCATCATCATCATCATCATCATCATCATCATCATCATCATCATCATCATCATCATCATCATCATCATCATCATCATCATCATCATCATCATCATCATCATCATCATCATCATCATCATCATCATCATCATCATCAATTATATTTTTTTTCCAATTTTTATATTTGTGAAGGTTGTGAAGGTTATGGTTTGATTAATAAATTCTTACTTTTAGTTTATATGTTATTATAAAATATTCATAATAATTTTAAACTTTAAACTAGAGTTAATCTCAAATCACATGCACAACCAAATTCTATGTGAGAGCAGTCTAAAATATAATAATATAAAATATTTAAAGGGATTTTCTTATGATAGGATAAAATAAAATATAAAGAAATCATATTATGAAAATTAAAAATAGAATATTAAGAAAAAAAATTATGGAAATTAAATATGTTAAAGATATATTGAAATAAATTTTAAAAAATAACTATTAATTTAGTTTCTTTATTTAAAAAATCATTCTTATTTTAAATACACTATCTAGTTATGAGTTGTTTGTTTAGTGTATCAATGTAATGAAAATAATATCTTGTATTATATCACCACATTGCATGCATTACATTAACCATATAGGTATGACGTTGATTAGGGTTGTGAACGAGATAATGATGGCAAAGATTGGTGTCAAGAGTTGGAAGGGTTTGGTTCAAGAACTCACTGAGAAAATGATGAGGAAATGATGATACTAATAATGTTTGCAATGATGGATTTTGGAAGGCTCATGATGTAATGTTTGTCGCTATGGTGTTTAGGGTCAAGAACTCACTAAGGAAATGATGATATTAATAGTGTTTGGAATGATGAAATTTGGAAGCATGATGTAGTGTTTGTCACCATGGTGTTTATGGTCAACTTGCTCTAGATGATCATACTTCTCATGATGATCTCCACATAGTATTAAATGACCTCTAGATGACCATCCTTCTCATGATTATCTCCACATAGTATAAAATGACCTCTCTCAAATCCCTATGTCTATGCATTAGGAAACAAAACACAAAAAAATTGAGAAGGATAGGGGAAAAACTAGAGGAATGACCTGGTTGTAATGAGGTTAACATGGATTATAGGGTACTAGTTCTAGTTTATGATGAAGAGCACCTCAAGAAAGAGGCAGAGTAAGAAAAGAGAAGGGAGGAACACCAACAAAAGGAGAAGGAGAAAATAGTTGACCCAACACATCACGAGTGTAAGGTAGAGGTAGACTCCCCCACTAAATATAGTAATTTTATAATTCTTTACTTTTCTTTAACCATATATCATAATATGCTACATGCACTTGAAAGTGAGTGTAGTTGTTTTGTGTAATGTTGCATAGTGTAGTTGTTTTTTGTAATGTTCCATAGTGTCATTTTTACGAAGGTCCTTGCAACATACATGGGACTTCGCCTCATTCCAACCAATAGATATTTAAGGCTTATAGTAATCAGGTATTCTGACTTGGTCACAAGGGGACTTCGTCAAAATCTCAAGAACATGCATCCTAATCTTTCCAGAACTCTTCTTCAAATCAGAGACATGGAACATAAGTTTATAAAAGTCAGATATTACCATATATATAGAACTCAGAATGCCATAGTTGTAAACAGTTTTCTACTAGGAAGATAAGGACAGGCTCCACCTTGAATTATGAATTTATCCCCTAATAAATTTGCACCCTCCTTGCCACTACCCTTGGACATTTTGTCACACATGTTCTCTCTCTCCATCACTCCCCTGGGAAAATATTTCACTTATGACCTGTCCACGTGCCATACTCATCTGATATGAAATAATAATGATCTAAAATGGAATAAATGTATAAAAATAACGCAAAAGAACAAGTAAAATATCACTCAAACTTCGTAAGTCAATAAATGAATGAAAAGAGAGTGATGAATGACCTTAATAATTTAGATAAGATACCCTTGGTTTACCTTTATAAAAATAGGTGTACATGACTCAATTATTTGATGATATGAACTTTAATATCTGCAAAATGAACACAAAACACAGAAAGAAACAAAGAATTTTCCTTTTTGAGACACCCCACAAATGTCAAAACGCTCTGGATCAACGTATTTTGGGGGTTGGGAAGCTTGGAAATAATTTTAGAAATTATATCTACAGCCCAAAAATTCAAATTTGCATTTTAATTTCATTTTTCAACAATTTGGAAATTGCTTGCAAAGTTTGTGGCTCAAATCCCCCCTAAGGTCAAAACCTAGAAAATTATTCCAACAAGATGATAGATTTATAGTGGATGGAAACCACTTATTCTATCCCAAAAATTAAGATATTAACTAGGATAACAACTCTGGAAAATTCAAAAGGGTTTTAATGATAGAAAACTTACCTAGCAGGCCCTTTAGAATGAGGTTATTGTTTGATCTAGTGTGGGATTTGTTGTAATTATTTCATATCTGCAAAATCCTCACTATACCCTCATGCAGTAGGAAATAAATTGCTAAAACATAGAGGGTGAAATATCCTTGGGTAGAAATTAATCTAGAGAAAAAATACCAAGGATCTACTAGCTATGTAAGATGGAAATTCAAGCACAAGCTAGGATAATATTATTTCTTTTTCTTTCTTTTGTATTTTTATCCAAAACAAAAAGTCAAGGAGAAATTTATGTTTTTTGAAATAAAGTGGTTGAAGTAGTGAGGTCTACCTCAACCTTACCTTTACCTTTAGAGCATCAAATTGTGATCACAACCCCCTCTACATCAAACACATACTTTGGTGATCAAGGAAGATATTGGTGGCCACCCACCTATTCCACTAGCTCAAAGAACAATTTTCCATTTTGGCAGTTTTTACAGTTCTTTGGGTCCCAAAATTTTGGGGTCATTTTGAGGCCCTAAACGTTGTTTTTGGGGACTTTTCGGGGGCTAATAGTTGTAGACTACATGCCTAGATCCCTGACGAAAGTTGTACTCCTTAGATAGACCTTTCTGACAAGGTATTGAATGCCCCAAATGGAGATTGTATGCAAAAGTTACACCCTCGAGAAGTTGACATATCAACTACACCCATCAAGGCCAATAAAAATTTTGGTGTTTAATTTCTTAGGGTTAGGGTTTTGGATGTTTAGGTTTTTATCATTTCTTATTTATGTTTAAAAATACTTTGGGGCCTCATTGTAAACACATCTTCTTTACCACCATAAGCTAGCACCATTCTAGCAAGTTCATTTACTCTATATTTTTACATTTTTTGTATATTTGTTTCATTAATAGAAATTGTGTATTATTGTATCTCTATGTTTATTGCAATATATCTATGCATTTCATTGTTACATCTATGCCTTCATTTCATTCTCAAAATAATCCATATTGGTGGTATCAGAGCAGGATTCTCCTTGTCGTTTCTCAGTGCATGGCCCCAATGAGGTCAGGATATAGACAGTTGAGTCTCGAGCTAGTTTCTCTTGAGGACAATCACTCTTGTGAATCCAAAAAACCTCCCATGGTGGAAGAAAATCGAGATGAGGGACCATATGATTCTTTTAATATGTTTCTATAGGAATCCCTCATGTGACAAAGGGACGAAATGATGAAAAGTTTTCCCAAATCCTTCGATGAATGCCAATAAAAACAGACACATCTTCATTAAGGGACCACTTTGGAAGCATCGCCCATTTCGAGGTACAATTTAATTTTGATATTACAGTGTTTGAAGGTCAGATAGATATGAATTCTTTAGAAAAGTGGTTGAATCTGATAGAAGGTTATTTCTTTGTCCACAATTTTTTCGATAGAGAAAATATCACCTTTGCACTCCTTAAGGATTCCCCCATCTTAAAAATTGGTGGGAAACTTACTCGGAGCAAAATTCCACAGAGAAGTATGGAATATTTGGGGCCGAGCCCACTTGGTATTATTTTATGGATGCATTCAAGGAAAAATATTACTCTATTGGAAACTATGATGACCAATACATGATATGGACCACACTATGTCAGTATAGGGGCCAAACAATGCCCAAGTTCAAAAATACGTTCCATACCTTGTGCACCAAGTTGGGTATCAAATAATTTGAGCAACATCTGATTCTAAAATACCACGAGGCTATACACAAGTACATCCAAACCAAAATGGAATTTCTGGACATCTCATCACTAGGAACTGCTTATCGATATTTTATCAAAATCAAGCAAAAATTTAAGTAACAAAACAAAAGGGAGTTCACGCATGCAAATCCACAACAACCAAAGTATGGTAAAGGTGGCCCTAAATCAGAGAATATCCTACCTCAAGACAATCAATCCATGCCACAAGAAAAGAAGGGTAATGGGAAGATGAAGAAGGACACTAAGAAGTGGTGGTACTTCCACAAAATCCCTTGGAACGACACTAATAAATGTCACTCAAAACAATCATTAGTTTTTGAGCTCAAAGAAAAAGAGTCGATCCTGGACTCAGACTCCGATTAAAAAAAGATAAAAATGAGATATATCATTGATGCAGAAACCATTTCTACCATCATGACCACACCAATCCAACCAAAATAACTAGAAGAACCTAAGGAGGGGGAGCACCTCTTCCATTCACAAATGTGGGTGAAGGTAACCCCATTGCATTTTATTGTTGATAGTGGAAGAAAAAATAACCTCATATTGGTAGAGGTCGTCAAACAACTGGATTTACCCACAACACCACACCCGCAACCATAGAACATTGGGTGGCTTCTCTAGGGATGAGATCTTCACATCAAATCAACAATGTTGCTTGTCTTACGACATCAATCCCTTCAAGGATGAGGTACTATGTGATGTTTCCCCACTTGAATTATGTGATGTTCTATTAGGCCAGCCGTATATGTGGAAGTGTCATGTTGGTTATGAGTCTCAACCTCATAGTTTCATTATTACTCTGGGGAGTAAACTCTACAAGGTACCAGTGATAGTTACGAATATTGTCTTGGTAAAACGGTATTGTAAAGTAATCTCTCATACCGCAAAGTTTAGCCTCTTCACAATCCAGTCAAAAGTTGAACAGAAGAACATTGCAATCACTACACCCTTAACCCAAGACCTTCCTATCGAGAAAAATGAGGGTGATAGGATTGTATAAGAGCATAAAGGTATTCTTTCTTCACCTATAGGAATGCCTCCACACTACCCAGTCAATCCAACATCTAATAAGGCCCTTCATAGCTCTATTGGCCATAACTCTTTTCAGGCATGCTTGGGGTTCCAATCATTAACCCCCATTGATATATCTCTTCTTCTTGCATCATCACCAACATATTCCTCCCACACTCAGGTATATCATGTATCTATATTGGTTGAATAGGTCCAACCCCTCCAACATTAGGTTTGTGATAGCCTTCAACAAGCTAATCATGATATCTTCTTCAAGAAGGAAAGCATTTAACCATGGTTCAGATTCAACAAAACAATCCCCATCTCCCATGATAAATTGATGCAATGGGGAACATTGATTTATAAACGGGGAGGAATGATATAGGAGGATATCGAGGCCACCCACCTATTCCATCGACTCAAAGAACAATTTTCCATTTTGCAAGTTTTTTTTACAGTTTTTTGGGTCCCAAACTTTTGGGGCCATTTTGAGGCCCTAAATGACGTTGTTTTGCACTTTTGGGGGATGAAGGGATGCCAAAAACATTATTTGACCCCCAAAAAAATTTTTACTCTTTGACTAGACCTTTTCGACGAGGTGTCGAATGCCCCAAATGGAGATCATATGCAAAAGTTACACCCTCCGAAAGTTCACGTATCAACCACCCCCTCGGGGCCCGCAAACTTTTTGGCATTTCATCTCCGAGGGTTATGGTTTTGGATGTTTAGAGTTTTCTCATTTATTCTTTATCTTAAAAAGGTCTTTGGGGTGTCATTGTAAACACATCTTAATAGTATTTTTAATATTTTTTTTATCTAAAACAAAAATGTAAAATATAATTTTTAATACTAAAATATTTAAAGTGATTTTCTTATCAATAAAACGAGAGAATAAATTAAAATAAAATATTTAAATGAATTTTAGTATGATAAAACCAAAGAATAAAACAAAAATGTAAAATATAATTTTTAATACTAAAATATTTAAAGGGATTTTCTTATCAATGCGATTAACCTGTGGCTTGAGAAACTGCGATTCAGGGGCATCTAAGTCGTCAAAATCACCCGGGGATCGCACCCGGCCTGAGCCACACCAACCCTTAACATGGTTGGATTTTTTGTCCCCACAGGTTTCGAACCGGTGACTTTAACATCGCGGAGTGGCTTAACAACACACTCTGTCACCGACTGTCCTACACCTCGGGGACATATTTAAATGAATTTTAGTATGATAAAACCAAAGAATAAAATAAAATATGAAGAAATGATTTTATGAAAATTGAAAATAGATTATTAAAAAATTAATTTTGTGGAAATTAAATATGTTAAAGATATATTGAAATAAATTTTAAAAAATAACTATCAACTTAGTTTCTTTATTTAAATAATCATTCTTATTTAAAATACACTATCTAGTTATGAGTTGTTTGTTTAGTGTATCAATGTAATGAAAGTAGTATATTTTATTATATCACCACATTGCATGCATCACATTAACCATACATGGATGAGGTTGATTAGGGTTGCGAATGAGATAATGATGACAAAGATTGGTGTCAAGAGTTAGAAGGGTTTGGTTCAAGAACTCACTGAAGAAATGATGATACTGATAGTGTTTGTAATGATGAACTTTGGAAGCACAATGTATTGTTCATAGCTATGGTGTTTATGGTCAAGAACTCACTGAGGAAATGATGATACTGATATTGTTTGGAATGATGGACTTTGGAAGCATGATGTAGTGTTTTTCTCCATGTTATTTATGGTCAAGTGGCTCTAGATGATCATCCTTCTCATGACGATATCCACATAATATAAAATTACCTCTAGCTGACCATCCTTCTCATGATGATCTCCACATAGCATAAAATGACCTCCCTCAACACCCTCCATTTGTGCACTAGGAAACAAAGCACAAAAAAATCAAGAAGGATAGAGAAAGAACCAGAGGAAAAACCTGCTTGTAATGAGGTTAACATGGATTAAGGAAGACATAGAGGAAGTAAAGAGAAGGGAGGAACACCAACAAAAGGAGAAGGGGAAAAGGGTTGACCCAAGCCACCCTGAGAAGTACATAAACCACAAGGAGAAATGTAAATCCTTACTTCATAGAAAAAGGTTTTGATGGTAGATACAAGACCACCATTGCTCAAAACATAGACAAATTAGAAGAAAAATTTCTACGCACAAATTTTCCATCAACATCACAAAGATAGAGAAGGAATTGACTCACATAATCCTAAACACAAAAAATTCAAAAACTAAAACCAAGAAATACTCTTTAACCCTAAACCTAAACTAACATATGACTAACATACAAAGGAAATGGTGACCTCTAAAAAAACCACCTACTCAATAATATCCAAGAAGAATTACAACAACTCAATAACAAATATCATTTTTTACTTACAACCATCCAAAATTTAAATCATACTTCTAAAAATAATAAAAACTTAAAACTTAAAAAATTATTAATGTTTAAATATAATATTTTTATAACTTAAAACTTAAAAATTTATTAATGTTTAAATATAATATTTTTATAATTCTTTACTTTTCTTTAAGCATATGTGATATATGTTACATGCACTTCAAAGTAAGTGTAATTGTTTTGTGTAATGATCCATTCCTTACTTTCAATAATATTATGCATGTACTTAAAAATATTTTAGTTGTTTTGTATAATTTGAAATTTTTATCTTTAAATATATTTATATTTAATTGTTTTATGTAACATAGAGTTTTTATTTTTAATTTAATATATTTAATTGTTTTATGTAACATAGAGTTTTTATTTTTAATTATGAAATGTGAAATATTTATATTTAATTGTTTTATGTAACATGGAGTTTTTATTTTTAATTATAAAATATGAAATAAAAAAATTAGATTTTTAAAATTTATATATATATATATATATATATATATATTAGATTTTTTTTTTTTTNTAATAATAATAATAATAATAATAATAATAATAATAATAATAATAATAATAATAATAATAATAATAATAATAATAATAATAATACATTTCAATCAATAATATATAAAATCAAGTATTCATTAATGTTTTTGAGATGTATCATTCCTCTCTTTCAAGATGTATAGACTATTATTAGGATGCTTGGATTTTTGAAGAAAGACAATCACTACTCTCTAGTTGCACAACCTTGGGACTTACGTTGCATTCCTTTCTAATTATTTGTTAAGGTTTTAAGTTGGTGTTTGATTTTAGAATTTATGTTTTTAAACATCCAAAACATTAATTATTTGTTAAGATTTTGCTAAGGTTTTAAGTTGGTGTTTGATTTTGGAATTTATGTTTTAAACATTCAAAAATTAAATTATTAAATTAAATTAAATTAATTTTTTTTTATATTAAATTATTATGGTGTAGTAATATTTTTTTTTGTGATAAAACTATTTTTTTTAAATTATTTTAGGTGATAATTTTGAAGTAATAAAGGGGTGATAATTTTGATTTAATTTATTATTATGTACTTTTAAAATATAACTGTTATTATAATTTTAAAAATAATTTGAAAAAAAAAATAAAGAAAAAAAAAATTATTCAGTATATTGTTTTCAAATAATTTGGTTCATTGTATTGATAACATGATTAACATTAAAAGTGAAGAATAATTTCTTATTGTTATTAAAAATAAGTAAAGATTAAAAAAAAAAAAAATTAAATATTTCTTTTTTATTTTAAATTAAAATTATTAAAAAAATACATTATTGTAAGTAGAAATATTATATGTCATTGTTATTTATTGAATTATTTTGATTTAAAATGCATTCAATCTATTAAAATTAATATGCCAGCCACTAGTCCTCAAGGTGTAGGATAGTCGGTGATGGAGTGTGTTGTTAAGTCACTCTGTGATGTTAAAGTCACCGGTTCGAAACCTGTGGGGACAAAAAATCCAACCATGTTAAGGGTTGGTTTGGATGTGCGATCCCCGGGTGATTTTGACGACTTAGATGCCCCTGAGTCGCAATTTCTCAAGCCACAGGTTAATCGCATACCCAACAGGTTCCACACAAATTAACAAACAAAAAAAATATGCCAACCACTACATTTAAGTCTTTTCTCAATGTACAATTTTTATTGTGTATTTATCATTTTATATTCAACCCATTAAAATGTATTTAAATCTTACTCTCAAATTTTGAATTTACATACATTTCCAAAATATTAAATATGTACTCCATATTCACATTCCATTTTTAAAATATTAATTTACATTTATTTTTAATATGGTAAATGTGCATTGGGTATACACATGGAAATTAATATTTCCCATGCATTTTACTTGAATGTCTCAATATTAATTACCCCATGCATTTTAGTAATTAATATTCCCGATACATTTTAGTCATGTCTCAATATGCACTTAATATTTACCACCCAATATGGTATTCATATTTCAATGTCAAATTATAGTATCTATACATAATCAAATATGATAAATAAGCACACTCATATATTAGTGTCAAATTATAGTAACTATGCATAATCCAATATGGTAAATAAGCACATTCATATATTAGTGTTAAATTGTAGTATTTATACACAATACACATTCATATATTAGTGCTAAATTATAATATTTATACATAGCACTTATACACATCTAGTATAGTCATATTTCTTTCTAAAATTCTCCATGTATAATGATTTTCAATATTTATAAATTTGCACTCCATATTCATATCTTATTTTAAAATTCTAGAATTACATACTTTTTTTAAATATGTTAAATATATATTATGTATACAGTGTACACTGTAAAGAGATCAACATGCACCGTGCATTGAAGTCATGTATCCAAGTCATGTATGTGAGTACAAACCTTATTGTATATTGAGACATGGGTAAATTAATATTAATATTAATATCATTTTACTCATGAAATTAATACGATTTTTATGCATTACATATTAATATCTCAATCCATATTATAAAATGTACATTCATTTATAATATGGTAAATACATATTGTGTATACATTGGGTAATCAATATGCGCCATGTATTAAAGTTATGTAAGTTATGATAAATGCTATAGGAGAAACAAGGATATTGAACCTTTGGAATGTAAATCCTTATATTGATTGTCTGAGAAAAGAGGAATGATCACATGCCTCTTTGAAGGGGAATCCTCTTATTGAGTAGAGCTTCAATACAATGAAAATGCTTGACAGAACATTACATAGCCTTCTACCTATATAAATAGTTTCTTACTAGAAAAACCCTAAACACTTGTGGTCCCATCATTAATGAGTAACACCCATCTATCAAACCTTATTTAATAAATATAACCATTTTGTATTGGGTAACGACCCCTAAACTACCTAATGAACATTATTCAAATAAGATGGTCTCATACATCAATCGATAATGGTCACTCTTGTGTCAAGCATGCAATCCACTTCCTAAACCTTGGATGTTCCTTGTAAGTATGAATCAAATGAAGGAGGTTTTTGGCCATAGACAACTTCATATGGTGACGTTTTGGTATAATCATGACACGTGGTACTATACACCATTCAACAAGTGGTAGCCACTAAACCCATTGGTGTTGTAGTTCCAATGAAAAACATTGCAAATAAGTTTCCATTCACTTAATGATTGTCTTTGTTTGACCATCTACTTGGGGAGGATAAGCGATCTTCATTTTCAAGTGTGTTCCCTGAACTTTAAGAAAATGGACTTACCATAATTTGCTCATGAAGGTGGGATCATGATTTTTCACAATGAAAATAAGCATTCCATGGAATTTGAAAATCTAATCCATTGAGACTTGGGCAACAATGGATGGCATAAATGGAACTTCATTGAATGTAATATCGTCAGAATTTGTGAAAAAAAAAATTAAACCTTGTGAAGATGCAATGGTAACAGATTACGAGAAGGTAGGACAATGAGAACTCAGCGTGAGCGTTAGGGCTCGTTCTGGCATGAGCGTTAGGGTTTGAGGTGCAGAGAGACTCATGGCAGCACCAGGGGGCAGGATTCCCGCCCCCTCTCCCATGAAATTGGTCGAGGATGCCTTCCGCAGGCTTATCCACAGTCAAGGGAAGAAGTCTACTCATCCAGAGATTCCAAAATTTATAAAGAAACTCGATGAAATCCCTGAAATCGCCTTACCTGAAGAGAATCCAATGAAAATAGCAGTAGCACTAGCCAACCAAGGATTAGTGGGACAGTTTATGGGCCTGTGGTCATCCACCAGAACAACAGATGATTGGATTCAACGAAACTGGAGACCGAATCTAGCGCACGGAGTAACCTGCTACCCAGTGGGAAGAGGTTATTTCGTTTTTGAGTTCATTTCTGAAGAAGACCGAGATTTGGTATTCAGAAATGGACCTTACTTCATGGGGACCTAGGGACTTTATTTAAATAAATGGAAACTTGATTTCAACCCATTGGTGGACACGCCTAAGGAAGTGTCAGTTTGGGTCAGACTGCCAAACCTCCCAATGCACTGCTAGGACTTCGAATCATTGCAAAGAATTGGGAATGGAGTAGGTAGGTTCATTGACAAAGCAGATAATAAGGGACAGTATACCTGCGCTAGAATCTGTGTGGAGGTTGATCTGGAGGCAGGACTCCCAGAAGCTGTCAAGTTAACTATTGGCTCTTGGACCCACTACCAGAAATTGGATTATGAACACCTGTCGTTCAAGTGCAGGAACTGCCAGGAGCATGGTCACTTTCAAAGGAACTGCCCCAAACTACAAGCCAGCGGGTGGAGGATGCAGAAGGCTGGAAAAAGGTAAGGAGAGGGAAAAACTCGCAGAATGCTAAAAATAGAGACAAGACGCACCAGGAACCATCAAAAGAAGGTAACCCCAAGAACAGTGTTTCAGAAAACCCAAAACTACAAGGAAATCCCACAATAGTTATTGAAGAAGGAGGAAACCAACAGCCAGGAGCCCCAGCGTGCCCTAGCACTGGAGCCAAAAGCATAAGTTCGAGTCAGGAAAATACCAGCCTGAATACAAACACTGAGGCCGAAACAGTGGAGGAGGAGGATACTGAAGCAAGCAGCCCAAAAGGATCACCTGACCAGCCAAAACGAGGAAGAAAGACAGAGAAAAAAAGAAGAGAAGAACTGTCCTATAAGGAAGTAACCCAGGGCACACAGCATACAATCCCGGATATGATGAGCACTAGATTGGGGTCGAAATAGGGGAAGACGCCGAAAGGTAGTCCCCCTCCTCAAGCAAGTAAATAATGCAATTTGTCTCCTGGAATTGTAGAGGACTAGGCAGCAAGACAAAAGAAGAAGCCTTGAGAGACTTAATAAGGCTAGCAAGACCTAAAGTCCTCCTAATCCAGGAGACGAAACTTGAGGAGGAAGATTTCCTCCAAGTAAGTAATATATTTTGGAAGAAAGGTCGGGGACGGGCAGTAAGCGCCCGAGGTGCCTCGGGGGGATTAGCAACCCTCTGGGATTCTTCAAAGATCGAGCTAGTAGAAGAAACAACAACCACTCATTGGCTTTTCACCAAGCTGCTACACAAGGGCTCCGGGCATCTGGTAAGTCTATTTAACCTGTATGTTCCTGTTTCAGTTAACGAGAAGAAAGAATGTTGAGACTCTTTAGCTCTTTTTATTAACCAAGGCAACCCTGTAAACCTTATAGTGGCAGGGGACCTAAATTTCACCCTCTCTCAAGTTGAGAAGAAAGGGGGTTCGATAGTTAGAGACCCTGCTTGGGAATGGGTTGAAGACTTAATCTCAGATTGGGAACTTGAAGACATTATTCCAATAAATGGGAAATTTACTTGGTCTAACAAGAGACTAGGGCCAGGACACATTGCTGCCAGACTTGACCATTTTCTTGTCCATTCTTCCTTCCTTTCTCTTGGTCTGTTGGCCACCTCCAAAGTCCTGCCTCATTATACCTCAGATCATAAACCTTTATCCCTGTCTCTCTTCCCTCCTTCAACTCTAGGCCCAATCCCCTTCAGATTCTGCCCTTCTTGGGCGCACCATGAAAGCTTCCTAAGTCTAGTCCTCCACTCCTGGAATTTCTCCATATCTGGGTCCCCTTTCTTTGTTTGGGAAGAGAAACTCAGAAACCTCAAATTAAATCTAAAATTCTGGGCTAAAAACCTCGGAACTCCCTTGGAGGAAAAGAAAAAAATTCAGGAAACTCTGGAAAGGCACCAAGCAGTCATGGAAGAAGCTCAAGTTACCTAGGAACTCCTCAATCAGGAATCTGAAATCCAAAGAAAGTATCACAAAATTTGCAGAGAAGAAGAAACATATTGGAGAATCAAATCGAGGGCGCTTTGGCTCCAAGAGGGAGATAGGAATACCTCATTCTTTCATAAACAATCCCAAGCAAGGAACAATTACAATTTTATCAACGAAATACATTAGCAAGAACAAGTCTACACGGACCCTGAAGACATCAAAGAGGCAGCCCACTCTTACTTCAAAGACCTTTATTCAGCACCCGATCAAGAGGACCTGGAGATGGACTCCTATCCGCTTTTAGAAATCCCAATTCTGGTTACAGAAGAGGACAACAAAATTTTGAATAGACCTATCAGCATGAAAGAAATCAAGAAAGCAGTCTTCAGAATGAACCCTGACAAGGCGCCAGGGCCGGATGGGTTCACCCCTCGCTTCTACATCCATTGCTGGGATATCATAAAAAAAGATTTAAGAAAAATGGTTATGAGAGCACAAATCTATAATAAACTTGGTGCCAGCACAAACTCGTCATTCTTAGCACTCATTCCAAAAGAAAAAGGAGCCAAAAGCTTTGCCAGATTTAGACCGATCTCCCTATGCAATACTGGGTATAAAATTATCACCAAAATAATCGCAAATAGGCTTAAAAAAATTCTGCCAAGGCTGATCCTGGAAAACCAAGGAGGTTTTGTACAAGGGAGGCAAATACTAGACAACATTATCCTTGTCCAAAAAGCTATACACTCCAGCTGCAAAAAAAAGGAAAAAGGCATGGCAGTCAAGCTCGATTTAGCTAATGCCTTTGACCGTGTAAGGCATGAGTTTCTGTTTGCAGTTATGCAGAGATTTGGGTTCAACCAACAATTCATCGACTAGGTGAAGGCATGCATCAAGGCTCCTTGGATTGCCCCCTTGATAAATGGACACCCAGCCAAGTTTTTTCAAGCTTCCCGAGGATTGAGGCAAGGGTGCCCCCTTTCTCCTATGCTCTACGTTTTACAAGCTTCAGTGCTCAACTTTCAGCTGCAAAGTGCTCTTCAAAACATATCTTTTTCGGGCATTAGAGTAGTTCCCATAGTTAAGGAGGTCAGCCACACACAATTCATTGATGACACACTTCTATTGGGGGATGCCAATCTAAAGACAATAAGGAACCTCAAATCAGAGCTGGATATATACAAAACCTGCTCTGGCAGCGAGATCAACTACCACAAAAGCACGATTTATGGCTGGAATTGCAATCCCAGAGAAATGTTGCAATTAAGTCGGGCCTTAGAGATGGAAGGAATTATAGCTTGGGACAAATTTATTTACCTAGGAATTCCAATTTTCAAGTCTTATTCTAAAGTAGCTCACTGGATGCCCATGGTGGACAAGCTCAAGGTTAAGATCCAAGCCTGGGGAGTAAATTGGCTTAATAAAGTAGGTAAGTTGGTGTTAATGAACTCAGTTATCACTAGTCTTCCAATTTATCAATGCTCGGTTCTTCTCGCCCCCAAAACAATCACTAATAAAATTGAAGAGATGCTTAGGAAATTATTTTGGGAGGGAGGTAAGAACTGTGAAAGAAAGCTTCACTTAGTCAAGTGGGATAAAGTCAAGAGACCAAAGATGGAAGGAGGACTGAGTATAAGGGATGTGGCTGCCCACAATATAGCCATGGGAGGAAAGCTACTCTGGAACATGATAACAGGGAAGATATCTTGGAGCAAGCAACTGCTTAGGAAGAAATATTTTTCAGGGGGTAGAGACCGATGCTTGGAGAAGCCTGCAAAAACGAGAATAGGCTCGCCGATCTTTCACTTGTGCCAAAGAGCCATGCCCTTCCTCAGGACTAATCTCACTTGGATTCTGGGAAATTGATCAAAGATCAGTATTTGGGAAGACTCCATTCTTGGAGATCCACCCCTCTTGGACCTAAGAGAAATAGAGAATATCAAGGACTGGCTGTTGAATAAAAATTGTAGAACGCTTTGGGACATATCTTGGTGGAAGAATGATGCCAAGGGATCCTGGGAAGGCTGGAATCTAGGCAGGTACCCGGAAGAACTCAAAGAGGAAGCATCAACCCTGTTGGAACTCCTCCAAGGGAAATCNTGGGGAGTAAATTGGCTTAATAAAGTAGGTAAGTTGGTGTTAATGAACTCAGTTATCACTAGTCTTCCAATTTATCAATGCTCGGTTCTTCTCGCCCCCAAAACAATCACTAATAAAATTGAAGAGATGCTTAGGAAATTATTTTGGGAGGGAGGTAAGAACTGTGAAAGAAAGCTTCACTTAGTCAAGTGGGATAAAGTCAAGAGACCAAAGATGGAAGGAGGACTGAGTATAAGGGATGTGGCTGCCCACAATATAGCCATGGGAGGAAAGCTACTCTGGAACATGATAACAGGGAAGATATCTTGGAGCAAGCAACTGCTTAGGAAGAAATATTTTTCAGGGGGTAGAGACCGATGCTTGGAGAAGCCTGCAAAAACGAGAATAGGCTCGCCGATCTTTCACTTGTGCCAAAGAGCCATGCCCTTCCTCAGGACTAATCTCACTTGGATTCTGGGAAATTGATCAAAGATCAGTATTTGGGAAGACTCCATTCTTGGAGATCCACCCCTCTTGGACCTAAGAGAAATAGAGAATATCAAGGACTGGCTGTTGAATAAAAATTGTAGAACGCTTTGGGACATATCTTGGTGGAAGAATGATGCCAAGGGATCCTGGGAAGGCTGGAATCTAGGCAGGTACCCGGAAGAACTCAAAGAGGAAGCATCAACCCTGTTGGAACTCCTCCAAGGGAAATCGCCATTAAGTGCTGAAAGTAAAGACAAAAGAGGATGGGAAACAAGCTCAGGGGATTACACTTCAACAACTGGTTATAAGGTAATCTCAGTCGTCCCTTGGGCTCCTCCCAATCCTGGGCCGTGGAAAGCTCTTTGGAATTTCCCCTCAATCCCCAAGGTAGATCTGTTTGCCTGGACTCATATTCATAACAACATTTTAACCTTCGATAACTTGAAGAGAAGAGGTTGGGAAGGGCCCTCTCGCTGCCTCCTGTGTGCTCAAACCGAAGAAACTATCGCCCATCTTCTTTTCAATTGTGAATTTTCCAAAGAAGTCTGGAGGCTCCTTGTGGGACCAGTCGCCTCTAGTCTTCCAACTGAGAGTAAGGAGATTTTTAATTGCTGGTTGTCCCTGTCCCTGTCCCCGTTTGATTTAAAAAAAAAGCACTTGTTCAAAATAATCTGGATGTGGATCCCAAAATTTACCTGTTGGAAGATCTGGCTAGAGCGGAACAACAAGATTTTTACAGAAGAAAGAAGATTTCTAGCTCAGGTGGCCATCAAAGTTAAGACCATGATTTCAGAAGCCATTAATGCGAAGCCTTCTATCCAAAACTCTACCATGATAACTGAGGAAGAAGAGAACTGGCTCAAGGAATTCGGACCAACTCATCAGAATAACAACCAGTCCATTCCTCCAAGAATCAAAAACTGGGAGATCCGATTGCCGGAACAAGAATTCCTGAAATGGAGGTCGACACTAGACGATTGGTGGATCCTCTTTGATGGAGCTTCGAAAGGAAATCCTGGAAGAGCAAGGGGAGGAGAAATTCTTCTCGAACCTAATGGATCAATCAATTTGTCCTTTGCCTGGGGCCTAGGCTTCGCCACCAACAACCAGGCTGAATTCTTAGCACTCTGGCAAGGGCTAACCCAGGTTCTCAAGCTGGGCATTAAAGAAGTAAAGATTGTGGGGGACTCTAAACAAGTGGTGGATGCAATAAACCTCAATAAACCGCCAAAGGATATGAGGCTGGCTCAGTTATATAAAAAGATCCTAATCCTCTTGGAGCAGTTGAATGAGTACAAATTCTATCATGTGCTTAGGACGCTGAATGGATACATGGATAAAGAGGCGAATCAAGGATCACTGCAAAACAAAGGACATTTGAAAATCAATGGGGAAATTTCCCATCATCCGATCCCCTAAATGCAGAGCCATTTCAGACGAGTTCTATCAATTCGACATGGTGTCAGACAGGAAGGACGACAGCTCAATCTTCCAGTCGGACGGACAAGATCTAAACGCAGAGATTTGGAATCTCATTCCACCCGTGACGAACCCGAGCCAGGACATGAGGGCTTGTTGTTAAATGGCACTCGTTCAACACAAAACCATCTAAGAAGACGGACGAGTAGATCGTAGGAAGCAAGTAGCAGTGAACGTTTTGAGCATAGCAGTCATGGAATCGGGCTCTAAAACCCCCCTCACACCAAAAGAACGAATAGACTTGATCAGAGCTGAACTGGAAAGCATAAGGGCCTCCACTAATCAACGAAAATGGGAAACTCTTAACTTTGAAATGCAGGATCTCAGGGATGAACTCTCAGACGAAATACACGTTGGCTTGAAAGACGCAGCCAATCTCATGGGAGACTTAGGAAAGCACCTCTGCAACCTGGAGCAGAAAGTGGAGGAGTTAACCAAGGCATTCAGCAAGATCTCTGAAGCATCAACAGAAGCGGCCACCAATACTGGAAAAAAAGGAAATCGCTAATGGAGCAACAACTCGCCTTCAGTTTTGAAAGGAGCCCCAGCCCAGGATATTGTTTAGGCATCCACAGTCCTTCTTATTAACTGTATTGATCTTCTAGTAGTAAAACTTTGATTGTAGGTAGTAAAAGAATTCTGGCTGGATAATGTATTACAGAGCAGTAGCTCTGAGATGATCTGTAAGGGTTAGGCAGCCCTCTCTGCCATAGTCTAAATAAAGCTCCATACCCGTTTATGTTAAAAAAAAACAATGGATGGCATAAATGGGCATTGTAAGGCACAAAGTGAGCATATTTGGAAAGGTAATCATCTACCACCATCATGACATTTGTTGTTGGCTTTAGGAATGCCAACTATAAAATCCATGGGAATGTCATTTGAAATAGTGGTAGGCATTGATAATGGTTGCAATGCCCTGAGCGTCTTCACCATTTCACTCTTGTTCCTTTGACATGTGTCACATTTATCTATAAAGGTATGGATGTAATTTTTCATGCCTTCCCAAAAGGAGTGCTAAGCTCATTCATATGTTTTTTGAAATCATGAGTGACTCATAGTGGGAGAGGAATGCAAATACATTAACATCAATTTTTTTTCCATTATTTCATGGAAACCTGCACAACAGATCTAGCAAAAGCATACACAAACAAAGCTTATCAAGAAAATAAAGAGAGATACACAATGAAGAATGAGAATTTATGCATATTATGATCTTATCAATGAGTGAGTGATCTTCACTCACATAGGAAATGGAATCCTATAATTAGGAATGCATGCATAATAGTGATGGTCTAAGATTAGAAAGTCTAAAATAGAACTAGTCAGTTAACTCCCACTGAACTAGTGTGCCAAAAATAGAAATTTCTCCAACACTTTTAAAGTAGAGTTATGTACCAAAAATATGTGCTCTTTATAACTCAAGGTGTCACGATGCCAAGTATATCCTTTAAGGGGATTGGGGTCCTCAAGTTATTGTATGAGTTGAACCACCTTGTCATTAGCCAAACATTTTTATTGTACTTGTGCAATCCAATTTGGTACCAGCAAGGATAAGGAAAAGAGGGACTGTTCCTCATATGTCCTAGACAAAGAATCGACCATTAGATTCTAATTTTCCTTCTTGTATATGATCTCATAATCATAACTTAATATCTCAATAACCCACTTGTGCTACTTTGGTGACAACAACTATTTTTCTAAAAAGTATTTCAACTTGTGATGGTCCATCTTGATCTAGAAGAACCTCTTAATGAGATACATATATCATGCATCAACAACATGAAAGATGACTATAATTCATTTCTCATAGTCGGATTTTCCTAGATTTGGGTCACATGATTATTTACTAGTAATGATCACCCCTCTTGAATCAACATTCCCCGAAACCTTTTTAGGGAGCATCACATTCTAGGATGAAAGTATTAATGAAATAAAATACTACTAAGACTAAAGTAGTACACATGGCTTCCTTTAATGCATGTAAGACCTATTTTGTTGCATCATTTCACACAAAGGAACTCTTCTTTATTAAAAAAAATAATAATAATAAGACTGCAATTCACCCATAATTTTACTATATTTACTATATCGTAAATTAATTAATTTTATATTTACTATATCGTAAATTATATATATATATATATATATATATATATATATATATATATATATAAGTGAATGGTTACACATAAGACAGTTAATTCCTTTCTTTGGAACCATATCACCTCTTTCCTAATCATGAAAGCCGTGGTATAACTTCTTAGTATTGGACTTTGAAAGAGCAAGTATGGTATTTAAGCCACACATATTACAAGACTCGAATTACAGGTTTTATTACAACATGTTGCATATGCCCAAAACCTAAGATCTACCATCAAATCAAGCGCACTACCAAAGTCCAGTTTGAGCTCAAGTCCAGCCAAACCCCATGCAAATCTCAAACCAAGCCAAACTATGATCAAAGTAGTCAACGGGCTAAAGCTTGAGACGAAGGAGTCACTGCCCAAAGGGCCCGTAGAACCCAAGATATCGTCGCGGACTTCGAAAAGGCGTCCAGGCCTGAACCAACATCCATGGCCGCTGCCAAACAGGCTCAAAACATTTTAAAAAATAAAATTGTTCGCTGAATCAAAACCCCCAACCTTTACTCTCTGAATACCATCAAAGATGATACTTGATGAAACAAAATTTTGACAGTAAATAAAAAAGAAACAAAATGGAAGAGTCAAAACCCTACAAATGAGTGCTTGTCCTCCTTATTTGCAAGATAATGAATCAATAGCAAGGAATCGTAAAAGATACAATGAAAATGAAACGAGGTGAAACGAGAAGCTAGGAGAGAATAAAACGGAGAGAAATGAGAATAAAAGTTTGAATGTATTTTTATGAGAGAAATTTCAAAGTTGTCTTTATCAACAACCTTATTGGCATTCTAAACTATGGCAATGGCAGATATTGATTGATTGATTGATTTTAATGACATTTATGAGGCTGAACAACCTAAGGGACTAAGAGAATAACAACCCTAACTCATATTCACTCTATTTTCAATGTCAGATCTTCTGTTGTGAATCTTAAATAGAAGACTAGCAATCTCGTTGATCTTATCTTCATCAAATTGTTTGTGCATGTTGTCGACCTTTAAGCCGGTTTCATACTGACTGCAGATATCCTTGTAGGTTGCACATTGTGTGACAAAGCGTCACTCTGTCTCCACCACACCCTTATTGTAGAATATGCAAGTTCTCTCCTCCCAAACTTCCTTGGGTGCCCTCCACCTAGTGGTCTCACATCTATGGTGATGTGAACCCGTCCTCGGTTGTGCAACTAACAACCTTGATTTTCCTTTAATAGTTGCCCCTAAATGTGTTTTCTCGCTATGATTATAATTTGGGTTAAAATCCTTGGTGTAGTATGATTTTTTATGCGCATTGTGATTGGTCCACATAGCAGTCCTAAATTTTTCATTCACTAACTTTTTTATTTCTTCCTTCATGTTAGGACATTCATGCAACTTCATATTCCACTTACTCAACCAAATTTTATTTTGCTTCATCCAAGTTTTCTTCCTACAGCCTAATTCCTCTTCTATAGTTAATTTGGGCCAGCGTTGGTTATCCATGTTTTCCACCTTCTTTAAATAACTTATTAATTTGATTATCGTTGTCGCCTCCAACAGAAAAGTACTTGCTTCAGCTAAAAGAATTTCATGCGGGACTGTGGCTTTAACTTTGAGATTGTTAGTAATTAATTTCTACTGAATTATTTCTAGTTGTCTCCATATGCAAGTTGACATGATTCTTCCCCATATTTCACAACCATAGAGAACAGCCGGCATAACCAACAAACTAAAGAGGGTGTTTTTGTTTTTACAATCCCAAATTTTCTCTTTTCTGCACCTATTTTGGAGTAAGTATGAGTCTCTCCACCCTCCCTGTATCCTTTTCACCCTACACATCTCCCAACTGAGGTTATAGTGGAAGTCAATCCCAATATATTTGTATTCTTTCACTATCTCCAATGGACTAACTCCCTTCAAAAAGAAAGGTGATTGGTTTGTGTTTTCTATTTAAGAAAAATATCATGATTTTGGTCTTGGTAATGCTCACTTGCATCCCTACCTCCTGACAAAAGTGTTATAAGGCCTTTAGATGTTGTCTTAATCCATGTGTTGTTTTTGAAATTAGAATAAGATCATCCACATATAAAAGTAGCTTCACCACATACCTTGCTAGATGGACACCCTCTCCATCCGTCCTGCTCAACCAGAGTTCCAACTTATCGATGTATAAATCAAAGAAAGTGGGAGATAATGGACATCCCTATTTAACACAAATATCACTACCAAAACATCCAGACATTCCTTCACTTGTTCTAATTTTAGCTCTAACCTTCTCATAAAGTCTTTGAATTGTCGCTCTATATCCATTTGGGATACCCAACTCTTCCATTATGTTCCATAGTTTCTAGGAACTATGTCGAAGGATTTCTTAAAGTCCACAAAATAACAATAGGTTGTCTCACCTTGTTTGTCCCATATTTTCTCTATCAAATGTCTAAGGGTGACACAATGATCAATGGTAGAATGCCTAGGTCTAAAAATTTCCTACCCTTTTGTCTGTTTTCCCTCATCTTCTTCCCAACTACCGATTCTTCGCAATATCATGCTCCCAAAAATATTTCCCATGAGGGAGTTGACCATAATAGTGTGGTAGTTGAAAGGGTTATTGATATCTCCATTATTAAAGAGAGTAATGACCACACTGGTGGTCCATTCTCCCAAAAAGTCGTCCTGAATGACCCCATTGAAAATTCCTTTTATGTGAGGTGCAAGGAGCTCAACCCCCCACTTAAAAATTAATCTTGAAGCCCATCTATGTCCTTCACTTTTTCGCTTACTAACTTCTTTATTTCTTGCTTTATATCATCCACTGTGAATAGTTCCACTGATGTTTTCACTATGGGAGGAGTATCTTTCTCGTGTACCCGCTCATAAAGGAGACTCACATATTCTAACCATTGGACATCTGTAATATTGTTTTCAGTTTTCTTTCTCCTCTATTGTAATTCTCTCCAAAATCATTTGGAGTTGTGTTTTCCAAGAGAGTTTAACTCCTCTCTTCTTGCATTTACATACTCTTCGTTTTTTTAGTGTACTCATTTTTCATATTTCTTCTTGTTTTCTTTGGCCAAATTTCTCTCTTTTAGATATCTCTTGGTTTCCTTGCATTCTTCATCATACCATGGATTTTCTAGAAATATACTTGTAGCCCTGTTCTTGGGATGATACCTTCTACATGCACTTAAGGTCTTGTGGATTTTTTGGATCAACAAGCTACTATGAACATGACCACCTGTCTCATTGGATGCCATATCATCTATGTTGTACTTTCTAACATGAAAATTTGCTTAAGAGAAGCACTAAACCTTTCCCTATTTTCCTGATCGATGGGGATTTTTCCTTTGAAAATATTTTTCTTTTTTATGCCAAGGATTTGATTATTATGTGGACTAGCAAGAAATTCTAGCTTAACCAATAGGGGGGCATGATCAAATTTCATTTCAATAGGACAATCCCCTATATCAAACTTCAACACTCTAGAAGTAAAACTTTGAGAGAATATTAAGTAATCTACCACACTTTGACCATTGTAAGTTTTGCATGTGATGCCCCATGAAGTTGGTCACCCTCTCATTCCATTGTAAATAAGCATGCCAAACAAACTACAAAGCCCTAGTAATTTGGTTCGAGATCCTTAATTTCTACTTGCTCCACACTATCTTGAGAAGCCTTACTGGATATGATGTTCACTTTCGAAAAGATCACTGTGAATATTTTCTAATGTGGTTGACTTAGCTTTCGGGCCTGCCCATGCTTTAAAATACCATTATATTTCTTTACGTTTACAAAAAAAAAAAAAATCTTTTTTGTTTCCTACATCCTTCTGAAATAAATATGCCATAAAAGAACCCCATGCTTTTACTAATTTCTCCATTGTTATTGCAGGATGGGAAAATGGAGATCCACTAGTAAACTGAGATTGTAAACCCCAATTCTACCCTTCCCTCTCCAAAATAATCGATTAGTTTTCATATTTCTTTCTTGTGGTGTTACGCATTGGTATATGTGCCTCATGTACACTGGACCCCTAGCTCACCAAGGATAAAATTTATTTTGTCTCCTCCATATTAACGCCTATAATAATTTAATGCTTTTCCTGCCAGTCTCACATTTGATTTGTGCCATCTTAAAGGAAATAAACAAAGCTTAAACAATGAGACATAAAGAGAGGAAAGAGATAACCCTTGCCACACATGTTCCTATCTAGTAGCAATTTTACTTCTACTTATAGAGAAATTGGATCCCCCTTTTGACTAGGTCCCTCTGTAACCTTCCCCTGAGAAATGAAACCCTCTCAAATCCTAAAAACCTCGTTAGGAGCATTCCAAAGACCAAAACCCTCACAAAAACTGGCCCCGCTCTTGAGACTGGGTCCCTCCATCACTCGCAGAGACTCAATCAGTACCTATTGGGAAGTGATGATTAATATTGTTGGATTACTGAGAGAGGGGGTGAATCAATAATAGAGAAATCTAATCCATAAAATGCAAGTGTTATATCAATGTAGCATTATCATCCAATACTTGTAGAGTAAATAAACAATGAACAAATGAGAAATCATACACATACACAGTACACCAGTGTTTTTACATGGAAACCCAAAGCGGGAGAAAACCACGTAATGTTTTTTCTTATATGTCTTTAAGAATTACATTCATTGGAAGCACCAACTTACCTTGTTTTCCAGCTGCAACTGGAAGGAGGCTCCAACCCCTAGTTTCTCAAGCTACAACGTGAGGGAAGCTCCAACTCCTCAATTCTCTGGCTACAACCAAAAGGAGGCTACAAACCCCTATGTTCTTCGGCTACAACTGGAAGGTGTCTACAACCACCTTTCCTTTCCCCATCCAACTTCCTTAGCATAGAAGTAGAATCATGGAACCATTTTCACACTATCACTATGAGATATACCACTGTAACAACCTGTATGACTGACCTGTAGCCAACCAACCTGTAACAACATGTACCAAACAACCTGTAATCAACCTGTACCATAAACAAGTGCATCAAATACACATAAACTATGACTCATAAAGATGTACCAACATCATCAACTATACACCTCATGTATGTGCCAACTCATCAACTACTTGTATCAAGCATGCACCCAAAATGTACCTCAACCAAAATCCCTAATCAATTTCATCATCCAAATATTATTTGTAACTCTGTAATCGACCTGGTTTATATGATCACATACTTGCAAACCTTCCTTAACTTTAACAACAAGATGCTAGCATTTTCATCAAACTTTAGTTTAGTCTCACATGACTAATTTTGGATTTGTTATAGCAAGATTTGCCTCACCCTATGCAATCTTTCCCAGAAGGAATTTTTCCATTCCCCCATGCAGACTTATCATCCTTGTTTATAAGATCCGGAGCTATAAAAAAATATTTTCCACATGTACACATCTTTCCTACTATACAACATGCGTATACGTAGGCTGCTCCACTACAACCCGCGTACATTAGGATTTGTGCCATAAAATAAAAATTAATGTCAGGTTTCCATGTCACGAAAGGAGATCTATGATCCTTGGCCTTCCATATACTAGAAATTTTTCGACTTGACCCTTCAGTTCCATTTTGAAGTCTATAAATGGGCCAATTCTTAGCTATGGAAAAGGAGAAGGAATTCAACTTTGAGAGCAAAGTTACTCTGGAGAAATTATTTACTTCATATTGAGTTTGCATCCCTTTATCCTTTAAGTTTGAACACAGTGTTCAATCCCCAAGATCTTCCCTAACCAATACATTTGGTCTTACCTAATTTGGATCTTTTATGAAGACGTCGTGACGTTTCTACTCGAAACACCTATTTTAGACTAGTTTTAGGACTAGCCACAAACCCTATTTTCCACGACGTGTAACTCTAAAAATACAACAACCCACAAGATGAAATTTGTAACACAGCTACTTGGATATGTTTCTTCAGTGGCCTCCCAATTTCATGGTCTGAATCATTCTATAAAAAAATGTTATTTCAAAAATGGTGAGATGACTTGTAAATAACATACCTTAGAAAGCATCATCAAAATAATTTGTCCTCCCTTGAATTTCGCCCTTCCTTACTTCATCTTCCCTCTAAAATTCAGCTTAGATATCCTTTGGTTACCTCAGTCACTTGTAGATATTCAATATGCTCAAGTATGTTTAAAATGAGAGAGCCTTGCCTCTTATTTATACTTTCATGTAGCTTCCTCAAGGGGTTACCTTTTAACCATTTTAACCCACTTTCCTTATTTTAGGGTTAACCCACTTCTAACCACTTTTCTACTTAATAATTTCTCCACTAAATTTATTATTTACATAATTTATTTTTTATTCACTTTGAATTATAGTACACTTATCACTTCACTTTATTATTTAAATTATATTCTAACCATCTTACTCCGAGTCTCTAGCGAAGATAATCAAAGGCTTCCCATGGAAGAGGTTTTGTAAAGATGTCTTCCACTTGTTCTTTTGTGCCCACATATTCAACTTTGATGTTCCACTCTGCAACTTGTTCCCATAGAAAGTGATACTTGATTGGAATGTGCTTCATCTTAGAGTTCATCATCGGGTTCTTTGAGATATTGATGACACATGTATTATCAAAATAGATTGGAATGGACTCATCATACTCACCCTGTATATCTGTCAGAGTTTGTTTCATCCATAGAACATGTGTAAAACATGTTTCTTCTGCAATAAACTCTTCTTCGGCTGTAGATAAGGATATTGATGAGTGTTTCTTGCTTAGCCATGATACTAAACACTCACCCAAGTAGAACGTTGTTCCATTGGTGCTTCATCTATCATTAATGCAACCTACCCAATCTGCATCTGTGTAGGCAATAAGTGATAGATACTTTCCTTTTGAATACCATAATCCAAAATCTTTTGTTCCATTGAAATATCTGAAAATCATCTTCAATGCTAATACATGTGATTCCTTTGGTGCTGCTTGAAATTGTTCCACCTGTCCAACTGACTGCATTACGTCTGGTCTAGATGTTGTCACATATAGTAAGCTACCAATCATTGACCTTTATTGCCTTTGGTCTATAGACTTTGAATCATCATCTTTGATTAACTTGCAACTCATTTGCATAGGTGATAATTGGTTTGCAATCTTTCATTCTGAACCTCTTTAGCATTTCTCTGATATACTTAGTTTGATAAATAAAAATTCCTTGGTTTCTTTGATGTATCTAA
This sequence comes from Picea engelmannii, assembly GCA_009831015.1. Classification (NCBI taxonomy): domain Eukaryota; kingdom Viridiplantae; phylum Streptophyta; class Pinopsida; order Pinales; family Pinaceae; genus Picea; species Picea engelmannii. The sequence goes on along the minus strand of ML789214.1, from coordinate 41,360 downwards.
AGACCCAGAAATAAGGATAGTTCTCCAAGTAATGACATTTCAAATTCATTCTGCATATCCTTTGCAAATTTCTGGCTTAACTTGTCATCATTACTTCCAAAAATAATATCATCAACATAAACTTCAATTAATAAAATACTATATTGAGTTACCTTGATGTAGAGGTTGTTGTCTTCACTTCCTTTTCTAAACCCTTATTGTTTTATATATTTATCCAGTCTAGAGTATCATTCTCTAGGAGCTTGTTTTAGACCATACAAGGCCTTCTTCAATTTACACACATAATATGCATTCTCTAAAAAATGAAATCCTTCTGGTTGTTCAATGTAGACTTCTTCTTCAAGTTCCCCATTCAGAAAAGATGATTTCAAGTCCATCTAATACACTTTAATATTCTTGGAGCATGCATAAGATAATAGAAATCAGATTTCTTCCATTCTAGTAACTGGGGAAAATGTCTCTTCAAATTCGATTCCTTCAACCTGTGTGTATCCTTTACATACCAATCTGGCATTGTTCCTTGTAACATCTCCATATTCATTCAATTTATTTTTGAATACCCACTTTGTGCCAATCACATTCTTATTCTTTGGTCTTTGAACCAATTCCCAAGTGTTATTCTTCTCTATTTGATTCAATTCTTCATCCATGGCTTTATTCCATAATTCATCATTGTTGGTCTCTTTAAAACCATTTTTTTCAATTGTATCTGAGAGTGCTAGGTGCATTTGTTCTGGAGAACGAATTCTTCTTCTAGTCTTAACTCTTGCATCTTGTTTCTGATAATCTGATCTGAAGAATTATTCTTCTGTACTTGTTTACTAGGTGTCTTCTGAGGCACTTGTTGAACTTTCTCTTCTACTTCTATCTGATCCTCTTCATATTCTCCTTCTACTTCTTCTTTATCTTATTCTTCTTATTTGTAAAGTTGTTCCATTGATTCATTTTCTTCTTCCTTTAATTCTCGTCCACTTGTTTCATCAATTGTTACATTGATGCTTTCCACAAAATTTTTCAACCTCATATTGTAACACTTGTATGATTTTATTATACTTGAGTAACCAACAAGTACTACTTTGTCCACACAAGAGTCAAATTTTCACATTTTGCAATCTTCTCTTTTGATGTAGCATTTACTTCCAAATACTCTGAAGGGCTTCACATTTGCTGGTATTCCTTTCCATATCTTGTAGGGAGTTTTTTCATTTTTGTTTATGAGCATTACTTTGTTTTGAATGTGAGTTGTTGTATGCACTGCATGTGTCAAAAGAATATCTGTCAATTTGGAATATATTAGAATTGTTTGAGCCATTTCTTGTACTATCTTGTTCTTTCTTTCAACAATTCCATTATGTTGAGGTGTCCTAGCAATGAACAATTTCATTTTTATTCCATGTATGTTGCAGTAGTCCATAAATTAATTTGAAATGAACTCTCCTCCATTATTAGATCTCAAACATTTGATTTTTGAATCCATTTCATTTTCAACCATTTCCTTGTAGAGATTGAAGTTTTCAAAATCTTTTGACTTATTCTTGAGAAAGAAAACTGTAGTCATTCTTGTATAATCATCAACTAATAACATAAAGTATTTCTCATCCTTTAAACCCTTTTTTGTAGTTGGTCCAACTAGATTAGTATGCACAATTTCCAGTGGTATTTTCGTTGAGTATTCCTTTGATTTGAACCTGGCCTTTGTTTTCTTTCCTTCTTGACAATGTTTTCATAAAGTGTTGGTTGGTTTCGTGATCTGGGGAATTTCTCTAACGGATTACTTTCTTCTGACTTTGACAAGGTTTTAAAAGTGTATGTGACCCATTCTTTTGTGCCATATCAAGCCTTCATATTCCTTTCCTAGAAAACACTTTTCATTTCCAATTTCACTTAATACATATATGTTGCTTGAAGTTCTTGCAGCTATTGCAATCAATTTTCCCGAACCTTATTTTCTTATCTTGCACTTTTATGAATCAAAAATAATTTTATGACCTTGGTCACACATTTGAATTACACTTAGAATATTATGTTTCATATCTTCTACTAGGAGAACATTTTCTTCCTTGGTATTCTTGTTTTCAATTCTGGCTATGAATTTTTCAATGATTTTAGCTAAATCATCATTTTCGAAGGAGACTGATCCATCTCTTTCCTTTCTTAATTTAAGAAACTTGTATTTATCACCTGTCATGTGTTTTGAATAGCCATTATCAACATACCAACCACGTTTCTTCTGCTTAGCTTGTAGAGCGAGTATGCATTCTTCATTTATATATTGATTCTGATTTCTTATCCATGTCCTCTTTTGAGGTTCCTGTCTGTGACTGTTGTTGTTCTTTTGTGGTTCTCTAGGAGGGACTACAATTCTACAATATTTGGCTATGTGTTCAAAGTTGTTACACTTGTAGCATTCCACTTCAGTGATCAATGATTTAAACATGTTGTAACTTCTTCTCTGTGTTTCACTAGGCCTTCTTGGATAACCCTTTTGTGTATGACTTTCAAATTTTTTTATGTTTATGTTGTTAGATCTGCAATTGACAACTTTATGTCCAAAATTATTACATGCATAACATAAACCAAAAAATATAGTTTGATACCTGGGAGTTAAAGATCTTCTTAAAGGAGTTACTCTTATGAATCCTTCTTATTCCTAACTCCTATCAGTTTCTTTTGGTCATTGATTCTGAAATATGAATCTTCTTGGTGGAAGAGTGTCCCTGTAATCTTCCTTGTAGGTATTCATATCCCCTTTGATTTTTTTCTGCATAGCTTTCAGGATATGTTTCTTGTTCTATTGTTTTGGAGCTTGATCCATTTTCTGTCTAATTGTATCCGAGTTCGGACTTGTCATGATGAGGCTTTTGACTATTGATAATGTCATCCAAAACTTTTGAGTTGTTCTGCATATTTTTCTTTTGAAGATCATTTCTTAATGTGACAATCTCTTCTTTCAAATTTCCAATGATCATGTCTCTTTCTTCTAGTTGTTCTTTGAGTGCTTCTTCAATTCTTTTATCTTCTTCTATTTGAACCTTCAAATTTGTGATCATTTGTTCTAGTTCCTAAGTGTCTTCTTTATTGTCTAGTCCATCTTGTAGCTTATTGTTTTTCTTCTTTTCTCTTCTTATAACTTCTATGGCACACAAAAATTATTCTCAGTAGTCAACGTTTTCCTCTTCATATTCTTCTTTGGTGTATTCTTTATCATATTCTTATACTGCCATGAATAGAACTCTTTTTGTCTCATTTTCATTGACTTCATCTTCATCTGATGAGGGGATGTCTTCTTTGGTGCATAATCTTTTCTTGAAATCTTTCTTTGTAGTTCTTTTGCCTTTATATGCTTGTTTTCTATTTGATTAATCTTCAACATTCCTCTAATTTTTCTTATGAGGACATTTGTTAGAAAAATGACCAATACCATCACAATTAAAACAAATCAATGGAAACTTACCTTTATATCTATCGTTGGTTCCCTTGTTCAATATTCTGACAAATTTGGCCATTTCTTCATCATCTTCTGAGATGTCACTATTGTTTTTATGCTCTTTTTATTTTTGCTTTCCCTTTTTATTTGGCCTTTTGGATTCTTTGAAAGATTCTTCTTTTATATATGGATTTTCTTGTTCAGTTCTCATTTCATATGTTGTAAAGATTTCATGTAGTTCATCCATGCTTATTGAGTCTATATCTACTCTTTCTTCTAGTGTTGTGTGTCTATATCTACTCTTTCTTCTAGTGCTGATATCTTAGGATCAAATATCATAGGAAAAGATATTAGTACCTTTTGAACAATTACAGATTCTTTAATTTCTTCTCCTGATCCTATGATTTCATTTACTATTTCATCGAATCGTAAGAAGTAAGATGCAATATTTTCATCTTCCTTCATATTTGGTTGTTCTAACTGACCTCTGTAAGTTTGAAGCTTTGTTGCTTTGAATTTTGAATCTCCTTCATAAATATTTTGAAGCATGTCCCAAATATCTTTATCGGATTTACAATGTATAGCGTTGGTGTATATTGATTCACAAAGACCATTCAGAAGTGCATTTGTGTCTTTGTAATTATTTTTCCTGATTTTTATTTCTCTTTCATTTGTCGGCGGAATTGTTGATTCTTTGTATCCATCTCCAACTGATTGCCAAATTTAAAATCCATTTTCCTGTATATATGTTTCCATCCTTATTCTCCAAAATTCATACTTTTGTCCATCAAATTGTGGTATTCCATTTTTATACATGTTGTTGCTCTCCATGAACTACCTTTCAGTGGTTAAAATGATTTCTGAAGGAACCTACTCTGATTCCAATTGTTGGATTACTGAGAGGGGGGGGTGAATCAATAATAGAGCAATCTAATCCATAAAATGCAAGTGTTATATCAATGTAGTATTATCATCCAATAGTTGCAGAGTAAATAAACAATGAACAAATGAACAATCATACACATACACCGTACACTAGTGTTTTTACGTGGAAATCCAAAGCGAGAGAAAACCACATATATGTATTTAAGAAATACATTTTTTGGAAGCACCAACTTCCTTTGTTTTCCAGCTACAACTGGAAGGAGGTTCTGACCCTCTGGTTTCTCAGGATACAACCTAAGGGGATACCCAACTCCCCAATTCTCTAGCTACAACCAGAAGGAGGCTACAACCCCCTATGTTATCTAGCTACAACCAGAAGGTGGCTACAACCACCTATCCTTAACCCATCCAACTGCCCTTACATAGAAGTAGAATGATATAACCATTGTCATACTATCACTGTGAGATATACCACTGTAACAACTTGTACCAATGAACTACATCGAACCAACCTGTAACACCATGTACCAAACAAATTGTAATCAACCTGCACCATAAACAAGTGCATCAAATAAAAATAAACTACGACTCATCAATATGTACCAACATCATCAACTATACACCTCATGTATGTGCCAACTCATCAACTACTTGTCCCAACCATGTACCCAACATGTACCTCAACCAAAAGCCCTCATCAATTTCATCATCCAAATATGATTTGTAACTCTGTAATATACCTGGTGTATACGGTCACATACCTGCAAACCTTCCTTAACTTTAACAACAAGAGACTATCATTTTCATCAAACTTTACTTTAGTCTCACATGACTAATTTTGGATTAGTCAACAACCCTAACTTGCAATAATCATAACTATGTACTTGTAATGAATTAAGATCTGAAAATAGTACAAAATGTTCTTCAGTGTCTTTTATACAATTCCTCCATATTTCACTACTTGGAACCTCTTAGAAAATGATCTATAGAAAAAATGGCATACCTTGTTGAATTATGGCTTATTCTAGAGAGACCATTTGTAGAGCGTGCCCCACAAAGAATATTT
>ML789214.1:0-12746 GCA_009831015.1 Picea engelmannii | reverse complement strand
ATTTGTGCCATCTTAAAGGAAATAAACAAAGAATAAATAAGGAGACATAAAGCGAGGAAAGAGAGAACCCTCACCACACCTATTCATGTCTAGTAGTAGTTTGACTTCTTCTTGTAGAGAAATTGGGTTCCCCTCCTGGCTGGGTCCCTCTGTAACCTTCCCCTCACACATTAGGTCGATATGGTTGACATTCAAGCATATCACAATAGAGGGAAGGATATGATGCAGAACATGGAAGTGGGTTAGGAAGGAAGGTGCTGATCTACATTTGTTGATCAATGTTAGTGTATATATATCCATCCTTATTGTTTTTCTTTCTCCTCTCATATTTTTTGTATATTCTATAATTAATTTTTTTTTCCCTTTGAAATATGGGTTGTGGATTGGGCTACCATCAAATCCATAGGTCCACAAACCCACAATTCTATACTTAGTTACTTTTCTTACTCGATGATCTCAACACTTAGCCACTTTTTCTTTGTTGTGGAAGTCCCATTACGAGAGACCAAACCACTCCTCATCTTTCAAATAATTGAGTCCCATAACCTGCAAACCCAAAACACTCAAAATGTCTCTCCTATTTCCAAATTATGCATAATACATTTCTTACCTTTTTCATACGTAGCTGATTTCTCGAATGTGGATGCAGGACATCCCTTTGATTTCATTCACCTTTTCCCTAGACCTGAAATCTTGCATCTCGTATTTTCACGTCCTCCAGAATGACTAATAATTTTTGCAACCCACAAAATAGAACCTTCTTATACTTAACATATTTCATCAATGTGGATGTGGGAGTCCCTCTTACCTCTGTTTTCTTTCTCATGCAATCCCACATCTTGCAATCCCACATTCAAGATATTACACTTTCCATTCCTCACTTTGCACCTCCATACTTAAAAAAAATTCATGTTTTCCTATACCATATAACCATTCCCAATGACTTTACTTCCCCACCACCACATCAACCATCACTTGTGTGAATCTAATACCTTTATTAAGTGGTGTGACCTTTGTAAAATATTTGCAATAAATCCAAAATTAGAGTGTGCAAACTGGAAACTTTGAAATAAGAGATACAATAGTTGATAATCAAGGAAATATGTGGTAAAATAATCAAATAATTAAACACCATGATGTAAAATATTATATTTACAGGAGCACCACCTATTCTTAAAAAGGAAAATTGCGTAAAGACATGTCAAATAAAAAGAAAGACTTATATTTTGGTGACACTTTCAACACCCTTGGATGTGAAGACCACCAATTTCGGTGGTCACAAACATATAAGTGGTAATTGTCTCTCCCACACGTAGAGAAGGAATTGAACAAAGTTCAGATTTCATAAATTGCATTGGTTGAGTGTATATTGGAGCTAGTGGATTTTAAAGAGATGGTACTCGAGTGTGCTAATAAGTTTGATACAGAGTGAAGAATCATCCAAATACAAGGAAAATTTTCTATTTCTTTGTCCACTTTAGTGTTTAGGAGGATGTTGTGACTTACCAATGCCACTATGTTATTCAAGAAGGCATGGGCATATGATTTTCTCAAAGAACATTGAGGAGGAATACAACTTCTCAAAAGTTACCTCACAAGCCCGAGAATTGACATCAATTTTTCTTAGGTTGAGGTATGCTCTCTAAAGTACCCATATAAAGAGTTTTCCTGGAGTTTCGCCAGATTAATTGGACTAGAGTCCACAACCTCAGTTCCAAAACATATGGTGTATATTTGTTTTCATGATATTCATGAAAACTCCATGATTCAATGGTATCACATCATCTCAAATGACATTTTGTTTCAGTTGCGGAGCCTAATAAAAAATAAAAAAATCCACATGAATTCATATTTGGTATTTTTATAGTTTATAGTTACATATTTGAGGAATTTTCTAGAGAAAGAAAGGTTGATTTCAAGAAATAACCATCTTATGTCTAATACTAAGTGTTATGGAGGCATAAATGCCCATATCATTTTTATGAATTCCAAAATTGTTTTTTGTCTACTTTTAAGAAAATGATTCATGATCCTACCACGCCAAGGGTATCATTAGAAGTTGCATCCTTTCTCACCGAGAAAGGAGTTTTTGAAGCTTCATAGGGATTTACTTTTCTAAGATTGTATGGATTACATGGGAAACCCTTTTTGTTACCATTCTATGTGATTACCAAACTTTTCATCATTGAAGTTTGTATATAGTATAATTAGTGGGAACACTTTTTCAATGAGAAAAGGAAAAAATGATTTATCCAATTTCCATGGAGATTTGGAGAGATATTTGTCAAACATATCTCTCATTTAGATGAATATGTTGTTCAATTGGACCAACTCAGTTTAAAGGAATCCCAAGCCATCAAGGGTTTCTATACAAAAGATTCATTTTATGCACACGTGACTTTAGTCAGGTATGATTCATATTTCAACAAGTACGAGGAATTTGAAGGAGGGGGAGATAACCAGAATCTATTGGTTGTGGAGCTTGATCATCTTCCTTATTCATAGGTGTTTGGTTTTCATCCGCGTTTATACCCCATGAAGTATTTACACCCCAAAAATATGTACACTCTTCCATGCGGGGGAGTGTAGAGGGGGGTTACCCCCTCTGTGGGGTCTGGGTGGGCTATCCCCCCGGATAGGGGGTCTGAGGGTTCGAGGGCGAAGCCCCCGAAAGAAAAATTTCCTTGTAAATGTATATTGTAATTTCATTGTAAATCTGGACAGTTCATTATAAGGTCGCAGATCTAACGGTAGAAATTATGTTAGGGTTTTTTTCCTAGAAGGCAACCCTTTTTTATAAGGGAAATGTGTTTCAGCTATGCATTATGGTGAATATTGTATTCTTAGATAGGATACTATGAGAGAAAGAAGAGGAAGTTACAACGTGTTTGTTATAGGTTGTATCCCTTCACTTGCTAGATAGTAATAAAGAAAGGACCTAGCAATTTATCTGGTGGATGTAGCCCACACTGGGTGAACCATGTATATCTGTGTCTCTATTGTATTATGTATCTTCGGTATTTTATTTCCACATTTTTTTATTTTATTTCTCGGTGATCCTGTTTTTCTAACAGAATCTCCCTGAAGTATCCATTGAAGATACCCTAAATGATATTGAAGAATTAGCTAACAAAAATGAGTATTGCATATATAAGGGAAGAGAGACACCAAATAAAAACCTCAATTCACCAATTGTATCCCAGAAAAGTACTTCAACAAAGACCAAACCTTGAATTAGTGGTTAGGAACAAAGAACAACATCCATTGGAAAGTAAGACAATGGTGGAGACAAGGATCCTACTAAGAAAACAATGGAAAAATATCATATTGGTCATACTTCCACAAAAATAAAAAGAGAAATTCAAAAGGAGGGACACGACTTACCTTAAATTAAAGAAAGTCCCAAAATCATGGAAGTGGACGATGTGATAGAGGAACCCATCTAGTCAGAGCAAAGATTGATTGAAACTAGGGTGATTGCTAAAGAAATGGATTCTCAAGAGTTAGAACTATTTTAAGAGGATTATTTTACATTACACCACACTACCACAAAAAAAGTTCCAAAAAAATGTTAATAGAAAAGCTTAACACGAAAAATAAAAAAGGATGCAAAGAATTGAAAGTCATAAATAATTTTTCATGGGGTTCCACTCTAACAAATTGTGTAATTTCATGATGCAATCGGAGAAGCCTTGAAGGAATCCATTTTTGATATAGAAAAAAAATTGATTCCAAAACCTTTGTTTTTCAAGCCTATCATTGCAATACACCCATTGTTCAGTCTTGAATATGTCCCATAGAATAGTTCCAAATTAAAGGGTTCATATATCTTACTAATGGTTGTAGTAAAACACATTGGATACAATATTAAGAAAAGAATAGAATTAATCCTTAAAATTTGGGAATTAGCACAAAGCTCAACTACTTTCTCAACAAGGGTTTTTCACTTTAAAGAGTATCTCCAAAAATATTTAGAAAATGATGAAGGATTATACAAGGAAGCAGTGGGAACATTCACAAAAAAGGTTTCAAGTTTGAGGGAGACACACCAAAGAGATCAAAACCTTCCATCTAATGTTCGTATGAAACATATCAATGCTTGTTGGCTAAAGAGAACAAAATGCCTAAGAGATTTGTTGACTGAGTGTGATACTATTAACACTAAAATGGGTGACATATTCTTGAAACTTGTTGATTTGACCAAAGAGTTAGATGGACCACATTTAATAATGGATACAATACTTTTATCAAGGGAGCAACTACTAGAGAAATTGGAAACATTAAAAGTTGCAAGGGCCAATGAATTTAGTGATTCAATTCAGTTCTTTGAGAATGAATTAGAAAGGTGCCTAATTCAGTATGTAAATAAGAACAAAGACATTGAGGATATGCTCCATCAATTAATCCTTGATTTAAGAGAACTAGCAATGACTTATTTGAAACTAAGACAAAACATGAAATAACAATTGCTTCTATGAGGGACTACATCGAACAATGGTTAACAAAGGCCTTGGTTAACATAACTAAGATATGTCAGAAAGACATAGTTACATTAGTTATGCCACCTCTATCACAACATCAACATCCTACAATAGATCTCACAACAAGGAAATGGAGTTTCGAAATTTCCATCACAGTAAGTCAAGTAGTCACCTTATTCTTTCTTTCATCACTTTTTATTCCTCAGTCAATATTCATTTTTCCTTTTTTGTTTCCAAAATATGTGAAGCCAAAGGATAACCCCTGGCTGGTTTATTTTGTCTTCAAGGTCTCTCTTCATTTTATGGTCCACGGGAGCCCCATCCCAGTCCTCTTTGAAGGACAAACAAAATTCACTTTTATTGAAATCTCAGACATTATTGTTTATTTTTATAAAGATACCTATTATTTTTTTAGGTTCCCGAAGAATTATTTGAGACATATAATTATTGATCTATCAGACTTTAAGTTCTAAGCATGAGATTTCAAATGTGTGTCTATCAAAATATTTTTTTCATTAAATGGAATGATCATTTAAAATTATTTTCCATATGCAGTCCATATTTTCATTTCCTAGGATGAATATTGTGTCTTACTTTGATGAATGATGTGATGGAAATGTCATCCTATGATACTATATATTATTTTGGTTTACAATCTTGTATTATAGTGTAAATATTTTCTTTTTGTAAGATAACTAGTCCTTTCTAGTGTACTCTTTACATGTGAATACATATTTCAAGAATAAATCTTGGTCATCTTTTAGGAAATTTTTATGTTCTTGCATGTTATTTAAAAATAGAGGAGTTCCACCTCTTTAAAAATGCAGGGGGATTTATCCTCGTGATGTTGTCTTTAATACCATAAGACAATATTTTATATCAATATTTTTGGCAACCATACTAGGGATCTAAACAAAAGGATGGTTTCGCAGACTAGAAATTTGGATGACTCTACTAGAACCTAAACAACCCCAAATACAAGTTGGACTTAGAGATAAAAGAAGTATCTTGCACCAGTTGTTTGACCTAACAATAACAACAACAAGGAGTCATGAAGAACTAAAAATAACTTGGGAAGTTCTTTCTCAAGCGGAAGAAATAGCAATAGCTTTGAGACAAAGAAGACAACTGTAAACTTCAAAAATATGGAATCAGACAAAGGTACATTAACAAGAAGTAAAAGTAAGAAACTTGAGATTCACCAAGAAACCCAAAGTTAAAAATATGAATCCACTGGTATCATAATCATGGGTGACTGAGAAGAACAAATAAATGAAATTCCTAATGAAGAAAGAGACATACACGAAAGACAAAGAAACCCAATAAGGAGATCTAAGTCTAGCTCACTCAATTTACGAGGAGAACAACATATGTTTCCAACTCTACCTCAAGGATTTTTACCTGTCATTTCAAGTGATGGGATTATGGATCCTAAGAGTAATATGGATCAGTTCCTTAGTATTTGTTTTGGCATGTTTGTAGGAAAAGTGTGCTTTTCATTGATGGAAAGAACAACAACAATGTTGGAAGGTTTACAAGTAGAGTGTGCATGGAAATAACAACAACCAAGACATGGAAGAGAAAGCTCTAGAATCTTAGGAGGAATAACGTGAGTATGTAGAGATAAAATATTGGAAAGAAGCGTAAGCTCTAGAGGAGAAGCGAATAGTATGTAGAGATGAGAAAGCTAAGAAGAGATAGCAATTTCTAGAAGTGCAGATGAGGTCCAGGTCATCAGGACTTGCAGAAGGATCAAAGTTCAAGGCCTTTGACACTTAGAAATTCCTCCAATTTAGGAGGATGTGTAAGCTCGGGAGGAGGAGAAACAATGGTTGTTGGATCACCAATTTCGAATGCCTGATGGTCATTAGATCAAAGTCTAGACATGAGGAACGCGTAGAGGAGGATATTAGAACTTACTCGTTAGATCGGACCATGAAGGACTAGCAACTGTTGGATCCAGTATAATTGTGAAGAGGATAATAGCCAAGATCCATCCTCCAAATCTGCAAAATATGAATTTGCGAAATGATCTGGTTCATTGGATACATAGGATAGGTGGCAAGAGATCAGCATTTTGTTACTCACGATATGGAGAAATCAAAGTTGAGAGTTGTAGGAACTCGCGATATGTGAAATCATGATGAGATATGAACTGTTGGATCAAGAGGACACATGGTGAGAGATCATCATTTTACTGACTCGTGAACTGGAGAAGTCAAAGGTGAGAGTTGTAGGGACTCGCGATATGCGAAATCGCGAAATGATCTGAGTTGTTGGATCACTGAGGATCTGGACCATTGATATGATATGAATTTTGAGTCCATGATATTGATCATAGAAATCGATTAGAGGGAGATATATCGACCATTGATATGATATGAATCATTTCAGAGTTTTGTGAGTTGGGAGAATCGAGGCAACTCGCAGCACAATTTCATGAAATGCGATATCCTGACGGGATCTTTGTTGTCAGATCACAAAAGATCATGGACCGTTTATCTGAAATAGATTATATCGAATATTGGGAGTTGGAAATGTCAAGGTTGTCTCACATTCAAACACCTAACATGAGAGGTCGCAATCTGACCTCGGTCGTTGATGGAGGAAGGAAAGATATGTTCTGCAGAATTGAGAGGATAGATATTAATTATACGTTCAAGAGCACCTTCAAGATAGTGAGATCGATGGTCATGATCCATTGCTGGGCCAAAACATGTTCGAGCCTTAATATTTCATGAGTAGGCGACAATTGAAACCACAATTTTGGAGAAAAGACGTGTGGAGGCTTGTATTGAATTGCGGGGTGAAAAGCGGGTTTCCCTCAAACCACCTATGGATGCGCCTGCAATTGCATGGTCACGTGAAGTTCATAACCCAAGGTCATATCATGAAACAGATCTAGTGCTCACTAGAAAGAAATTGGGAAGCACCTTTTGAATAGGTGTTTGGTCTTCGTCGGTGGTCACGTGAAGGAAGGGGCTTAGAAGCTAAAGAAGCCATAATTGACTTGTTGTAACTGCCAAAATGAAGTGATTGTGTCGACTAGAGAAATTGAGGAGCTAAAGGATTATCTCGAGATAAGTTGAAGAGTCTCGAGGTAAATTCCAGTCGAATGAAGACTCGTCATAGAGATAATTGACAGATTGAAAAGTGTCGAAATCTATAAATGCAACAAAGAGGATAAAGTTTGACTATGATGGAGAAGATGAAGAGTCGCACTGCCAAAGAACGCAAAGAATCTCAGGATAAGCCACTGATAATGAACAGACTCAGGATAACTACCAAATATGACGAAGAGTTACTATGATGATCAAGCAGAGGACTCGACATGATAAAAATATGCAGAACAAAGAAGTGAGATGCAACTGTGAGTTAGCTATGCATTTATGAGGGAGAGATGTAGTAAAAGGAAAGTATAGTGACGTTGTAAAGAGAATGCATAGGCATTGTGCAAAGGATGCAATTGGTGCACATAGAATATAAAAATGCAGAACAGAGAAGAGATGATGTCTACTATTGAGTGCGATTCATGTCAGTAGAAGAAGGATGTGTGCAGCAGCTGAAATGAAAAGAAGAGGAATAGCACATAGAATGGTCATGGTGCACAGAGCATAAACGGAAGAATATCAGAAAGTGAAAGGTATGTGTGTAGGTAGACACTGATGCAGGAAAATAAGAGCAATGTAGCAGAACAATGATGAGATTGGTAAACCATTGATAAATATTGTATCACTGTGATAAATTTATGAAAAGAAAAGATCTATATTTCAGGGTTCTAGGGAGGTGCTAGGGAGGACTGTTGTCCTTTGAAGTTTCAAGTGGGTTCTTGAACACAGAGAGTTGTATCTTCCCTCTAGTTGCAGCCACAAAAACCAAGGTGGCAGGGCGATTCAAGGTAGAACTATTGTTCTTTGTTATATAGGTCGGTGCCTGTGTGACTAGAAGTTGGTGCTTCCATCCAGTTGGTGTTGGAACACTTAGGGAGTTGGTACTTCCTTATAGTGGGTGATATAGAAACCATGGATTTGGTGCCTCCTTCTAATGGGTGCTAGAGAAACCAGACAGTTGGTGCTCTCAATAAGTTTCATCTTGCGAAATAGAGGTGGTAGCCTCACAATGAGTTGGTGATAATAAGAATGATAATGTATATAAAATAAAGATTACTTATCATATCAATAAGAAGATATTTTTCCCTTTATGGGTTTTCTCGGGAAATATATTTCTCTGTATATTTCATGTGTGTGATTAATGTTGAATATTTTATTTCTTACCTCCCTGCATTATTGTGATTGTCATTGAGTTCTCTATAAAGAGTTTAAAATAAGCATAATTGTTTAAGCATGGTAACAACTGATTCACCCCCCCTATCAGTTGTCGAAAACTTGGTATTAGAGACAGTTCCTTTTGTCTAAGGGTAGATCAGTAAGATTAAACATGTCAATCCATAAAGGAACTTCAACTAATAAGGCCCCCTATTCAATGGAACAAACTTTTCCTTCTAGAAAGTTAGGATGGGAACCTACATAATGGCTTTAGGTTCAGATGTCTAGGATGTGGTAGAGACTGGTTATGTAAAGCCAATTGTACTAGCTAATAAGGATGACAAGCTAGAATTCATCTTCAATGCTAAGGCTATGAATTATATTCTGAGTGGGCTTGCAGAAGAAGAATTTGTAAAAGTTATGCACTTAGAAAAAACCAAAGAAATGTGGGGAAAACTCATTATCAGTTATGAAGGTAATGAGAAGGTAAAGGACGACAATCCTCAAACCTATAGAGTATAGTTTGAACAGATAAATATGGAAGAGGATGAAACAGTTGGGAAGTACTTTCTAAGAGTTGAAGAACTAGTAAATGCAATGAAAGAACTTGGTGAAAAAATTGAGGAACCCTCTTTAGTTCAGAAAATTTGAGATCTCTGCCAGATAGGTTCAACCCAAAGGTCTCTTCTATAGAAGAACTTAATGATCTAAAATCTTTGGGTTTTGATCAACTTCTAGGAATGTTGACTGCATACTAAATGAGGATAGTTAAAGATAAATCCATCTCTATAGAAGGATCATTTAAGGAAGATAAGAATGAGAATTCTGAGCCTAATGAAATTGAAGAAAAATTTGTGAGAATACTAAGGAAAAGATCAGGCAAGTACCAAGACAAGTTGACCTTCAATTTTTTTAACTGTGAAAGGATAGGTCATTTTGCATCTAAGTGTCCACACAAGAAGAAGGACCAGAACTTTGAAGGTGAAGAGAAGTACAAATTCAAGATATTTGGTAAAAAGAAAAGATTATGTGTAAACAATGATGACTCTTTAGGAGACACATATAGTGACTCTTCTTGTGAAGATAAGATTAATGAATTTATGTTAATGGCCAAAGAGGATTATGATAGTAAAATCATAGGAATTGATGTTGATGATGTATAAGTTGTGGTTGACTTTGAAGGTGAACTAATCAATGCCTTAGAAGAGATTGACAGACTCAAACTCAATAAGAGAAAACAAAAACAATTGTTGATGCAGTTTGAAAACAATGCTAAAAATCCTAATGAAGAATTTTCCCTGCTAAAAGTGGAGTTAGAAGAGGCAAAGAAGAGAGAGGACATTTTGAAACAACAATTATCAGAAAAGAAGGCAAGATGTTAAGCCTTGTAAGAAGAGGTAGTAAAAACTAGAAAAGAGATGGAGAAGTTTAAAGCATTGTATCTCCAAAATCTTCCAATCATTAAAGCCTTAGCAGAACTAAATGACATTCTGAACAAACAAAGATATCCTTTGTTGAATACTGGTTTGGGCTATGTAAATGGTTCAAGAAAAAAATATATAGAAAGAAAAGAGCCAGTAAATATGATCAAGTTCCAATTCAACAGACAATCAGACCATGAGAGTACTCTTTCACCAAAATCTAATAAAGACAAGATGATCCCTGATAAAAAACAAAGTGGTCAGAAGATGGAGCAATAATTTCCAAGAAGAAGGCCACCCCTCAGGTACCAAAATTTCTTCTATGGTTACTGTTTTTACTATTCTAATTTTGATTATAAGATTCCAAATTGTAAAATTATGTTCAGAGACATGCAACCGAGGAGGTCAAGAAATAAACAATCTTTACAACATAGAACTAAGAAGCCAATGAATATACAACGTAGCACCAATCACTTTGAACTACTGGACAATGAGATCGAATGTTATAACTGTCATAAATCTGGCCACAAAGATGAAAACTTCCATCTGAAGAATTACAAAATAGATACGAAGATAAAACCCTTAGCTAAAAATGTCAGCACATGGAAAAATAAAGATAGTGAAAATTGTGGTCTAGTACTTTCAGCTCAAAAACAAAAGGACCCCTGGTATATATACATTGGATGTTCCAAGCACATGACTGGAGACAAGGATAATTTTATGTCTATAAGTAAAGTAAAAACATGAAATGTGACCTTTGGAAATGATGAATCAGGTAAAATCAAGGGTAAAGGGATGGTGAGTTTAAGTAATGGCAAATAAAAATCCCAGGATGTCCTTCTTGTAGATGGGTTGAAACATAATTTTATCAGTGTAAGTCAAATGTGTGACAGAGGATGTGAAGTGGTGTTCACTTCCAAATATTATAAGATAAAGTCTATAAATTCAGGACAAGTGGTGGCTAAAGGCATAAGGACAGATAAAAATGTATATGTGCTGAAAGAAGATAGAGAAGAGTGTCATCTAATCAAACATGATGAGAGATGGTTATGGCATAGGAGACTTGGAAATATAAATTTTGACCAGTTAATCAATCTTAAAACTCTTGAGGTAGTAAAACATATTCCAAGAATATCAAAGGCACAAGATTTTGTGTGTAAACCCTTTCAAGTAGAAAAGATAACCAGGACACAGTTTAAATCCAAGAACTCTAATTCAATAGAGAAACCACTCCAATTAGTTCACATGGATCTATGTGGACCATTAAGATAGGAAGGCACAGGGAAGGAAAACTACTTCATGATGATCATTGATGATTACTCCAAACTCACTTGGGTTTCTTTCCTCAAAGAAAAGGATGAAGCATTTGTGAAATTTAAAATATTTAAGGCTTTAACTGAGAATGAAACAGTCAACAAATTAAAGGTTGTGATATCAGACAGAGGAGGAGAATTTATGTCAAGTGATTTCAAGGAGTTCTGTGATAAACATGGAATCAAAATATAATACACAATCCTAGGAACCCCACAGAAAAATGGAGTAGTTGAGAGGTAAAACAGAACAGTTCAGCAAATGACCAGGTCAATGATGAATGAGAAGAACATTGGTCAAATCTTCTTGGTATAATAAATACACACAACAATCCATATTCTTAATAAATCTCACCTCAGACCACACTGTGACAAGACACCTTATGAACTGTGGCATGGAAGACCTGCTACAATCAAACACTTCAAATTCTTTGGGGGTAAGTGCTACATAAAGAATAACAATGAGAACCTTGGAAAGTATGATGATAGGGATGATGAAGGAATCTTCTCAGGGTATGCTACAAATATTAAAGGATACAAAAGTTACAATAAAAGGTTGCATAAATTGGTTTATTCTATTGAAAAGTTGATGAAGGAGTCCTAGTAAGAGAGGTGAACAATATTGAATAAAAAACAAAGGATATAGGTGAAGTTGAAGATGAACAGGTCCAAGAATCAGAACGAGAAGACACTGAGTCAGATGAAGATGAAAATACTCAAAAATACTCAAATCAACAGACAACATCAAATTCTTCCTCCAGAATTACTCAAAAAAATCATCCTACAAGTTAGATAATTGGTGAGAAATAAAAAGGTGTAAAAACTAGGAGAAGGATAATCAAAAACACCGAGAAATCACATATAGCCTTCATATCCATGGTGGAACCCAAGAAGTTCAATGAATCCAGTGAATATGTAAACTGGTTAAAATCAATGAATGAGGAACTGGACCAGATTGAAAAGAATGACACTTGGGAACTCGTTCCTAGGCCATCAAATAAAAATGTAATAGGATCCAAATGGGTCTACAAAAATAAGATGAATGATCAAGGAAATATTGTAAGAAATAAGGCTATATTGGTCTCCAAAGGATATGCTCAAATATAAGGACTGGACTTTGATTAAACATTTGTGCCTATAGAAAGTTTAGAAGATATTAGAATGTTTCTTTCCTATGCTTGTCATAAGAAGTTTAAAGTCTATCAAATGGATTTCAAGTCAATTTTTCTAAATGGAGATCGAAAAGAAGAATTCTATATGGAACAACCA
>ML789213.1:380904-391818 GCA_009831015.1 Picea engelmannii | reverse complement strand
TCATGGGGTTAAGCTGCAGGTAAGTATCCAGCTTCTGCACCCATGCTTGTGCTGTCATCTTAGCCGTACCATCAAAGTATGGAATCTCTATCTTCCCTGCCCTTCGCTCAAACTCAAAGCTGTCCCTGTGGTTCATCCTAGGCTGGTTTCTGAACCTGAGTTGAAAATACTGGTCTAGGGACATCTGTCTTTGAACTTTCATATCCAAGCTATAGTATTCCTTGGTACTCCTGGCTAATTGTTCCACAAAATCTTCAACCTGTTCATGCTGCCCTTGCTCATCTGCGAATGTGGGCATGTATGGTTTGGGTTTATCTCTGCTACCTGAGTGTTGGCCTAGCGGTTCATCCATGAACACTGGCATGTATGGCCTATGATTGGTCCTGCTACCCATCTGCCCATGGAACGTGCCACCTCCAAGACTTCCTTCGGATCCCGGTGCTTTCTCCAGCTTATATCTGACTTCCTCATGGGTTCCACTGGACCCTCCAGCCTCCTTATTCCCATACGTATCAGGATCTTTGCCTCGATGGGTTACTTGCATTAGAAGGTCAGTTATCCTAGTTTGGTTCTCGTTCATTTTCTATAGATTCTTATCAACTTTCTTCAAGGTTTCAGAGATTTCGGCCTGTCCCCTTCTGTTGGTTTCCTGATACTCATCCAACTGTCGGACCAATGTTCTTTTTATACGGTTCATGTTTTGCTGGAACTTACCCAATTCGGATACTAAGAGAGCCAAGCCCTGAGGCTCATGGTCGTCTCCTAACCCTTCCATTTCTACCTTTGTTTCACTGTTGTTTTTCTTCCTCGGACCCATAAAAATTCCCCTGTACTTCTGCATGCACCGATCTCTCCACAGGTTTGGAGGATCGAGGCTCTGATACCACTGTAATGATCCCAATCCAAATTCTTTCTTGGAATCACTAACTACTACTAATTTATTGAGTTATTAAGTGCATACAAGATTCATCAACACATGGAGATCACAATATATTCAGGATGTAGAAGCACAAGCAAATATCTGACCTTTTTATTATGAGCAATGTAAGATCAATACAATAGATGGCCGATCTGGCATAAACCTCAGATGGTCGTACAAGCAATAGATATGAGGTGCTACAAAATGCTCCCGACAATACAAAATAAGCCTCCAAAGGCTGGATATACAATGAAGACTAAATCAAGCAGATTTGAGCCGTACTAATGCTCAACCTCCAAGATGGAAAGTGCCACATCCTGCTCGAATGCTGAAGCCCTGAATAATCCTGCCCTGCTACCAAAAGTGTCCAATCATCCTGAGAAATATGCCAAATGATAGATCGAGCAACTGTAAGGAAAACCCAGATGTCCAAATTCCCAAATCCACTCTCAAACCCCGTAGATCTGAATTCTCCACTAAATGGTGTGCCCCACTGGATGACTGAAACCCTAGCTGGTTCGTCCCTAATGAAGGAGGCCTCCAAATGCTCTGAAAATATCCAAGAATATAGATCAGGCTATGAGAATCCCGTGGGAGAAGTTTCGGGCTCAGATCTCAAGCAGATCTCCCTAGATCTGAGTTTTACTGAATCACACGACGTCCCCTATGGCTCAACGACATCCCAATTTGCAGACAAATGTAGAATGTTGATAACCCTCCAGAAAATCCCTCAAACTGATGGTCCTGCCCCTGCAAACAAAACCCAACTGTCGGAATGGTCCCAGGCCCTCAGGATAAGATGGATCGAACCTCCCTTGATAAGCTAGCCCTGAGACTAGAATGGTGTGGAGGAGTCTTTCATCCCCGAGACCAAGTTGTGGAACAAAGTGAGTGGATATTTCACCACTGATTTGCTCACAAGGGTTTGTACAAAAAAACCCCTAAACTGAATGCTCAAGAGCAATAGCAAATGCTAATCCAAAACCAGAGTGAATAATAGGTGCACCCCAACCTCTTACTTATACTTTTCCTTCTAATTCTTTGTTGAGTTAGGTTAACTCCTAGGGTTAATATTCTATTCTTCTGTTGAGTTATCTTTTACTCCTTTATCCTTTTCCTTTCTTAAGTCAACTTAAAAATATAACTTTTAACTTCTTGACTTTTCCCCCCTCAGTGTGAGACTATGACCTAGTGGGGGTGCCCAGGCCACTGAGTCTCTTCATCACCTCTCTAAGAGGTGGGGGACATTACATAGAGGTTCTCAATGATAGCCGAAGTCATGTTTGAGCCCCCAAAATGAATCTCCTTGATGATACATTTCCAACGAGCTATCACATGCCTAAAACGGAGATCGTATGCAAAAGTTACAACCCCGGGAAGTTGATGTACTAACTTACCCAAATGGGGCCCACATGACTTTTGGCGCTTCATCTCCTAGGGTTAGGTTTTTGAGTGTCTAGGACTTTTGGCATTCCTGTTTATTGTAAAAAGGCCTTCAGAGCCTCATTGTAATGATCTTCTTGCGAATGCGAGTAGCTGTCACATCTCTTCTCAGAGATAAGCTGCCACCATTCTAGCGAGTCTTTCACTCTGTATTTTTATAGTCTTTGTACATTTCTTTGATGAATAGAAATCATGTATTACTGTATATCTGTGTTTATGGTTGCATCTCTGATACATTTCTGTTATATTATTGAATATCTGCAATATCTCTGTGCATTTCTTTATTATATCTCCACTCTCATTTCGTGCCGAAAATAATCTGGATCAATATAATACTTGAGACATATAACCCTTTTCTTCTTCATCAATTAGAACATAAACCTGAAGAAAACATACAATGGAAAGACAAAGGGATTTTACCAATTTCACATTATTCATACCGAATTTCCTGAGTATCTTCACCACATACTTCTGTTGTGATAACCAAGCTTACCATCCTTCCTGTCTCTATGTATTTCCAAGCCCAAGATTTATTTTGCTACTCCCAGATCCTTCATAACAAACGTCCTAACCAACTGAGCCAACTTGTTGATATCAAACATGTGTGTGCTTACTACATGCATAACATTTAATGCCAAGATAATAAATATACCATAAACACCATGGTTGTACTCACTTATTCTATAATTTAGCTCACCATGAAGGAATCAAACATCTTGTACCATTTTCCTGGCTTGCTTTAGGCCATACAATGATTCTTGAGTTTGCAAACAAATATTCAGTTGTGATTCTGAACTAACCTTTCTGGTTGTTCCATATACATCCCCTTATCCAAAAAAACTCCATGTAAAACATTTTTGACATCTAGTTGTACTATCACAACCAGTGCTAACACAACATGAATAAAAACAAGTTTTTAACAACTGGTGAGAAACTTTCATGGAAATCAATACCTTCCAAATACCCTTCTACTACCAGTCATGCTTTGAACCTTTCATCTTTTACTATTTTTGATTCTATAAAAGGAGATTCATCAAACACTGCATTTTTGTCCATGATGATTCTATGGGTAGTAGGATCTCATAGTCTTCACCCCTTAACATCATCATGATATCAAAGATCTACTTGTTTGATCTAGGTCCTCCTTAGAGTGCTGATAAAAAACATAATCATCACAATCGAATAATTTCACATTTGAGTAATTGCCATATGACATGTTCATACCTCTTGCTGAATCTTCCTGTCTTTTGCAACCGATGGTGATCGTGTTACCATATAGCACAACCGCTTCTTCCCACAACTATTGTTGCAACTTGGCATTACTGAACATCCCTATTTGATCCCAACTTTCTTGCAATACTTTTCAAGTTCCATAGATATGAATTTACCTTCATCATATATTCTCAAACACTTGATTGTCATGCCAACATATCAACCTTTCTACAGACCCACCTTTATAACCTGGACACACTGCTCCACCTGGAACTTTTCATTCAAACAACCTTGACTAAATCCGACCAAGCCAACCAAGTAAGTC
The DNA here is from genome assembly GCA_009831015.1 of Picea engelmannii. Lineage (NCBI taxonomy): Eukaryota > Viridiplantae > Streptophyta > Pinopsida > Pinales > Pinaceae > Picea > Picea engelmannii. Next base: position 387,919 of record ML789213.1, on the reverse strand, counting down.
TTCACCGCTTACCTCCAGGCCCATTTACAATGGAGTTCACCAAGCCTTTTATAGGATTCATTACATGCAATCCATGGACACAATACCACGAGATACCCAAAAAAACATGGACCTGAATAACCACCTGATTTGACCTAAAAACATATTTAACTCATTAACTCTTTCACCGATTTAAGGCTAACCCAACATACATGCTCCCCCCCCTCCACATATTCAATCTACCTAAATCTACGTCTAGAATTTTCATAGGTGACTTGATAAAACCATGGGTATGCATGCCTATCCAGGTCTTACAGACATATGCCCATTTACATTCAATCAATTATTGTTACAACTCCAAAGTAAATACATTTATTATTATTATTATTATTTCACGGTGACTCAACCATCACCGCCCTCCACCTTCTATGTGAACAGAGGTCGTGAAACACAACAGGTAGACAAAACTTCATCAACCATACTTGTCGCTGAATTTGCTTCTTTTGTGGAGTCCTCCTTGGATGCTTGTTGTCTTTTCCAACAATCCTTCTTAAGATGCCCAGATTTTCCAGAGACCAACATTTTACCTTACCCTTACTATCTTTTGACTTAGACCTGGTTGTACCTTTATGATCTTTCCCTCCTTCTATAGATCGACATCTGACCACCATTTCTTTTGTTGTTGAGGTTTCCTTACTGGATCTTTTCCACATCTCCTTAGACAACAAAGATCCCAAAACAATATCATAGTCAATGGCATCTGTTGAGCTAAACCACATATTTGTGACCAAATGATACTAAGACTTAGGAAACGAATACAGTAGCGTAAACACCTTGTCCTCATCTTCATACTTTACTTCCATACTAAATAATTGAAAAATCAAAGGGTTGAAAACATTCAAGTGATCAACAATTTTTGTACCTTCTTTCATCCCCAAGATGTACAATTGTCTCTTCAAGAAGATTCTGTTCATCAAGGACTTTGTCATATATAGATTCTCCAGTCTATTCCACAAACCTGTTGTTGTCTCTTCTTCAACAATGTTAAACAACACTTCATCTTATAGACACAAACGAATAATACCGAGGGCTCTTGCATCCAAATCTTACCTGTCCTTGTCTGTCATGCTTGCTGGTTTCTTTGTCTTCCCAACTGTTTGGCTCTAAAGATGTCCTAAAAACAACCTCTATGCATCAGCTGAAGGTAGGTGTTGGCACAAGCATTTTACTTGTTTCCTACATAGGTTCTTACCTTTCGTTTTCAATACCTCATCCTCCAGAGATGCAACCCCTGTAAAGGGAACAATAATTGTAACAAAAGGAACGACAATTGTCCTGCTCAAATGAACGACACTGCCTACAAAGGGAACAACAATCATAACAAGGGAATGACAGTTGTTACGTTGGACTGAACTAATGTTGTATAAATTTCATTGTAGTACTTGCCCAACCATCTAATTTGTCAATCTGAGGTTTGCAAACTTATGAAGCACACGCAAAGTATATGCATGATTGAAGCTAATTTAACCTAATCTAATGGTAAAGCTACAACTAAAATTTAATCATTAATCTAATGCAAGAAGATGAAACAGACGACTTGGAATTGAATTGCTACAACACAAGACTGGAATGAAATTGCGTAAATGAAATTAATCTAGGAATGGAAAATAACATGAAAGGAAAAACAACATGTGAAGAGCAACAAGACGAACACATGTGAGCTCACACTAACGGTAAAGCAATCTCAAATTACATTACAAGAATCAAATGACAAATCATGAAACAATAATGAAAGCATGAATCAAACTAAGAATCCCTTTTTCTTTCAAATCCTAGTGACTACTCTAATGACTACCCCCTCATGAAGAGAGAGCACTCTCTTTTATACATGAGAGCTTTGAAAAGAAGATAAACATCTCATAATTACAGATCCACTATTCTCTCAACTACTTTCCCATTATTACAAAATATTATCCCTTCAAATCCTCACACATATCTCTCATATATCTTGGATAATATATGTTAACCAAATCTCCATGATCTTCTCCTTGGAATAGGCTTCGAATAACTATCTCCTTGAAATGGTGGAGGAGATATTCGAGAAGTCTTTTTGTATTAATTCTTCACATATTCATACACATTACAAAGATCACATATTTTTGAGATATATATGAAAACATGTCTATTTTCTAATATTTAATCACAAATTCCGTTTTAATACTAAAATGGATAAAGTGGAAAATAATAATATGAAACCCAAATATATTTATGAAAATGATATCATGAAAGGTTAATGGGGTGATGAAATGTGAAGAATGATGAAGGGAAAGGTGGATGAAAATATGACATTTCTGAGCCCCAACATACCCCCCAACTGAAGTTGCTGCATGTCCACATGCAACTGTGCATGGATCTTCTCAAGAAATTTTGGCATCTGAATTTCGACTTTGAGTGATGATAATGAATGTTTCCAATATGGGAATGACATGAGTAACAACTCACATTTTCTTATAGTTGGTTCTTGTGTGACAACCATAAATATAAAAAAATGTTGGTTCTTATGTTAACAACATTTATTTCTTTATTTGTTCTCCTGCTGTTATGATGATAATTTACCCATATACTTACTGGAAAAGATAATCTATCAATGTGCATAAGGAAACATCATTGAGTATAAGAAATCCCTTTTTTATATTTGTGAATCATGCCAATATGTATATCAATGCTTATGAAGCAAAGTGCAACAAAGTATTGGTTGAAAATAAATGTTGGTAAATAGTAAATGAGACAAAAAATGGAATGATGGTAGTGGAAAAATGGAGTGATGATAGTGAATAAAGTCCCCTACCCCCATAATTGAATTTGTTGCATGTCCGCATGCAACTTGGCATGGGTCATAGAAGTGAAAAGGAAATGGATCTTGGTGAGGGAATTTTCCAAATTATTCATTGCTAGCAGTTGAGGAATTACATGATTAAAGTTTAGCAAATAAAATACCTCCACTTACCCAAAATGTTGATGAACTATGCAATAGGAATATGGTGGATGCGACTACTGGAGCATGGAAGATGTCACTTCTGTAGGATCATGTGAATGTAACTGCAAATGTTGTAGCTGCAACTGCTGTAACTACTGGATCAGAGAATGTGAAGTGGAGGAATCTAAACTGCTGTTGATGAATCATGGGAAAGAGGAAGTATGAAGGTGGAACTATGGTACTCTCATATAGATGAAGCTGTTGAGGGAGTCATGAAAAAGTGCATAGTCTTCACCTAATACAACCTTGATGGTACAATTCTAGTCATGTGAATAAATGTGTCGATGTCGATCATGAAGAGAATTCATTGGATTATCGGCCATTGATGAATGTCGTTAACCAATACGAGGCAAACTCACCACTGATGTCAATGAGTGCTAAGGTATTTGAGTACATCTTGCGAAGTGCGAATGAATGAGCTAATGTCAATCCAGTTGCAAAATCTAACGATCAAGGGACATTGATGTATTCCCATGATTTTCAGTGAGAGAAATTGTCATTAAGGCATGCAAGCCTCTAGGTACTCAAAATGGACTTTAGTCTATATCCCAGATAAGGTGATGAGGTCGATGGGGCAAGACTTGTTGAAAGGCGGGCCTTAAGGAATCCCACATTAGTCAACGCGAGTTTTGATAAAAATATTGGTAGGACTATAGGAAATATCTCAGTAGAAACAATGTTTATGGCAAGGCAATGTAGTCATGGAAAGGGGGTTGGATAGTTTTATTGACAAGGCAAAATGAACTAAAAAAAGATAAAGAGATGTATGTGACTCAGAAAGATAGGCATGTGCGAAGTCATGAAGGATAGTTCAATGGAAGATGGGCTTCAACACATGGATGACAAATGTTCTTCGAAGGAGAAAGACGAGGAAATAATTCATGACGCAAAATGGTTGTATGGATGGGTTTCATGTAACAACAGTCGTCATGATGTGTATAATGAGAATCAACTCCTTCAAACTTGCAACAAGCATGTTTTTTCTGAAAAATTTTTCGATTCTTGAAAATCACTGTGGCATGGAATGCGAGCGTCTTCATTCCTACAATCAAACTTAGTACTAATCCTACAATCAAACTTGTGAGATCATCATAAAACAGAAAATGCAAGATTAAGTATGAATGCGACAAATTAAAAAGATAAAATGTGTTTTTGTACCTGTTGTTGTCGCGCGCTTATTTCATCGTTGATTACTTCTTGAAGTGACTTAAGAAAAACAAATCATCGTAAGGCATAAAAAAAAACATGTTTGGAGATTATTCTTTTTAGGAAATGTTTGAGATCCATTTGCAATTTTGATTTTTAGAATGTTTGATTTTTATAATTTGTTTTCAATTTTTTTTTATTGGCAATATTGCTTGTATGCAATTGTGCAGGGATCCAAATGTGCTCTTTGTGGATGCTTGCACTTAAAGAGTTTATGGAAACACTTTTATCATCACGATTTGAGTAGACACCACTACCTGTTCGACCACATACAACACGAAGTAAAACCAGAACTAAAACAAATAACAAATAATAGGCTGCCCTGCAGTTGGAAAGCAATAATAGAATGACAAGCATTATCCACACTACTACAATACTAATGTTTTCTCCACTGGAGATTATTACGTCCTTTGAATGATCCTTTATCTCCACATACCTGTCCGGATGGACAATGCAAACATTGCCAGTGTGGAACCACCCACCCGCAAAGGCTTCGGTGGTGCTCTCGGGGTTGTGGAGATACCCCTTCATGATACTGTTGCCTCTCAACATTATCTCGCCCATGCTATGTCCATCCTGTGGCACGCTGGACATCGTGACAGGATGCTTCACGTCCACTTGGTCGAGGCTCAAGATGCCCACTCCTACATTAAAATAATATACCTCAAAATCCTTTGAGTTGTCTATCAGCCTGACCATCAATTCTACAAGCTCATGGATCTTGGATGGAGATTGTATTTGGTCCAGAATGTCACTAGGTAGAAGTGGCCCCATTAAGAGAAGTGAATACAAATTTAATATACACATCCCAGAGCTGGATATGCCATTCTTTATGTACTCGTCAAACGTAGGAACTTGTCCAGCTACTATCCATTCTGCTTCTTGCATATAAGCTTCAAGGTATCGTTCCCACTAAACAACCAATCAATCAAATACAAATACATTAATAATATCAACAATGAGTTAGGTTCAAAATACATTAAGCATATGTGTTATCACTGAAATTTCGTTCGCACATGGCGACAAGAACTCAGCATCGTCAAAACAGTAATGAAGTCATTCATGGCACTGAATTAATTTCATAGCATTCCAGAAAGGTCAAAAACTATATAAAGTAACCAAAAATTGAAGAGCGCTTTACAGAAGTTGGGTGCGTGCGCATATGCGTGGAACAAAAATGTACCATGCGCGCATACGCGCACAATGTGTGACTGTTGGCGCAAAAACCCGCGCACCTGCTAAACGACGCATTTATTGAATTGGTCGGCCTCCCAACCACTTATGGATCAGCTCCCAAGCCGATTTGACCCTCAAATCTGAGCTGAATCCGCATGGTAGGCTAGTCAAATACCTAATTAAGCCCTAAAGAGCCTCTTTTCACACTACAAAGGAGTTACATAATCACCCAATGCAATGCTATAAAAAGCCATGAAGAAACCTCATTTTCTCAAGGAATTTCATGTAATGTTATGATGCCTAGATTGTTTTAAGGACTCAATCCTTGAAAAGACCACTTTGGCACCATTTCATTGAGCAATTCACCTCTCCATTGAGTGAATTTGCAAAGGATTTCTTTCATCACCATCTTTATTTTTCTCATTGTAAGGAGAGCAAGTTTGTGAGGGCCCAAGAGCCTTCCATTGGAGAAAGAAGGGACTCATAGTCCCCTTTCTTCATTGTGCTTTGATTTCATCAATAGATCAGCCTAAAAACATTGGTGATATTGGTCTTTTGTGTTTCTTATCTCTATATCCATATGCTTCTAATTTTAGTTTGTTTTAATTTAAATCTTGCTTATAGTTTTGTTTTGTTTTCTCTAACTCTTTCCTATACAACTTTCATGCTCAGCAAGACCCAACTGGGCATGTAAGCACCCTCCATTTTCTCACCAAGTCGACGAAAAGGGTGCAAAAAGATTGGCGACCGTACTGGGGAGAAGGTATCAATTCCTCCCTCATTTGGGTTTATTTTTCTTTCCTTTTACTTTGTTTAACTTACAGGTGCACAAACCGGCCTCTGCCGACCTGCTAACCAGTCAATTCAAAGGAGAATTGAGATAAATCCATCTGGATTTTCTTTCTTGGCTGTTTGTCACAGGTGTGCGGGTATTCCACCCCACAGACGTGCATCGTGTGTGCATGCACTTTTGTAACAACTTTTCTCTGCGCACATACGCTTTCTGTCTCAACTCTGCTCGCGTGCCTGCGCTCTGTGTGCCTCTGTCTGCACTAGGGGCCGCTCATTTGATTAAAATTTTTCATTGTAAGTTCTTTGGATGTGGGAAAGGCCATCTGCCTTCTTAAATATGTTGTCAAAAATGATGTAAAGCCACATTACACTTAGTCCCCTCATAATATAAAGGGGTTAGTCAACCAAACATAGGCACTTAGGAGGATAAAAAACAATTTCCCTTCTTTGCTTTTTGCCACATGGATGGCTAGTTTTGATTTACAAACATAAGTGGACAATCATATTTAATCACATCTAACTCACATTTGGGACTAGATATTGAAGTAACAATCCTTGAGTATGCTCTTCTCTCGCGCCTTCAAGCGATCTTGAGAATCAGAAAAAGATTGTGAAAACAATCTCATCTCCCTTAACAAAATTTCAAAACCTTTAGGAGAGGACAAAGGCCCTTTTGGGACCGCTCTTAGTTTCATTTTTCAAACATATCTTAAATTTGTAATGGGCCCATACATGCCCACATGTCACAAAGATAGGATAGTGTTTAGAATTTCGCTTTCTTAGATCAAAACACTAGGAGAGTTTAAAGGTTTGTAACGGGCCCAT
>ML789213.1:352499-380843 GCA_009831015.1 Picea engelmannii | reverse complement strand
ACCCCATCTTTTCTTGACAGGACTATCCACTCCCACTTTTAATCAAACGAGGTTGGTTTTCACCCCCAACCTCACAAAACAACTTCATCTAAATTTTTTCTAAAAACTCACTAAGTTTTCCTCCACAGGAGGTGCCAAAAGAAATTTTTAGTCTAGGTAGGATTTCAGGGATAGGCATCCAAATAACTCCCCATTATCTGGTTCTCACATTTTCAAAACATAGAGGTTGACAAATAGGAAACTTCAAATCCTCCAATTCAAGTGTTCCAATCACCATAAGGAAGGGAGATACCCATGAAGGGTCGAAGGCTGAGGTTCGGTTGTTTGTGCGTCCCCCCTTGAGGCACCCACCTCTTGGATGAGATCCAGCCCGTGACCCATTTCTTAGGCCAAAAATCTAAATGCCGCACTTTGATCGAGGTACCTAGTGACCAACTTTAGGACATCTACCCAGGTGGCAATTGTGGGCTGCAATTGCACCTTGATTGGATTTTGTGTGGCTATTGGGAAATATCGCCAGCTCTTTCAGGATATGCCCCCTTCTACCCCTCATTATAACCGATTATTTCATCCTTCACTAGTGTCTCTTCCGGTGACTTCAGACCCCACTATTGAGTACTATTGGAAGGTCCAGTGCCATTTGAGAGGAAGGACGTTACGTCTTCTAGGACATGAGCATTTGCTTTCTTTTGATTCCCCCACGTAGACAAAACCCACTTACCCACATATATGCTTCTTTCTCATTTTATGTATGATGCACATCTGATTACAGTTTGATTTGGATATATATATTGTGTAAAACAGTCACAGCAAAGACTCTTGTTTCTATATTTCTCTCACCACTTTTTTCACACATTCACATAACTAGTCTGACATCATAGGGGAACCACAGAACCCCCATCGTTCACGACGCTTGCTCAACCTCCCTCCTATATTAAGGGGAGTATCTGGTCGTACCCGCTCATTGGTACCTCCTTCACACACTCCTGTGAGTGATACTATCTTAGGATCAGATTTTCTTGGTTCTACATTACTTGGGTCCACTTTCCAAGGTCATCCATTCACTCGCTCTCCTTTTCACGAAAGCGGGGGACCCACTTCCTCTCAAGGAGGGAGCACCAACCCACCTAGTCCCCATCAAGATTCAGGTTCACAACACACTATGGCTGGAGCTAACCCTCCCACCCCACTACAGATGCCATATTTGGCCTCTCTCAACATACCGGATCTCACCAAGCTCACCAATGATCCTATATTGCATGATGCCACATGGCCTGCAATGCCGACAAAACTTCCTTCAGGCATACCAAAGTTTGAAGGAAAGGCAAGGGATGACCCCACCAACCACGTCATGACCTTTCATCTATGGTGCTCTTCTAATAGCATTATGGATGATTCCATCAGACTGCGATTATTTCAATGCACACTTACTGGCCCATCAGCCAAATGGTATGTCGAAGAAAAATCTAGGTCCCATGCGACCTTTGAGTCATTGGCCAAAGCATTCTTGACCTTTTTCCAATTACCCATCCGCCATGACAATGGTCTAGAACTACTGTCTAACTTCAAACAGACCTCAGCCACCCACATCGCTGACCACATTCATGAGTGGCGTAGGCGACGTAGTTTGTGTAAAGCAGAAACCACCAAGCAACAGTGCCTTGACTGGTTTCTTAGATCACTTGTCTCTCTCCTTGGAAAGGATGTCGCTTCCACCTTCCCTCAATTTGAAGAGGAAGCCATTAGTAAGGCCCAACAGTATGACCTCATTTATGCACAGTCAGGGTACTTATACATGGTACTTCCTGATCTTCCAAAACCTGTGCCATTTGGCCAAGACAAACCTGGGATGTCTCATTCAGCAGACGGACTAATAGGTGCCACCACACACCATGGTCCACAACCCCAACCACCACTGATGTATGGAACACCTCAATACCCGCCGGTATATGGGGGCACTCATTATTTCCCCCCACCCCCTTATCAACAACCATACCATGTTGCTATACCTCCACCCACTAGTGGACCACCACCGACACCCCCCACACATCCACCTCTTCCAACCACTAGTGGTACTCCCTCAACATCATCTTATAGTACTAGAGAAAGTGCTACGCCTTCCTATGTACCTTATGGATCGGTACCCCCACAGAATCCATACTTTCCATTTCTTGGTCCACCACAACCCATGGCTCCCCCACATCCACATGCAGGGGTAAATTTTGTTCAACCCTCTGCTGCTCAACAATACCAAAATTTTGAACAGTTGAATATAGCCAACCCAAATCACCCATCGAACAATGCCAAGAAGAAAGGGTGGAACAGGAATAACAACAACCCTGGTCAAGGCGGGAATCAACCCCCACAGCATCAACCCACTGGGGGCAACCAGAACCAAGGAAACCAAAACCCCCACGGGGGCAATAACAACAAACGCCAAGGGCGGAATAATGTTAAAACCATATTCCCTTGTGCCCTTTGTGGTGATTTCGGTCATTACACTCACCATTGCCCCCAAATCGCTGATTTCAAATAGTTGAAAGACTCTGGGAGCCTTCCCCCTTCTCTTGCACAACCTGCCCCTCAGCAGGCACCACAACAATACGCACAACAACCCCCTCCGACCGTGCTGCAAAATCCTATCCCACATCAAGGTGTAATAAACACCCAACAGGACACGCAACATCCCCCACCTCAGGTGGGCCAATACCACAACCCCAATAATCCAGCAAAGCGAACAATTCTCCTCACCAGTGAGGAAGAAATTCTTCTGCAAACACGCAATCGTCAGTATCATACACCAGCTGAGTCTACTCCTATCTCTCCAGAGACAAACCCTACACCGACGGGACCCCCGTTGGTGATCCCTCTCCCTTCCGCCGAACCCTCGCTACACATCCCTCGCATCCCATTGCGCAGGAATATCCACAACCCACAGGCTAGGGCAGCTCATAATTATAGCTTGGTAGATGACTTAGCGCAATCCCCGACTGCCATGTCAGTTTTGGAAGTCCTCCAGACTTGTCCAACACAGCGAAAATCTCTACTTTCCGCCTTGGGGGCAGTCGACCCTACAGATACTCGACTCATCACCTTTGATCTTGATAGCTGCGAACCTCGTCTTCCCGCCTTGGTCGCTATTCAAATACTAGTAAAAATACGGAACATCACCGTCCATCAGTGTATCATCGATGAGGGTGAATCTACATGCATCATGTCCAAAACAGTATGGCAGAAACTTGGTTCCCTGGAACTCATACCTTTCGCCATCACATTACGATCTTATGACGGATGACCATCATCTCTTGAAGGGCTCTTCCAAAATGTCCCCATTGAACTCGGGGGCAAAACTATTCTCATTGACATCGAAGTTATCGACGCTCCGCTCGATTACAATATCTTGCTCGGATGTAGCTACATGTATGCTATGAAGGTAGTAGCATATTCCATCTTTCGGACAATCATGTTCCCCCACAACAGGAAGATTGTGACTATCGACCAAGTCTCACATTATGAGCCTAACCCATCTGCCAATCTCGATAACATTCTTCCTCTCATCCGCACCAGCCACGACACATACCCACTCATAGATATGGGTCCTAGGATTTTCAAAGATCCATCCTTATTAGGGACATACCATGGAGCACCACCACTCCTTCCCCCTAATCAATTATGCGTCGTCTCATCTAACGGAACTCCCACGAAGGATGCTCGTCCTCCTCAAGAGGCTTCAGTCATTCCTGACGTCTCAATAGTCGCAGAACCACTCCCACAGGAGCCTCCTGCGCACTCATCGACCCCTACAGTCCACAAATCCACATACACCCAGGGGAATAATCCCATTTGGGAAACACTACCCCAACCCCTTACCCAAATTCCCTTTTTTTACCCTCCCCCCGGTATTGAAGCTTTTCAGGTAGCCGCAACGCTCACACTACCTAATATGGTGTTAGCAATCCCAGTTTGGTATTTACACCCACCAGAGATGGTCCCTCGACCATCCCTTCCCCCACAAGAAGGACTTCCCATGACGATTCCCGTCCTTACCCCCACTCCCCCCATACTCACTACCCCCCCGGCTATAGCTGTGGGTAGAAGGAAGAAGAAGGAGCCCACCGCTCCACTTCCTCTACGCATCCCACCACCTTGCGCACTATGTGAGAAAGAGGGCCACCAAACCAACAATTACCCATCCCTACCTGAATTACGGAATTTGATCCCCCTCAATCAAACTCCCACAACACCCGCCACTGCTGCTAGTCCCACTACTACCACCAACCCTTCCAGTAGTAAAGGGTTGAGGACCAAATATGCTTGTGCTATATGTTCAGAGTATGGCCATTACACCCACCATTGCCCAACACTGCCGCGCTATCGGCAGACATTAGCGGCCATACGCCAGAACTTCCAAAACAACCCACGCCCTACTACGTCCTCTTCGAATATTACTGACATTCGCTATGTCACCACTTCAGTCAATGAACGTATGAGATTCCCTTGCTCTCTCTGCGATTCATTAACTCACTTTACATACCAGTGTCCTATGATCCTCGCATACAGGCAACGTCAATTGGCCCTGCATCACCAACCCACAGTGGCGGTAATTAACATTACTTCGTCACTCGAGGATCTTCATGTCATTTCTCTAGAGCCCGAGGCACTCCCAACGCCTCCATGGTTCTTAAATGACGTCTCTGAGGGTTTACCCCACAACCCCCCAAACTCTCCTGCTCATTCCCCTACGGACACTCTCCACCCAACCACCATGGGTACCCCTCAGTACTTCAATATATGGTTTATGTCGAGTGAACCCTCCCCATCTCCTAACATTGTTCCCCCTGCTTCTTCATCAGGGGGCAATCACACTGTCACCAAGGTCACTCCTCACGACCCCTTGTATTCTCGACGTTTCCTATGCGACGAGGAAATACTCTAAGAGATAAATCGCCTAGACTCTCCCTGGGATGCGCTACATCATCGTGCCCTCTTCTCTCCACAGGAAGCCCCCATGCCTCCTAACCAAAACCCCATTTACGCGGTCAAAACCAAAGATTTTATCCCATCCGGGCCTATTGATTGGTTCAACAATCCCATTCTTTCCCCTGACGCTTTTGAAGAAGGTAATATGGCTAACATTTCCCCCACCATCAAAATCGACATTTCCATTAAACATGGCATCGTCGAAGAAATCATCATTGGAGCTGCTTGCACTCCTCAGGAAATTGCTGCATATAAAGCCCTCTTCCAAGAATATAGGGATATTTTTGCCTGGTCATACACATAAATGCCTGGCCTCGACCCATCTATTGTCGAGCATCGCATCGACACCTGGCCTGACATCACCCCGGCTCGCCAGAAACAACGACCGCTACACCCATCCAAAGCCGCGGCTATCAAAGCCGAAATTGACAAATTACGTACAGCCGGGTTTATTTACCCCATCGCTTACACTTCATGGGTTTCCAACCCTATACTCGTTGACAAAAAACAGGGCACTATCCGTGTTTGCACTGACTTTCGCGATCTCAATAACGCATGTCCTAAAGACAACTTTCCAACGCCCTTCATCGATCAAATTATCGATGACTACGCCGACCACGAGGCTCTCTCCTTTATGGACGGATTCTCTGGCTATAACCAAATTCAAATCCACCCAGCCGATCAATATAAAACCGCATTCATTACCCCGTGGGGTACTTTTTCATATCGTGTCATGCCTTTTGGCTTAAAAAACGTCGGTGCAACCTTCCAGCACACGATGACATACATCTTTCATGATCTGGCTAAAATCATCCTCGCCTACTTGGACAACCTCACAGCTCGATCCAAGAAACGCACCCAACATCTCGATGATTTACGAATCATTTTTCAATGGTGTTGTCAGTATAACATCTGCTTGAACCCCCTCAAGTGTGTGTTCTGTGTCATCGCCGGGCGCCTCCTCGATTTTATCGTTTCCCAAAGTGGTATTACCATGGACCCCCTCAAAGTCACAACTATCACCGAAATTCCCCCTCCTCAGAATTTACGACAACTTCAGAGTCTACAGGGAAAAGCTAACTTTCTTAGATGCTTTGTTCCTGATTACGCCATACGCGCACACGGTTTCCTTCGCTTACTACGTCATGACATCCCTTTTCATTGGGACGACTACGCCCAACAGTCATTTAACGATCTTAAAGCAGCGCTTTCAAATGCACCTTTGATTAGTGCACCTGACTACAATCGCGACTACATCCTCTACGTATCAGCATCAGCTGTATCAATAGCCAGCGTCCTTGTCTAGTTCAGAGATGAAAATTGTGAACACGTCATTTACTACGTTAGTAAGAACCTCTCAGAACCACCCTTGAAGTATAAACATGAAGAGAAACTTGCTCTTGCAGTTGTCCTTGCAGTCCAAAAACTGCGCCATTACATTCTTCTTCGCACCACAAAAGTCGTCGCAGATTCCAACCCTATACAATATTTTCTCAGCCGTCGACAGGTTAACAGAAAATTCGCTCGATGGATCATTATCCTCCAGGAGTACAACCTCAAGTTCTCAACACCTAAGAGTAAGAAGGCCCTCGTTCTCGCCGAACTACTCACGGCCCTCCCCTCTGACACCCCCAGTGCCCCCGTCAACACCGACTTTCCTGACGAACATCTCTTTTACATCGCTTCAGATGATCCTTGGTATGGCGACCTTCTCATCTACCTACGAACTCAAAAGTTTGGTAACCACCTCTCACGAGATGATCGACGACGTATTTGCCACTAGGCCCCCCGCTATCTCCTCATCGGAGACATCCTATACCGGCGGGGCGTTGACACCATTCTTCGTCGTTGCCTGACTATTGACGAGGCCGACAGAGTCTTAAATGACTGCCACAGCGGCGCATGTGGGGGCCATCTTTCGGGCATATCCATGGCTCAGAAGATTATCCGAGCCGGTTATTTTTGGCCTACCCTGTTTCATGATTCATTCATGGCGTGAAATGATGTGAGCAATGTCAGCTCTATGCCAACAAACCCCGAGCTCCCTCTACTATTCTTCACCCTGTCATTACTACGGGCCCTTTTTGTAAATGGGGCATCGACTTTATGACTTGCATCCACCCTCTAGCAATGGTCACAAATACATTATTGTCGCTGTTGATTACTTCACCAAATGGGCCGAAGCTATGCCCACTTTCAACAACATCGCTGACACGACAGCGTGTTTTTTCTTTAACCACGTCATATCCCATTTTGGAGTACCACTCCAACTTGTTTCCGACCATGGGAAACACTTTGAGAATGAGATCTTCGTCGAACTCTCCTCTCGGTTAGGCTTCTCTCACGAGTTTTCCTCACCATATTACCCTCAGTCAAACCTACCGCGCACCCATGCGCGTATATTCGGTGAACAGGCACGCACGTATGCGTGCCTCACCAAATCGCCTGCGCACGTGGGTCGACAACCACCTAAATACCCTTGTACGACCCTCCGTACAAACCCTACCCAAAAATTGAAAACCTATTTCTATGCAGGATGATCAGACCACTAACCTGATACTTGAAGAACGTCGATCGGATGCCTCGTCCTCCCCAAATCTCCAAATCTCCTATGAAAACTACTCGTCCAATCACTATTGCAGCAGGTACAAATGAGGTGGCAATGTGGGCCCTACAGCTATATATAGGCCTTTTGCCAAACTTCCACTCACTATTCCGAGAGCCCAAGGTGTCCATTTTTCAAACCGTCTTCAGCCACGGGATCAACATCCCGCCACCTACATCATAGCTGTCCCCGGGTCGCTTTTCATACCAAGTCCCCGGGGCACCTTTTTTCCATATCATGGTCAGGTACGCACGCGCATTGTCACATTTATCAAATACACGCTCATATCTTAGATTCTCTTCAGATATTGTTTACTTTGGGTATTTGGTTGTTATGTGTGCAGGTACTTGCTCATCACCCATCAACATCACCCCTTTAGGTATATACTCAGCACTATCATGTAGTCTCTCCCGTCGGATTGCATTTAGATTTCCAGTCACACCCTCTGATATTGGCCTTTAGGATCCTCATTCCTAGCTCTGCAGTACCGATGCCTCCATTTGCATCTTCGGTACTGTAACCCGGTAGCATTCTCACCCACATGAGTTGTCCCATTCATAGCACCTTTTGGCACTTTTGACACTCATGCTGTTCTTCATTACCCTTTAGGGATGGGAGTCCCGATAGTATTTCATCATGTCGTGAATCAGCCACATCCTCCTTCTCTTCATTTTTCTAGCTTTCCCACACGGACTCCCAGATTATCTCTTTACGGTTCTATTTTTTACCTGCACCTCCGCAGTATCATGAACCCTCCATTTCATCTATAATCAGTTTTCCCATATGCGAACCTACCCTCATTTCACCTACCTCATACAAAAACTCACCAATGGGGCCCCCACCCTTCATCAGTCTTCCAAGCACATTATGCCCTACGTGGGCCACCCATATCACACAAGGGCACCCGTTTCTGTATTTGTACATTTCTCCCCAAAATTATTCATTATTTATTGTACAAACGCCTTTATTTCCAGTCATTACATTTTCTTTTGTCGTCACCGTTGGCGACTTGCTTTCTTTTGGCCACACGCAACCCATGTCACCCTTGGTTGGAGCATTACTTATCATCTACCCTTGCCGGCATCGTCCATATCTTCAGAGTACTCCACAGGTCACTTCCCTCTACCCTCTGAATTTGTTCACCTTGTCCCGCCTCTGGCACAACTTATCATTGGTCTTGTCATCCCCCTGACACTCGACCTTGTTACACGGTTGCGGCCACTGTTTATCTCATACATCCTCCAACCAAGGGCAGTCTTGAGTCTTCCCACTTCTTGACTTCGTCCATGTACCTCTGCCACTTCCTCACCTCAGTAGATTCCACGAAGCCCTTTGCTCTTGGGAGTCGCGTCCCCCTTTTGTCGACATCAACACAATTTTCTGGAAGGGCGACAGTATCTTGATTCTCATTTTCCATTCAATGAGAGATCTCGGACGACACAGGGGGAAACACCATTGCTCCCTGCTGTCGTTGGCCCCCATAACATTCGACGCCAACACTTTCTCATGTGATGGTGGGTCTTACTTTGCGACTATTGCAGTTATTTTTATCATTTGCTAAAGACCTCTGAACTTGGTAGGGCCATCAATGCCCGCATCATCGTCGCTGCTTATTATCGCGATCATTGCCTATTGTTCCGAGTATGTTCGTTTTCATAATTGTCTTCTGCCTTTATCATTACCGCCCCTGAGGGTGCTGCAGTTGTCTACACCAACACTTCAGTCATCTTTTTTCAGAGTTACATAACATGAGCATGGGGCATGCCCGCCTCGTTTGTACACAGTTTTCTATTTTTTTGCACAACTCTCAGAAGGTCGGGTCCTACCGGTTCCTTTTTTCTCCAACGGATCGCTCTGAATAGTCCCACTATTCCTCTCCCTTACAACAACATTCTCATTAGAAGAAACATTGATGGATTTCGGCTATACGTATGCTCCTAACCTCATCCATCAGGGGGCATCTGTTATCACTGAAATTTCATCTGCACATGGCAACAAGAACTCAGCATCGTCAAAACAGTAATGAAGTCATTCATGGCACTGAATTAATTTCACAACATTCCAGAAAGGTCAAAAACTATATAAAGTAACCAAAAATTGAGGATCGCTTTACAGAAGTTGGGTGCGCGCGCATATGCGCGGAACAGAAACGTACCATGCGCGCATACATGCATGATGCGCGGCTGTTGGCGCAAAAACCCGCGCACCTGCTAAACGACGCATTTATTGAATTGGTCGACCTCCCAACCACTTATGGATCAGCTCCCAAGATGATTTGACCCTCAAATCTGAGTTGAATCCGCATGGTAGGCTGGTCAAAGACCTAATTAAGCCCTAAAGAGCCTCTTTTCACACTACAAAGGAGTTACATAATCACCCAATGCAATGCTATAAAAAGCCATGAAGAAACCTCATTTTCTCAAGGAATTTCATGTAATGTTATGCTACCTAGATTGTTTTAAGGACTCAATCCTTGACAAGACCACTTTGGCACCGTTTCATTGAGCAATTCACCTCTCCATTGAGTGAATTTGCAAAGGAGTTCTTTCATCACCATCTTTATTTTTCTCATTGTAAGGAGAGAAAGTTTGTGAGGGCCCAAGAGCCTTCCATTGGAGGAAGAAGGGAATCATAGTCCCCTTTCTTCATTGTGCTTTGATTTCATCAATAGATCAGCCTAAAAACATTGGTGATATTGGTCTTTTGTGTTTCTTATCTCTATATCCATATGCTTCTAATTTTAGTTTGTTTTAATTTAAATATTGCTTATAGTTTTGTTTTGTTTTCTCTAACTCTTTCCTCTACAGCTGTCATGCTCAGCAAGACCCAACTGGGCATGTAAGCACCCTCGATTTGCTCACCAATTCGATGAAAAGGGTGCAAACAATATGATTCTCCCAGATTTCGCAATAAGCCATAAATATTTTAAAAAGGTCAAAAGGAAAGATGCAAAACGGTTTTACACACATTGACCTCCACATAATAGATGATGCACAGGTTTCTGGCATTGAAAGAGATGATTAAATGAGACCGAATTTCTTGTTGGTTTAAAAAATGTTTGTTGAGTTGGGTTTGGGGACAATATATGCTCCTCTCCAAAATCTTCCAAGCTTCCATCACCATGCTTCGATGACTAAAGCAGGGGATTTGAGCGCAGGTGCAGAGTGAGGTGAATAGGATAGGTTTTTTCAAATTTGAAAATGGGCGCCATGCTTCGATGACTAAAACAGGGGATTTGAGCACAGGTGCGAAGTGAGGTGAACATGGCAGGTTTTTTCAAATTTGAAAATGGGTGGGGAGGGAGTAAACACCGTACTCCTGGATTGACATCACATCTTGTCAAGTGTTAACGATGTTTTTTGTTACGCGGTCTGGTTGAGTGAACCACCGGAGGATCGGTGGGAGTCGGAAAAGGAGCGGATGAAACCATAGATGCGGGGCTAGATGGGAGCATGGATGCTGATGGGAGGAGCATGGATGCAGATGGGTAGCAGATGGGAGTGCACAAGCGTGATTTCATGGGCATCCAGTTTGCAGAGTCTTAAAGACTTTGTAGCAGGCTGGATATTGCTCGCCGAAATTTCACATCTTCTACAACTTTACAAGGAAGCAACACTGGTACAACTCACCGCGAAAGAAATTTCACATCTGGTAAGATAAGATGCTCAATGTGTAAGAACTTCCATATCTGGTACAACTTGGGATGCAACACTATTATGATTGTTGTTCAAGATACTCAGCTGGGTTCTTTCACATTTGTTACAACTGTACAAGGAAGCAACATGCAAGGAGGCAGCTCTAGGATTATTGTTATTCAAAGTGTACGCTTTTGTGACTTGGGAATAAGGGGATGAAATCTCAATGTTCCAAAATGACAAATTTAACAACATAAAAAATCACAATTTCAACATCTAAAAATTGCAATTTTAAGCTTTTTGGAAGGTATTTGGATTGATTTAGAATTTCATAAATTACAATGTGAGTAATATATGTGGCAATTTCAGTTATATATAGTTTCCTAGATTTGGAGTGAAATTGTTAGAAATTGGGTGTTCCCACCTACATTCTAATTCAACTGACAAGATGCTCACAACTTAGTAGTTGTAACAAACATGCATAAGGTGGTGGAAACCTCTATCCACCATAAAAACAATCTCTAAGATGGTGAACCTTATTTCTTTGATAGAGTTGAAATTTAATAGTATATTGTTGAGAACTTTGAAAATTTTTAAGTTCCACCAATGATCCTCTATTTTAAAAAATTTCAAAATTCTACATGGTGTTGGTCAAGTTTCAAGTTCCATGTGGTAACCTTTCACTTCAAGGTTCCCAAGTAGCACATTCAAGGCAAGTCTATCCCAGAAAAATGGCTTGCCCTCTAAGACATGGTTTACATATATATTTGTGAGTCCCCTTAGAGCAATGATGGACATCCATATAAGCACATTTGTACTACTAAAAGTGTAATTATGGCATGCACAAGGGACTTAGGACAAGGGAAAAATACAATGATGGTGCACCCCAGGTGAACCTATGACAAGGACGGTACAAACACGCTCTCGAGCACCACCATTTCTCTCCAAGCACACTCAGAGGGGGGTTTTTCTATAGGCTTATTATCTAACATGATTTGGGAGGCCAATGACTTGTAATGTAGAGTCTTCAAATGTCCATGTCAACATTTAACAGTATATGGGTTTCTCCCTATGACAAAAGGGATTAACACATGCCAAATTGGTCCAAGTGGACAATGGAGTTGAATCGAGATAATTGTGAACCACATGTAACTGATAATGGTGTAGAATCAATTTAAACTTTTTGATTTAAATTCGAGCAGAGTGGTTGACTAAATCAAAATTATAGACTTTTTGATGGTCGTAGTTTAGCTGTTCTATGTTTTCGTCTTTTTCCAATGATATTTTATGTTTAATTTTGCCCTAAATCCGGCGAGAATTTTTGGATCTACTGATTTGAGTGGTTAATTCTCTATCATCCGAGTGCTCCAGGTGTTTTTCGGCATGCTGAATCCATTTTTGGATTCAGAAATGCAATTTAAACAACAAAAAATTGTGATTTCATGTATATTTATGTCACCGTATTCCAGCTTAAAGGGCCAAAACATAGAATAGTTATACAACATCTTTTTAATGACATGGAACATAATATAAGCCAAGGGAAAATAATAAGCATCAAGTTTCATAACATTTATGGTAGTGTATCCTACATACACACTATTGGATGAATATGTGCTCATACATTGCCATAAATGTTTTGCAATTTGGTTCTTATTGCTTGCCTAAGCCAAGTGTTCAAACTAGTTCTACATGAGGATTGGATTGGTCACAATCACTTCATGTTCCATGAGCATTTTGAGAGGAATATTCTAGAGGTCCCATAATTTAATATCTAAACCCCTTCTCCCAATGAATAAAATCCCTTTTATTCATAGATAAATACCTAGTGGGGAAGTTCATCAGGAAATGGCCAAGTCATAAGGTTCTTGAACTCTGACTATCAGAATATTAGGCCCCTCTATTAATGAAGAGTTTTGTGAACTTCTCTTTGCGGTAGATGATACATTACTTTCATGTTCTAAATGAAGGAAGATGATTTGATAGTTAGAAACCAACCCTACTTTTTAGCACTGAACCATTGGCCAATGAATTTTAACCTGGAAAAAGACATCCCTATATAAAACCCAATATTGGTCCATCACTTTCATTTTTCTGGGATGATCCAACTTTTCAAGTGATAAGAAACAACATAGGCAAGTTTATTGATAAGGAAACACCAAAAAAATGTCAATGCATGTGCATGAATCTACACAAAAGTTAGCCTTGAGAAAGGTATTCTAGATGAAATAAGGTTAAATCTAAATTATTGGTGTCATATTTAGGGGCCAGATTACAAGTAGCTCCATATGTGCAATAAGGGCCATAAATATGGCCATTTTGATAAGCACTATAAGCAGGGGTGGCCTACTCCTCAGACTCAATTAGAATCAAAGCAACCAATGGAAATATTGAACAAGGGGGAGAAAAGACAACACTCACCCCAATGAAGCCAAAACAAAGCTCTTTATCTAATGGAAAATTATTTTGAAATTTTAGACTCACGCAATGATAAGGAGGATGAAGAGCCACTATCAATGACTCACACTCTATAAGAAGTTGCAAAAGATCCTCGATGGGGATTAGGCGGTGATGAAGAGCATGCTAATGAGGCTTTGTAAAATGATGTCCTTTGGAGAAAGTTGTAATATCCCCTGGTAGAGCCCCAGTTGTAATTATAAATTGTAATTATGTTTATAGGCTAGTGAGCCAAGTGTATATAATATGGTGGGATTATGTGTTTATTAGGCCGAAGAGCCTAAGTGTTAAGGCAAGGAGCCTGTTTTTGTATATGTAATTATGCAGAACATTAATAAAAATATAAACATCGTTACATGCAGACTGACCATGAAGAAAGAGTGATGGGGGACTAGGATTCCACAGAGTGTGCAAGGGAAAGGGGGGGCTGAAAGGTTGGAAGAGGGGCTAAGCTTAGGGGCTTGATTCCTTGGGGATAGTAATTTATTATTATTCCAAAAGGCATGTGAAATGTATATTTTTATCCTAAGTTCCTGGGAGGGGAAACATGTGCAAAAAGGAACGCATGCTGATGGATCACATGCAGCTTCATGGGTGACATGTGTCAGCCCCAAGCACATGCAATTTAACCAAAAATTTGAGCTATGAAGGGGGGTTCATCCTCCATTCTGTCGTGGGCTGTCTGAAACTGGGAATTCCATCTGGTCTCTTCACTCATTCTCAACTTTGTCGTCCGCTGTGTCACACAGCTCTGAAAACCAAAGCCTGTGATGTTTTCTTGAGAAGCCGATACACCCCATGTCTAAACCGTCAAGTATTTTTTCGACCTTTGCGTGGATTTATTGTCACACATACTGAAATCGGTGTTACCTGAACCATGTTATGTCTTAGTGACTAGTTGTTGTTTTTCTAGACATCCACACCCAATTTTCTTGTTTCTGCTGTCACCTGTGAGTTAGCCAAAAGTTGTTGTTGCTGCTGTTATCCTAAACTTGCGAGAATTGAGTCGAAAACTGGTTGAAGAATCAGGTTGTCAGGCCCGTGGTTGAAGAGGTAGGTTTTCAGGCTTTTGAGTATCTCTCTCTAGGTGAGAGAGTTTTTTGGGAAGTGGTTTTCTCTCAGAGAGAGTCCAGCACCAGCTACGGAGCTCTGAGAATTCTTGATCTAGCTTGTTGCCGAGACCCAGAGAGGGAGGTGAAGCACTGATCGATTGTGCTTGTGAAGGTGTATACTCCTGGGTGGAACATGCATGTGGGGAATGAGATTTCGTGAGTAGTGGGCGTAAGAAGGCTCCTGGAGAGAATCCTTCCGGTTTCTCTGTGCAGTTTTCCTGTAACCTCAAGCTAGTTTAGGATTTCTTTCCTTGGGTGGAGCTTGGTCCCAGCTCGGAGGTGACCCACTATTGAGCGTGATGAGCAGTGAGGTATAAAGCTGGGAGGTTCATGGAAGGTCTGAATGTGGTTGGTTGAGTTACAACAGTTTCAAATATAAGTATATGCATGTGTTTTAATTTCAATTAAAATGCATGTCTGTGATGCTTGAAATATTATCATGTATTCCATTGCAATTATGGATTACTGTCTTCCATTGCTTCTGTATGTTAGTGATAATCCTGTGATTACTCTGTATTGTTTAGTTAAATGTGTTAATTTGATTTGATTCATGTTATGTATATAAGTATAAGAATTTTTCCGCGTGGTAGCATTGCCTGACCACAGGAGTGATGGTCGGGGACGTTATAGTATGGTATCAAAGCCCATAGTTTCAATGCTGAGCCTGGATGGGCCAGATAAGTGGTCTTTGAACCCAAGGTTTCGAGAGGAAATTGTGTCTGGAAGACTAATTTAGAACCTTATAATGTTTCTGAGTGCCAAGGGGTTACTTGGCCATGTTACGAAGCTCAGGAGGGGTAGCGGTAGAATAAAACCGTAACCGGCGTGGTATTTGACCATGGAGAGAGAGAGCTCAACACTTGGAGTGTGGGAGCCATAAGATCTGTTTAGAAGGAGAGACATTTATGACCATTAGATTCAGAGAAGGTGCCAGAAGGATATCTGGGAAGCCTTTTGGGAGTTCGGATATTGGGAGAAGTAGGGTGCACCAAGGCGAAAAATTTTGAAACCTGAAACTCCGAAACCTTGAGAAGATCTACACCGTAGATATAGGAAAAAGATCTCAATCATTGGATCAAGAAGAAGAATAGATGGTAATTTTGGGAGATCGGATGTTGGGAGAAGTGGGATGTGCGGACGCACAAACTCCCGAAGCTCGAAATTGTGAAATTCCGATGAGCCAAAGTATTGGGTTGGGCTGACATCACTGGGATGGACGAGGACACATGTGATGTGTGCCACATACCAGTGAGTCCCGAAGGAAAAAGTAGACGCAATGGGGCCGGATGGCGTTACTTGGGGTAACGTGGACCTTCTTAAGTACACCATGTGTCACCACCATGGTTGGTGACAGTTGTGCTGTGGGCCCAAAGGCTTGAAAGGTCAGAAGTTTGGAAGTCAGGAGTTGGAGAGGGAAGCGAGTGTGGGAACCTCCAAAACCCGAAACTCTAAAATCCCAAACCTTCGAAACCCGAAACTCCAAAGTCCCAATTAGAGAACCTTGAGATATAGCGCTTGGTCACGACCCATGGTTGCGTGGGTTGGGAAATGGGGGAAAGGGGCTAAGGCCTAAGTTTCCTACAGAGTCGAGTAGAGCTCGAAAAAGTAATGGAAACTGAACGTTTTCTTGAATCAAGTTGTTTATGAATGTTGTGGGATTTGTTAAGGAATAATGACCTAAAAAAATTCCAATTGTTTGCACATTGTGATGCAAAAGTTCGACAAGTACCAACAACGAATAGAATTGCCATTGAGTGCAAGAGAAATGGAGGGGGCACAGACTGCTTCTCGTTCCGAAGATGAAGAAAAAGGAATGGATTTTCATTTGGGAGTTGAAGGGTCAAACTCCAATGGGCATTGAGAAGAGATAGATAAGGAAGGGCGTATGATGAAAATGATTGAAAAATTGCAGAAAGATGCTCAAACTCACCGAACAGATAGTCGAAAGCTCAGGATAAACAAGGATAGTTCAACTTAAGGTTGATGAAGAGTCTGGAGAGAATAGAAAAGAATTTGGACAAAGAGAGTGACTCGAGAAAAACAGGGAGTCACCCAACTTCTAAAGTAAGAAGATCAAGGAGTGTTGGTAGACACCATCATCACTCCCAAGGTTGCTGCAAGAGGAGGGCACACAGTAGTTCAAGCCCCTCTCCTACCATAAAGCATAGGAGATTTGGAGTGGATGAGTTGAAGGGAGAAATGAACAAGATTAAGCCTCCTACGTTTGATGGAGAACATAAGAAGGAGGAAGATGTTGAAACATGGTTGCTTGGCATGAGGAAATATTTCCAATTGCAAAATTATTCCTCTCATGTGGAAGGAAGAATTGTGATGTATCAACTGAAGGGAAAAACATCCTTGTGGTGGGATAAACTTGTGCAAGTGCAACACATTAGAGAGAAAGATATCACTTTTAAGGAATTCAAGAGGTATTTCGAGAAGAAATACTTGACAAAAAGGTATTATGACAGAAAGATGAAAGATTTCTTTGAACTCAAGCTAGGAAACATGGCCATTGATGAATACAAACAAAGGTTTCTGGAATTTCTAAAGTATGTACCATTCATCAAAGATGTGTCTGTCAATATTCAAACATATCTAAGTGGATTGCCACCTTCTATTGGGGACAAGATCCAGTATGATGATCCTAAGACTATGGAAGAAACAATAAGGAGAGAGAAATGCTTATATGAACAACAAAGAGAAAAGCCTACCTTTCGGAAGGCTTGGGATTACCAGAAGAAGTTCAAGAAAGAGCAGAGGTAG
Source organism: Picea engelmannii (assembly GCA_009831015.1). Classification (NCBI taxonomy): domain Eukaryota; kingdom Viridiplantae; phylum Streptophyta; class Pinopsida; order Pinales; family Pinaceae; genus Picea; species Picea engelmannii. Next base: position 363,291 of record ML789213.1, on the reverse strand, counting down.
AAAGGAAACAAAACTTCCCTTTTCAGAGACAATCCTCAAGGAAAACCATCATTTAGAGAGTCGAGAATGACTGACATAGGGGAACAAAGGCCAAGGAAGATGCCCATTCAGTGTTGGGGCTGTCAGGGGAACGAAAAGTATAGAGATTTCCCCCATAAAAATGGAAAAGTGAGAGCTATCCATAATGTTCAGCAAGCTAAAAACATGGAGGACATGAGCAGTAGAATGCCAAGGATCTACACAGCCCTAGACAACAAGCAAGATGAATTTCAATCAGACATGATTGAAGTGTAAGGTATGATCAACAACCATGCCTTTACTATTTTAATTGATTCAGGGGCTAGCCATAGTTATATATATCCTAGAGTGGTATAAAGTTTTCATTTGTCAAGAAGCAAACAAGAAAAGTCTTGGTTAGTAAAACTGGCTACATGAACCAAGAGGAAGGTCACTGAATTGGTTAAGTCCTGTCCTGTGGACATGAATGGACTGAGCACAAAGGCTGACTTGAATGTTCTTCCTTTAGGTTATTATGAATGTATAATTGGGATGGACTAGTTGGACCAACACCATGCCATCTTGGAATGTCATAACAAGGAATTTACTTGCCTAGATGAGGAAGGAAATCGAGAAATAGTCCAAGGAATTCATAAAGTTGTTGCTATCAGAGAAATCTCAACAATGAAGCTGAAGAAGTGCTACAGGAAAGGATGTCAATTATTTGCATCCCATGTGGAGGAAAAACCTAAGGATAAGGTGTCAAAGATTGAAGATCATTTGGTACAAAAAGAGTTTGAAGATGTATTTCAGGAGGTACCCGGACTACCTTCGAAAAGACATATTGACTTCTCTGTAAACTTGATGCCTGGAGCAGCTCCAATGTTGAAAGCTCCTTACAGAATGAGTACACCAGATCTGAAAGAGCTGCAATTGTAGCTTGAAGAGATTATGAAGAAGGGGTATATACGCTCAAGCGTGTCACCTTGGGGAGCCCTGGTTCTGTTCATGAAGAAGAAGGATGGGACACTGAGATAGTGTATCGATTTTCAACAGTTGAACAAAGTGACTGTTAAGAACAAGTATCCTCTGCCAAGGATTGATGACCTCTTCGATCATTTGAAGGATGCGAAGATATTTTTGAAGATAGACCTCAGGTCCGGATATCACCAGGTAAGGATAAAGGATGAATACATCAACAAGACCACCTTTAGAACAAGGTATGGTCATTATGAGTTCACAGTGGTTCCGTTTGGGCTGTCGAACACACCTGTTGTTTTTATGTGCCTAATGAATGGTGTATTCAGGGACTATCGGGACAAGTTTGTCATAGTATTTTTGGATGACATCCTGGTGTATTCCAAGTCAGAGGAAGAGCATGAACAACATATAAGGATGGTGCTGCAAGTGCTAAGAGAGAACCAACTGTATGCCAAGTTGAGCAAATGCTCATTTTATAAAAAACAGATCCATTACTTGGGGCATATTATTTCGAAGGATGGAATAGCCGTAGATCCTAAGAAGATTGAGGCCATCAGAGAATGGTCAGCTCCAAAGAATGTGATGGAAGTCAGATACTTTATGGGTATAGGTGGTTATTATAGAAGGTTTATCATAGGGTTCTCGAGGATAGATCACCCTATCACTTCCTTGCAAAGGAAGGAGAAGAAGTTTCAGTGGACAGAAGATTGTGAGAAAATCTTTCAGTGATTGAAGAAACTATTAACTAGTGCTCCAATCCTGAGGATTGCAGACCCGAATGAAGACTTTGTGGTGTGCACAGATGCGTGCAAAGAAGGATTGGGAGGAGCCCTCAATCAGAATGGATTCATAATCTGCTATGAATCCATAAAGTTGAAAGAGCATGAAAGGAACTATGCAACTCATGATTTGGAGTTGGTAGCCATAGTACACGCTCTAAAGAAATGGAGGCATTACGTCATGGGAAGGAGGTTCGAACTCAGAACATACCATAATGGTCTAAAGTACTTGTTTGATCAGCCAACCTTGAATGCTAGGAAAAGTAGGTGACTGCAGTTTCTCTGTGAGTACGATTTTGATATCAGTCATATCAAAGGGAAGGAGAATAAAGTGGCTGATGCACTCAGCAAGAGAGTGCAGGAATTACATGCCACAACCATTAGCATGTACCGAACCGATATAAAGGGAATAATTTCAGAGGCTGCAACTACAGATTTGCAGTACAGGGATTTGGTAGCAAAGCTATAGCAAGGTAAGATGCCATAGAAAGTGGAGAATTATATATTGGAAACTGACAGAATACTTCTGTACAAGAACAAAATTTATGTACCTAATGTCCAGGACATGAAACTATGATTTTACATGAAATGCATAATGTGCCTTATGCAGGGCACTGTGGATATTAGAAAACTATGGTAGCAGTCAAGAGCCATTAATTTTGTCCAGGTATGAAGAAAGATATTGTTGAATACATTGCCAGATGTATGGAGTGCCAGAAGGTTAAATCTGAGCACATGCACCCAACAGGGTTGCTGCAACCTTTACCCATTCCTGAGTGGAAGTGGGAAGTGATCACAATGGATTTCATCACCGGATTGCCCAGAACCGGTAAGAAGCATGATTCAATCATGGTGGTAGTGGAAAATCTTACGAAAGATGCCCATTTCATTCCATTAAAGACTACTCACAAGGAAATGGATGTTGCTAATACTTTTATGAAGGAAGTGGCATGATTGCACAGAATTCCCAAGACAATTTTTTTTGACAGAGACCCGAAATTCACCTCAAATTTATGGAAAGGGTTAATCAAGGGGTTTGGAACGAATCTGAACTTCAATACAACTTATCATCCTGAGTCTGATGGGTAGACAAAGTGGGTGAATCGAGTGATAGAAGACATACTAAGGATGTATGTGATGGACAAAACATCTAAATGGGAAGACTACCTACACTTGGTAGAATTCGCCTACAACAATGGGTATCAAGCATCATTGAAGATGAGCCCATTTGAATCACTTTATGGCAGAAAGTGCAATACTCCAGTGAGTTGGGATAATCCAGCTGATAGGGCAGTAGTTGGGCCAGAGTTGCTCAAGGAAATGGAAGAACAGATGATAAAAATTAAGTAGAATTTGAAAGTTTCCCAAGACAGGCATACAAGTTGTGTTGATAAGAATGGAACCCACAGAGAGTTTAAAGTGGGTGACCATGTTTTCCTGAAAGTAAAAGCCAATAGAAGTTCCTTGAAGTTGGGAAACTACGCCAAGTTGGCAACCAGATTTTGTGGGCCATTTAAAATCCTAGAAAGGATTGGGCTAGTTGCATATATGCTTGCATTACCTGCATCCATGACTGTACATAATGTGTTTCATGTTTCATTGCTTAAGAAATATATACCTGATGCTAGTCATGTAATTTATTGGAATGTGATTCAGGTGGAGAAAGAAGGTGTCCTGCAAGTACATCCTGTGCGCATATTGGACCGAAAAAACAAACAGCTCCGGAATCGAGCCATAGGGCTTGTAAAGGTCCAGTGGACCTAGTACGGTCCTAAGGACATGACATGGGAGCATGAGGATACTATGCGGGTAGAATACCCACATATTTTTGAAGATTTTGGAAATCTTGCTGATGTTGTGTAAAGAGTTGCATTGAGGATAGTGAAAAAATAAGGGGAGGGGATTGTAATATCCCCCAGTAGAGCCCCAGTTGTAATTATGTTTATAGGATAGTGAGCCAAGTGTATATAAGATGGTGGGCTTATGTGTTTATTAGGCCGGAGAGCCTAAGTGTTAAGGCCAGGAGCCTATTTTTGTATATGTAATTATGCATAACATTAATAAAAATATAAACATCGCTACGTGCAGACTGACCACGAAGAAAGAGTGATGGGGGACTAAGCTTCCATAGAGTGGGCAAGGGAAAGGGGGGGAGGAAAGGTTGGAAGAGGGGCTAATATTAGGGGCTTGAGTCCTTGGGGATAGTAATTTATTATTATTCCAAAAGGTATGTGAAATGTATGTTTTTATCCTAAGTTCTTGGGAGGGGAAACGTGTGCAAAAAGGAGCACATGCAGCTTCATGGGAGACATGTGTCGGCCCCAAGCACATGCAATTTAACCGAAGATTTGAGTCATGAAAGGGGGTTCATCCTCCATTCTGTTGTGGGCTGTCTGAAACTGAGAATTCTGTCTGGTCTCTGCGTTCATCCTCCACTCTGCCATCCACTATGTCACGTAGCTCTAAAACCTGAAGCCTGTAATGTTTTCTTGAGAAGATGATACACCCTCTGTCTGAACCGTCGAGTTTGTGTTCGACCTTTGCGTGGATTTCTTGTCACGCATCGTAAAACTGGTGTTACCTGAACCGTGTTGTGTCTTAGTGACTGGTTGCTATTTTTTTGGACGTCCACACCCAATTTTCCTGTTGCTGTTGTCACCCATGAGCTAGCCAAAAGCTGTTGCTACTGCTGTTATCCTGAACTTGTGGGAATTGAGTCGAAAACTAGTTGAAGAACCGGGTTTTCAGGCCCATGGTTGAAGAGGTAGGTTGTCAGCCTTTGAGCATCTCTCTCTAGGTGAGAGAGTCTGCTGGTAAGTGGTTTTCTCCCAGAGAGAGTCCAACACCAACTACAGAGCTCTGCGAATTCCTGATCCTACCTGTTTTCGAGACCTAGAGAGGGAGGTGAAGCATTGATGGATAGTGCTTGTGAAGGTGTATACTCCTGGGTGGAACAAGCATGTGGAGAATGAGAGTCCGTGAGTAGTGGGCATAAGAAGGCTCCTGGAGAGAATCCTTCCGGTTGCTCTGTGCAGTTTTCCTGTAACCTTAGCCTAGTCTAGGATTCCTTGGCTTGGGTGGAGCTTGGTCCAAGCTCGGGGGTGACCCACTGTTGAGCGTGATGAGCAGTGAGGTCTAAGGCTGGCAGGTTCATGGAAGATCTGCACGTGGTTGGTGGAGTTACAACAGTTTCAAAGATAAGTATATGCATGTGTTTTAATTTCAATTAAAATGCATGTTTGTGATGCTTGCAATATTATCATGTATTCTATTGCAATTATAGATTACTGTCTTCCATTACTTCTGTATGTTAGCAGTAATCCTGTGATTACTCTCTATTGTTTAGTTAAATGTGTTAATTTGATTTGATGCATGCTATGTATATAAGTATAAGAATGTTTCTGCGTGGTAGTGTTTCCCGGCCGTGGGAGTGATGGCCGAGGACGTTACAAAATCCCACCCCACATTTATTTCCTCCCTACTTACCCAAAGAAAAAAGTCAAAGGAAGAGTTGAGGGCCATTAAAGACAAAGCAATGGGATCTCAATTCTTATTAGCCAAATATGGCTAAGCATTGGGCACTCCAAACGAATCTTAAGTACATTTTTCAAATATATATTGTTTTGCAAGTTATCTATGAAGCATTTTAAATCTTACAAGTAATTATATATAGGATTACATGAAAGAAAGAATTTTCATATGGATCCTCTATAGATCATATTAAGGATGAAAATCGGTGTGTAGAAGTAGTAAGGAAATTCCATCCTTTGTACTCAGTTGTACATGTATAGTCACAACCCTCCTCTCTTTTCTTTGGAGTGCAATTTTAATTGTTATTATAAATAAATAAAAATGGTAATGGCACAAAACATCTCCCACCACCTTGTATAGGCATTGGCTTCATTTATGTTGTGTTAATGACATAACAATACATATTTTTATCTCCAAGAAGGAAATTTAATATTTCTACACACTCCCTAAGGAATACCCCTAGCACTATGACTTTAAATGATGTGGTTGGTGAACAACGATAAGAAATATAAAAAACAAAAGAAAGTTGTGGAAATGAAAGATGCTCCAAAGTCTAGGAAGCAACAAGTGTAAAGGAAACAATATGTTTTGCAATGAACAAACGCTCTTCATGGTCTATCTCCTTCATCCACTAGCTTACAGGTGAAATTATAGAAAAGGAATATTTCTATTTCTAGTGGAGATCAAAAGTCAACCAATCTGATGTAAAAACAACATTGAGAACAACAATCAACTCAATTTGGTCCATTGTTTCATTTTTTAATATAAAAAGGAATATCTACCCAAAATGACGATTTTTTATGCCTATCACATATAATGAGAAGGAAACACCCACATTGAGTACACGTTGGAATGAATTCATGACCCACCATGATATCGGTGATCAAGCCAAAACATAATTGCTTATTCTAGGAACATGTATTGGCATTTGCAATAGAGATATTAACAAAGGAAATAACAATTTTTGTGGTCTTAGTTGTCATCACCCAAGAAATGGATTTCCATCTAGTAAAAGAGGTCACTCAATCACAATTGAAATGACCAAGGCATTCATGATTTGGGTTCAAACCAAGTGTTTATAATCAATGCCTTATATCAACGTCTAAAGGATCATACATAGCTTTGGTTGATTGTATTATGATAATAATAATAATAATAATTATTATTATTATTTTAGGGTTACAGTTTAGAAAAATACCCAATTGATGTATGAGACCCCCTTGTTTGTGGGAAAAGGCCCCCTTAACAATGTCATGCTTAACCCTATTAAGAACCTCTCCACCCTAAGAACACTACTTTCTCGACCATTATTTTTTTAGTCGGTGGTCAACCATCAACCTCATGAGGACTATCTGTTTGTGTGTGGGATCCACACGCTGAATTTGTAGCGTGACACACTTTCATATAAAGGAAAATATAAGAAAAGGTGTACATGGACCGAAGGGAATTTCCAAATCGTTGGCCACCGGTGTTTTGGTTGGGCATCATCAAAGTTATAAATATTGTGAAATACATTTCAGAACCATCAAATTCATAGATGATTGACAATTTACATGATGCTCAACATGTAAAAAAAATCACATCCACAACAACTTGGAAATGATGGCGGACATGGCTAGATAAGATGCTCGACATGTAAGAAGTTTCACATTTGCTACAACTTTACAAGGAAGAAACAATCGTACAACTCACTGCATAAGAACTTTCACATCTAGTACAACTTGGGATGAAACACTATTATGATTGTTATTCAAGATGCTCAGTTGGGTCCTTTCACATCTGTTACAACTGTACAAGGAAGCAACATGCAATGAGGCAACACTGGGATTATTGTTATTCAAAGTGTACGCTTTTGTGACTTGGGAATCAAGGGGCTGCAATCTCAATGTTCCAAAATGACAATTTTAGCGACATAAAAAATCACAATTTCAACATCTAAAAATTGCAATTTTAATCTTTTTGGAAGGTATTTGGATTGATCTAGAATCTCATAAACTACAATGTGAGTAATATATGAGTAATATATCTGGTAATTTCAACGATACATCATTTCCTAGATTCAAAGTGAAATTGTTAGAAATTGGGCATTCCCACATGCATTCTAATTCAACCGACAAGATGCTCACAACGTAGTAGTTGTACAAAACATGCATAAGGTGGTGGAAACCTCTATCCACCATGAAAACAATCTCTAAGATGGTGAACCTTATTTCTTGGATAGAGTTGAAATTTAATAGTGTATTGTCTAGAACTTTGAAAATTTTTAAGTTCCACCAATGATCCTCTATTTTAAACAATTTCAAAGTTCTACATGGTGTTGGTCAAGTTTCAAGTTTCATGCAGTAACCTTTCACTTCAATGTTCCTAAGTAGCACATTCAAGCAAAGTCTATCCTAGAAAAATGGCTTTCCCTCTAAGACATGGATATATTTATGAGTTCCCTTAGAGCATGCTTGAAGCACAAGCATAGTGCTCTTGAATGCATTTGTACTGCACTCGCCATAAGAGTGCACTTGAAGTGCAATGATGGAGATCCGTAGCACATTTGTACTACGAAGAGTGTAATGATGGCCTACACAAGGGACTTAGGACAAGGGAAAAATACAATGATGGTGCACCCCAGGTGAACCTATGGCAAGGACAGTACAAACATGCTCTCGAGCACCACCATTTCTCTCCAAGCACACTCAGAAGGGGGCTTGTCTGTAGTCTTATTTTATGACATGCTTTGGGAGGCCAATGACTTGTAATGTAGAGGCTTCAAATGTCTATGTCAACATTTAACAATATATGGGTTTCCCCCTATGACAAAAGGGATTAACACATGCCCAATTGGTCCAAGTGGACAATGGAGTTGAATCGAGAGAATCGTGAACTACATGTAACCGATAATGGTGTAGATTCCATATAAAATTTATGATTTGAATTTGATCATAGTGGTTGACTAAACCAAATTTTAGATTTTTTGATGGTCGTAGTCTAACTGTTCTATGTTTTCATCTTTTTCCAATGATATTTTGTGTTTAGTTTTTCCCTAAATTTGGCAAGAATTTGTCGGATCTACTGATTTGAGTGGTTAATTCTCTACAATCTGAGTGCTCCAAGTGTTTTTTGGCATGCTAAATCCATTTCTAGATTCATAAATGCAATTTAAACAACAAAAAAATGTGATTTCATGTAGATTTATGTCATTGGATTCCAACATAAAGGGCCAAAATGTAGAACGGTTAGACAACGCCTTTTTAATGTCATGGAACATAATATAAGCCAAGGTAAAACAAAAAGCATCAAGTTTCATAACATTTATGGTAGTGTGTCCCTACATACACACTATTGGATGGATATGTGCTCATACATTGCCATAAATGTTTTGCAATTTGGTTCTTATTGCTTACCTAAGACAAGTGTTACTAGTTCTACATGAGGATTGGATTGATCACAAGCACTTCATTTTCCATGATCATTTTGAGAGGAATCTTCTAGAGGTCCCATAATTTAAGATCTCAACCCCTTCTCCTAATGAATAAAAACCCTTTTATTCATAGAGAAATACCTAGTGGGGAAGTTCATCGAGCAATGGCCAAGTCATAAGGTTCTTGAACTTTGGCTATCAGAATATTAGGCCCCTCTAATGAAGAGTGTTGTGAAATTCTCTTTGCAGTAGATGATACATTACTTTCATGTTCTAAATGAAGGAAGATGATTTGATAGTTAGAAGCCAACCCTAATTTTTAGCACTGAACCATTGGCCAATGAATTTTAACCTGGAAAAAGACATCCCTATATAAAACCCAATGTTGGTCCATCACTTTCATTTGCCACTCATTTTTCTGGGAAGATCCAACTTTCCAAATGATAGGAAACAACATAGGCAAGTTTATTGATAAGGAAACACCAAAAAAATGTCACTGCATGTGCATGAATCTACACAAAAGTTAACCTCGAGAAAGGTCTTCTAGATGAAATAAGGTTAAATCTAAATTATTCGTGTCATATTTAGGGGCTAGATTACAAGTAGCTCCATAGGTGCAATAAGTGCCATGAATATGGCCATTTTTCTAAGAAGTATAAGAAGGGGTGGCCTACTCCTCAAACTCAATCAGAATCAAAGCAACCAATGCAAATATTGAATAGGGGGGAGAAAATACAACACTCACCCTAATAAGGGCAAAAAAAAGCTCTTTCTCTAATGGAAAATCGTATTGAAATTTTAGACCCACGCAATGATAAGGAGGATGAAGAGACATTATCAATGACTCACACTCTAGGAGAAGTTGAAAAATATCCTCGATGGGGATTAGGTGGTGATGAAGAGCATGTTAATGAGGCTGGTGAAAATGATGTACCTGAAATCAAGGGAGAGACCCCATCCTATACAAGAGTCCTTTGGATAAATCCCACCCCCCTCGCCCCCTTATTTCCTCCCTGCTTACCCAAAGAAAAAATTTGAAGGAAGAGTTGAGGGCCATTAAAGACAAAGCAATGGGATCTCAATTCTTATTAGCCAAATATGGCTAAGCATTGGGCACTCCAAACAAATATTAAGTACGTTTTTCAAATATATATTGCTTTGCAAGCTATCTATGAAGCATTTTAAAATCTTACAAGTAATTAGATATAGAATTACATGAAAGAAAGACTTTTCATATCAATCCTCCATACACCATATTAAGGATGAAAATCGGTGTGTAGAAGTAGTAAGGAAATTCCAACCTTTGCACTAGGTTGTACGGGTATAGTCACAACCCTCCTCTCTTTTCTTTGGAATGCAATTTTAATTGTTATTATAAATAAATAAAAATGGTGCTAGCACAAAACATCTCCCATGACCTTGTATAGGCATTGGCTTCATTTATGTTGTGTTAATGACATAACAATACATATTTTTATCTCAAAGAAGGAAATTTAAGATTTCCACACACTCTCTAACGAATACCCCTAACACAATGATATTAAATGATGTGGATGGTGAACAACGATAAGAAATATAAAAACCAAAAGAAAGTTGTGGAAATGAAAGATGCTCCAAAGTCTAGGAAGAGACAAGTGTAAAGGAACAATATGTTTTGCAATGAACAAACACTCTCCATGGTCGATCTCCTTCATCCACTAGCTTACAGGTGAAATTATAGAAACAAAATATTTCTATTTCTAGTGGAGATCAAAAGTCAACCAATCTGAAGTAAAAAAAACATCAAGAACAACAATCAACTCAATCTGGTCCATTGTTTCATTTTTTATATAAAAAGGAATATCCACCCAAATGGTGAGTTTTTATGCCTATCACATAATTTAATGAGAAGGAAACGCCCACATTGAGTACACTTTGGAATGAATTCATGACCCGCCATGATATCAGTGATCAAGCCAAAACATAATTGCATATTCTAGAAACATGTATTGGCATTTTCACTGGAGATATTAATAAAGGAAATAACAACTTTTGTGGTCTTAGTTGTCATCACCCAAGAAACATATTTCCATCACTTAGCACATGCTCACAA
>ML789213.1:296034-313257 GCA_009831015.1 Picea engelmannii | reverse complement strand
ATAGTTTGAAATTATTTATGAGTGTTTCTATAGTTTTTGTTTTACTCCTTTCTAGAATTAATTGGTTTGTTTTTCCTTAATATAATCTAGCAGTGATAAGTTCTCCTTAGAATTATTTCTTAAGGAATTAAAAGCTATAGATAATATTCATTGACTATTTCCAGAGGTTACCCTAGGTGATACATTTCTTCAAAATCATTAGAATAATTTATTTCATGCATTAATTCTTATAAAACTATAAAACATAAAAAGAATGGAAAGAAACTTTGAAACAACCTTTATATCCCATTGAATAGTTGTCGAACCATTAACCAAAATGATGATTCTATACCAAAAATGGAAGAGTCTTATTGGGCCTCATCCTTTCCTTGGGTTTAATCCCTACTATTTGTTATAACCCTAAATTGCACCACACATGCTTACCTGGCATCAAGCCAACTCATATCCCTTCTTTGCCAAAGCACTGTTGAACAACTCTCTGAAAATCCTCTTTTATGAAGTCCCACACACCCTAACCCATTACTGCACGTGTGTACATGCTGGCTGACTCAAAACAACCCACGTGTACCTACAAGAGCACTAAAAAAGGAAAGTTGCTGACGGAACAAAAAGCTATGGGTGAGTTAACTGAAACTCCCGGCCATGCATGGCCGAGGGTTCGTCCAAATACCTAGCTCCTTCTAGCCTATAAAAGAAGGGGTAGGGGTCCCATTTGGAAGAGGAAAAATATAGCAAAGAAACTCTGCCCATTTACGTATTCCCATTGTCCCAACCCTTTAGCCTTTCCTTATGCAAAGTATATTCAAAGCAAAGCAGTTAGACAACAGAAGAAGAGGAGCGCAGGATTAGGTTCAAGGAGCAGTGGCCGGTCTAATCTTTTGTAAGTTGACTCATTCAAAGTAATAAAGAAAATTCTTTTCCCATTCCAATTCATGAAATTTTTATGGTTTGATTAGTTTATGTTTGGATTTCTAACCCGTTAGTATAGAAGTAGCATGCATGCATAGTTGTTGCTTGTCTTGGATGCAGGTCAGCTTTGGAAGGAGTATTGCGAGCGAGTAATAAAGCACAAAAGAGGATCAACATCAAATGCCGGATACGAGGTATGTTGATATTTCCGTGCATTTACTAAGAAAAGGGGATTTAAATCAAGGGATGAAGGTAGAAAGTAGTTTCTATTCGGTCATTATCTGCATGCAAAGTTTGAACTCTATTTGCTAGTCCATAGGGAGATTTTCCCAACAACAGAATTGGTGACCGTACTGGGGAAGACTCTCTAGGGTTCCTGGAATTTTATTTAGTTTTTGGGTAGTTTAAAGACTATTTTTTCTTTCCTGTGTTTTTTTTCGTTTCTATAAGGTCTGAGCTAGCAGGGAGTCTGGTCTTCCATACCATCTTTCCCTAACTTTTTCTTGACTTTGTTTTTCGGGACCCACAGAGGTACACGCGGCCTGTACAAGGTCTGCACGCGTGTACCCGTGCCCTATCCTCTTATAGCCCGCGTGTGAACGCTAGTTGTAGAGGTAGCAGTAGCATGTAGAGTTCAGAGAACCTCAAAGGCGGTCATCCTCTTCCCTATCAGAATCACACATTCTCAGGGGGTTTTTTGGAATTCTGTCTGAAGTCTTGTTTGCTAGTAGGTCTAACTCAGATTTTTTTTTCCTTATCATTTGTCCTTGCATTATTTTTTTTTTCTGTTAGAAAGAGTGTCCAAGCCTTCAAGGGATCCTGGTTATCAATATCAGTGGTCTCTTCCTGGTTTGGTCTGTCTTTTTTCATTTTTTCTCAGAATTTAGATATACACACGGCCTATACAAGGTCAGCCCACATGTACACGCACTCTGTCTCTATTCAACGCGCGTTCACACATGTGCTGTTTGAGTAACAGTCACGTGCCTGTACAGGGTACCTTCTATTGAGGGTAAGGCAATCATCCTTTCCCTTGATAGGAATGATTCTTTTCAGGTGTTTGAATCTATGTGTGAATAGTCAGTAGCTTAGGAATAATCTTACCCTTAGCCTGCTTTTTCTCAGTTAAAAAGTTGTCATAAAAATAAATAAAAATTTAAGGTTTTTAGACAAGTGTGAGAGTCATTGTTTTTAAAATTGCTAGTGTGTGATTTTTGACTTGATTCTTTGCGATCTGCGATTTAGGCCAGAATTGTTTTTCTTGGTTTTTTGCTCGTCAGTATTTTCCCTTTATTGCTTTACTTTCATTTAAATAAAAAAAAAATCTCTTTTCATTTTCTTATTTTGTTGAAGAGTGTGTTTTTGCATCTTTAGCTAGGGAAAAGTCTTTATTTCATAAGTTTTTGTAGTTTTCTTAGAGCATAAGTAGCTTGTAGTCAAGTGAAATTTCCTTTGATTTTGCTGTCCAAAATCTTAGAAAAATTAAAAAAATATTTCTTTTTGAAAAGTTGTGCAATTTTGCATTCAGTAAAAGTTTGTTTCTAGCTTTTTCATTCATGTTTTGCTTTCATATTTTTCACATCATCAGTTTCACCCTCATACCCCTTGACATAAGACAAATCCATCAAAATCAACGCTAAATTTAAAATCTACTAGACTTTTATGTTTATAGGGTTCACAAACTAGTTCAGGACTAGGGCCTTGGATTAGGTTGGAGAGGAAACTCTTCAAGGCCATTTTAAATCAAACATTGGAGTCTAAGATAGGGAGTGTCTAAGTCCAATGTCGTGAAATTCATCTGGGACCTCCCTTTAACACAAGGGATAAACAAGAGGTCACGTGTGGAAAGGTAGCAGAGATAACCCCTCCAAAGTTGGACCAATTGTAGTGGAGAACACATATAGAGGGCTTGTTTTGGGATTCCATCATTTGCATTTTCCACGGGGCTTCATGGGTCTCGAATCCATTCGAGGTGCTCATTCATCTTTCGAAACATTTTCTCTCGATACCCTTCATAGGTTTCAGGCTTGATACCCTGCTCATTGCGGTCTACCTGACTTTTGACTGTACCCGCCTGGTGACTGTTTGCGTGCTGGCAACCTAGTTGCCAATATTGTTAGGGACATACACAGGTGAATGTGGGGGTATATCGTGGTACCTAGGACAGACATCAGGCCACACTTTGCAGAGTATACCTGGAGGGTGCTTCTGTGTTCAGGTTGCACTTGCACTGGTAAGTTGCTCTAGTGTTGGTTGTTGTAACTGTTCTTCCGATTAATTTAGTGTTTTCTTGTCTTATTGTCTACGGAATTTTATTAGTGTGTGTTACTTTTCAACATTTAGACTACCTTATAGTGTCTTGGATCTTCTCACATAGTGGAGGATCCCGAGCTCCGTCGGTCACGAAGGCTTCTTGGCCTGCCACCGGTTACACTGGAGCCACCCCCGCCACCATTAAGGCGAAAGCTAGACCAACAAGGGTCTTTTGAAGTGACCGGGTTACAAACCATTGTGCCCAAAAAAACCCCAGAGGTGTCGCATACAGCAATGGAAACAAATGCTGTTACCCCTTCTGGGGATTCTTCAATTCCCACCACGGTTGTCACCATAAGAGAGCTGTCATCTCCGAACCCATAGTCGTCGGTCTAAGCCACCATGGTCTTGACTGCAACTACTTCCAACAGTGGACCGAACCCATCTTTGGCAATGGCCACAACCCCCTTCACACCTAATGCGACAGGCCCTCCGTTCTCATATGGGATGCCTAGTTCGAGTACAAGTCCTACACTTTCCTACTCCACTTTACAGACTTTGAGTCTGGGGGCAGGGAGCTCTAGCGCTCCTTTGCAAGGTCACTTGGGGGGCACTCCTGTCCCTTTTAACGCTTTTCCTTATGGAGGAGGTCATATCCCTCCTTCGTCCCCTTCACTCGGTGGCTCACATCAGCAATCCACCTGGCAACCTACACCCAATAGTTTAGTTGGAGAGGGGAGTCAAGGACCACCTTCGCATAGCATTCCAGTAGGTTTGACACCATTTTATTGGAACAAAATGTTTGGTAACAACACCTTCTCATCAGCCTCTTTCCTGACTGGGGGCAACCCCATTTTTGGACAATCTACTCCTATGCAGGGTACTATTCCTACATAGGGGGAAAACCTATCAAGACCTTGGAATTCAGGACAAGGATCCATTCCCTCATTTGGAATGCCGATCTGGGGTAATTCTTTCCACAATCAATGGAACCCCGAACAAACTACTATGCCTATCCCCACGGGACTGGCATGGGCTAATCCTTCCCAAAGTCCTTCGAATATAATGTATGCCCAACAACCTATGTCCTATTTGGGAAATCAGTCGATGATGTCTCCAAATATGAAAAATCCTTACGCTGGCCAGGGCGATGGTTTCTATCAGAATTCGGGCCAGCAACCAAACTTTTCCTGGCAACCTGGTGCCAGTCAAACTTCAGGTCCCTTTTTCCCAGGTTATCAGCAACAACCTAAACTACCTTTCCTAGCGACTTTACACTTGCTAGATTTGAAACGATTGTTGAATGACCCTATCTGTCACGATCTACGTTGGCCTCCTATGTCGACAAAGTTTCCTTCAGACATTCCAAAGTTCGAAGCCAAGCCTAACGAAGATCCAGGTGATCATGTGACTACCTTTCATCTTTGGTGCTCATCTAACTCATTGAAAGATGACTTCGTTCAATTGCGATTGTTTCAACGTACTCTCATTGGGAGTGTCGTGAAATGGTATATTGAGCCCGATCACTCAAGATACTCTTCTTTTGGCGAACTGGCGATGGATTTCCTTAACCATTTCCAGTTACCTGTGAGATATGATGCTGGCACAGAGCTGCTCGCCAATTTCAAACAGACAACATCGGACCATATATCTGATCACATCCAAGAATGGAGATGCCAGAAGAGTTTAATCAAAGTAACAGTCCCACCAACATTCCTGCTTGAGTGGTTCCTTAAGTCTTTGGTCCCTCAGTTATCCAAAGACGTCGTGACATCAAGAGTTTTCTTTGAAGAAGACGCCATCATGAGGGCTCAATAGTTTGAGCTCATCTATTCTCAGTCTGGTTTATTATACAACATCTTTCCAGATGCGCCATGTTCAATACTGGATAAAACTAGACAGAGAGTTGGACCGCATGCTGATGGTATTGTTGGTTCAACACAAAACAAGCCCGCTGAGCAATTGATGAAGTAGTTGCAACTGTTATCCATACAACACACATCGGCCATCCAAACCACTGCTTTGGATGCTCCCCCTACCCAATTGTCAGAAGTACACACAGTGCAGTTGAATAACCAAAAGGCCACCCAACAACCTGAAGGGAAGAAAAAACAACGAAAGAAGGGTAAGGGGGATAAAAAAACCAACTATAATGATGGCGAGGAAAACATTGAAAAACAGAAGGTGAGGTATCCTTTCAACTTGTGTGTGGAAGATCACCCGACCCATCTATGTCCTTGACTTCCAGAGGCCCAAAAATTTGTCACGCAGCAACATCAAGTAGTGTTGACTAATCCCTTTCAACATGGGCAAAATCTACTTGAAGCCTCTGCAAGCACGGAAGGGGGCGGCCAAGAAACCTGCCCCCCTCTGAATAACCCTGCATCCACGAACGTATATATGGTTAGGGGCGATGCTTTCATATCAACTAGAGCGCATGATTATAGTAAACCAAGCACTTCTGAGAAGGGTAAAGAAGCTGAGATCCCATCTCTTCCTCTACAGATTGAGAATACGTTGGGAGAAACAATGACACAGATTCCAAAGGGTGCATTTAAAAAATCTTCTCATAACCCAAATGCAAGGGCCACCCAAAACTACTCTGTGGTGGAAGATTTATCACAAACCCCTTGCGCGATGTCTGCTTTGGAGGTCCTCCAATGCTGCCCTGCTCAGAGGAAAGCCTTGTTAATTGCTTTGGGATCTACTAAGACTTGTAATCCGGATACCATCATGTTAGATACAACTGACTTAAAACCTCGTTTTCCTTACCACGTAGCGTTTTAGATCGTAGTGGCTTATCCCACGAAAACTTTTACACGAAATATCTTCTGCACAGTGGTTGACGAGGGTGCCTCGATGTGTGTTATGTCGTTGGCATGTTGGAAGGCCATTGGCCAGCCCATCTTGTCTCCATCACCTGCTCTCCTCACTGCTTTCGATGGTCATTCGTTCCGACCACATGGTATCGTTCCTTCTTTCCCCGTGTAGTTAGGAGGGAAGACTGTGTGTTTCGAAGTAGAGGTAGTTGATGGTCCCCTTGACTATAACCTCTTGTTAGGATGGAGTTGGACTTATGCTATGCAAGTTGTGGTTGCTACAATTTTCTGGGTCTTATTGTTTCCATACAAGGGTTGGATAGTGACCATCGATCAATTGTCTTTCTCCAGATCTGACCCAGCTTTGGGGGCATCCATGGTCCCGATGATTGATATTCCTCAACCAGGTGCCGTCAACGTAGGAGTTGGTTTGTGCCCATCCTTGATGGGTACCTTCGATTACCCACCTCCTCAAGGCGATATCAAATTTATATCCAATCGCCATAAGGTTGATATTTTTCAAGTTTCGTCGTTCCACACAACTTACTTCGAGGATCCGTGGATACTTCCTTTCCCATCGGCCGTGATGGATGAGATAGGGCACCCAGGCATGTCCATGCCCTTGTCTGTCGCTGAAGTAGAGTACTCTTTAGTCCAGCAAGCTTCAACTAACCCTGATCCGACTCCTGCACAAGAGTTAGATCCACTTCTAAAGCCTATTTGGGCTCAGGGTTCTCTCACTAACGTCGATTCGTTAGACATATTCTTTCTTTTTAATGAAGCAATAATCGAAGCCATGACTAGTTTGGAAAAACCTTGGGAATATCTTCATCACAGATCATATTTTCTCCCAGAGTTAAGCTGAATCGAAGCAGGAGAATTCACCGTGACCATGACGGGAGATCAGTCATGTCCTATTCATCTCTTAGCTACACATGAAATTTATGCTGAGGGAAATATGGCAACTATCGCTGAAACTATACCAATCAACATCTCCCGAAACCCTGGTGTCATGGAGAAGGTCTTCATTGAAGCGGATTGCTCCCCCGAAGAGATTCAAATCTACACGGATCTTTTCAAATAATTACGTGACGTTTTTTCCTGGTCTTATGAAGAAATACCAGGTATCGATCCAAAAATGGTTGATCATGAAATCACAACTTATCCTGATGCCAAGCCTGTTCGCTAGAAGCTTCGTCCAGTTAATCCCAAGAAAGCGACATCCATCAATATTGAGGTTAAAAAATTGCTAAAGGCAGGTTTTATCTATCCTATCCATTTGACCCAATGGGTGTCAAATCCTGTGTCGGTCAATAAAAAACAAGGCACGATTCGTGTATGTACCGACTTCCATGATTTGAACAAGGCATGTCCTAAAGATAATTTTCCAACACCATTCATCGACCAGATCATTGATGAATGTGCTGGTTGCGAAGCCTTTTCTTTCATGCATGGTTTTTTGGGATATAATCAAATCCAAATCAAACCTGAAGACCAACACAAAACAACATTCATTTGTCCTTGGGGTACATTCGCATATTGTAAGGTGCCTTTTGGTCTTAAAAGTGCTGGAGCCACATTCCAGTGGGCCATGTCTTTTGATTTTCATGATCTCAAGCATATAGTTGAGGCCTACCTAGATGATTTAGCATCATGATCTCACAAGAGAACGGATCATCCCACACACCTTAGACTAATCTTCGAACGCTGTCGCTACTTTAGGATTTGCTTGAATCCAAACAAGTGTAGCTTCTGCATAACGTCAGGACGTTTGTTAGGCTTCATTGTATCAACAATAGGGATCATGGTCGATCCTCTCAAGGTGGAGGCAATAATCCAGTTGCCCCCCCCATGCACAATCCTTCAACTTCAGAGTCTACAAGGCAAGGCAAACATTTTACGACACTTCATCGCCAACTATGCCGAAATTACCAAGAGCTTTATGCATTTACTGAAAAAGACATTCCCTTTTTCTGGGACGAAGCCACTCAACGCTCTTTCAACGCATTAAAACACGCCCTCACTAAGGCCCCTCTGCTATGGCCACCTAACTATAACAAAGATTTCTTATTATATCTGGCTGCCGCAGAGTCAACCATTGGCATGGTTTTAGTTCAGGAAGATGATTTGTTATCAGAATACGTGCTCTATTACCTGAGCCGAGGCCTCATAGGACCGGAACTTAATTATTCTCATATCAAAAATCTTGCGTTGGCAGCAGTTCATGCTGTTCAATGGTTCCATCATTATGTTCCGTTTCATAAGAGCACCATCATTGCTGTCGTAAATCCATTCTAGTACATGTTGACATGACGGGTTATAGGCAGACAAATCGGTAGATGGATAGTCATCCTCCAGGAATTTGACTTAGACTTCGTTTCAGCAAAGTCCAAAAAGTCATTGGTCTTCGCAGAACTTATTTTAGAACTTTCGGTTGAGTCAGGTGATGTTGTGGCTGAAGAATCGCCTATCCAGGGATATATGTTTTTGATTTCATCTTCATATCCCTGGTATGGAGATATACTTATCTATCTCCAGACTTTGAAGTGCCCCACTTCTGCTTCTTGTGATGAGCGCTGACATATACGCCATCAGGCTAAAAATTATCTCATACTCGATGATACGTTGTATCGGAGAGGTGTCGATTGCATCTTACGTCGATGTCTCACACATGAGGAGGAAATCATCGTGCTCAACTATTGCCATACTAGAGCTTGTGGCGGTCATTTTCTAGGTTGGCAGTAGCCCAAAATATTCTACGAGTAGGTTACTTCTGGCCGACACTTATCAAAGATTGTATCGAATCAGTCAAGAAGTGCCATCCGTTCCAAATCTTCTCTCGGAAGATGAGGGCACATCCCACTCATATGTTTCCTGTCATCACAGTTGGTCCCTTCACCAAGTGGGGTATTGATTACACTACTTGTAACCCCCCATCAACAAGGGGGCACCGCTATATCATTGTAGCTGTCGACTACTTCACCAAGTGGGTCGAAGCTATGCCAACGGTTAAAGATGATGGAGAGAGTGTAGCTCTCTTTTTATTCAACCAGATCATAGCAAGGTTTGGCGTGCCGAGAGAGATTGTTACTGACCATGGCAGTCACTTTCAGAACCAAATGATGACCAAGTTAACATCAAATCTTGGGTTACGGTAGGAGCATTCATCACCCTACTATCCCCAAGCCAATGGGCAGGTGGAAGTTGTAAACAAAACTCTTAAGTCTATTCTACAACGAACTATCAACTTAGCCAAGTCAAATTGGAATTTGATGTTATACTTGGCATTATGGGCTTACCGAACATCTGTTAAGACTGCAACTGGTTTCTCACCTTTTCAACTCATTTACGGGCTGGAGGCAGTCTTGCCCATCGAATGTCAAATCCCATCTCTAAAATTGGCAGTACAATTATTGCCAGACACTTCTCCACTTGAAGAACGGTTAGTACACCTTGAGCAACTCGATGAGAAACATCGTGATGCGGCCCTGGACAATGACGCTCACAAGCATAAGGTCAAGTGTCAGTATGATAGGTTCGTTCGTCCTTGGATTTTCTCTGAAGGCGAACTTGTTCTGGTTTATGACCAAGATAAGGACCCCCCGGGGGCAGGAAAATTCAAACCCATGTGGTTCGGACCTTTCATTATAAAAGAGTTCTTAAAAAAGGGTGCTTATCATTTGGTTTATTTTGAAGGGAATGCTTTGGCGGAGACTAGAAATGGGCTCTACCTCAAGAAGTATTACTCGTAGGTAGGTCACCGTGGGTAACTTTTTGTAACATATGTATAGTCTTTGTACTATTACTTTTTAGTTTCTTTTAAGTGTTATGGACGTGTCATTAATGTTATATTTCGTTAATATGAAAGATGTCAAGTGATTCCGAGGTGTTCGTTGGGTATGCAGAGGGTGCTAGTCGGCACACTCGGAGGCTTGTCTCCGCAGCTTGGGTAATCTTTACACCTCAGGGCCAGTTGTTATCTTCCGGAGGTATATGCTTAGGTGACACCACAAATAATGTCGCCGAGTATAATGCAGTTATTGAGTTGCTTCGTGACACTTTGTCATTGAGTATCTCTCATCTCCGGGTCTATCTCGACGCTCAACTGGTTGTGTCTCAGCTAAACAGAGTATACCAGGTTCATGATCCAACCTTACACCAACGATTCCTTAGGGTATGTCTCTTAGAATGAAACTTTGATTATATTACATATTTTCATGTTCCTAGGAGATTAAACCAAATTACAGATACTCTAGCTAATCAAATTTTAGATTGGCATATTTCACACATATGAAAGAAAATTGACATAAACATGTAAATACATTTTTTCACACGTGATCCATAAGACACAAAAGATAAAAAAAAAACCATATATAACATCATAAAATAACCAGAGTACATAGATGGATGAAAGCGCCTAAAAAATGGGACTAATAACGAGTCACGAGGCTTATGCCCTCAAAAAATATATACAAGTAGTGCTCATGGCACGTAAAAAGTCTAAATAGTTTCAGGGCCTATGGGCCCTGTTATAATAGTCCACAGCATGGGATAAATGCCTAAACAATCGGACCCACGTCCGAGGTGCCCCCAATAGATGAGGCTGCATGGATGGTGGCAGGTCCTCTATCTCTGCCATCGGGACTATGCGAGTGAGTGCAGTGAAGTTCTGCTCAACTCGTCTAAGGACCCTCTTAGCCTCCCTGGCTGGGAGGTTCCTTGCTACTGCTGGTCCCCCGTCCAAAGTTGTGGCTTCTAGCCGAGGACAACATCTGTTCCGTGCATAATCGGCAGGTCGCACGAGTCCCACATCTGCATGCAACAAACGTATACCCATGAAATACTTTGGCATACAAAAAATGATATATATAACAAAAAGACATAAAAATTACATATACAACAAAAAAACTACAAAGGTGGAGACTTACCCATCTCCCCTTGCTCCTCACTAGGAGGCACGGGTATCTCAGGATCTCTAGAAAAATCTATCCCTACATATGGGTAATTCTCGATCACAGGGATCTGCCATGATAGACATGTGAAAAAGTTGTCATTGAAGGACTCATTGGTCCTTCCACCACCCTGTCGTGGCAGTAATACTGCCCATCTACATACTGTAGGAAAAGAGGCCTGATGTCCTCGTACCACTTCCCGAGGACTAAAACTTGGAACTCTCTCAAAGAAAAATGAACACAAAATCGTCCCGAACCCGAAGTTCCTTTGTGTCTGCTATCTGCAATCTGTCAATTGCCTCTTCGTACACTCAAGCAGTGTGGTACTCTAGTAAAAAATCTGTGCATTCAAGCACTGGATAGCACAGTTCATCTGTGCACGAGATGCCTGATGCAAGGCTGCTGAACCGGTAATCCCCCCAATAAGAAATAATATTGCTTGCAGCGATAGGTTAGTAATCTTACTTATGGGCACTTGGGAGCTCACACGATTTGTCCCAGCCTCACAGTGCTCGGCTATCAGTTCCGCTATGTTAAGCTGCCCCATAGGAAATGTCCTGAAATTGACTGGTTCGCCTCTCCTTGAGAGGCCAGTCAAAAAGTAAATATCCTCGGTGGTGGGCACCAGTGATTGCCCCTCTAGCATGAAGGCCTCTGCATCAGGGTGCCAGTAGTCAATCAAGGCATTCGGTAGCCTTGGTTGCGCTCGCATAAATGGACAGAGGAAGAACTTCAGTAAACCACATTGCATTAACACAGCCACGACATTCAGATCTCCAACAACCAACTCACTAATTGCTTCATGCTCCCTTTCCCTCCACTGGACATACATCCTGCCAACACAACAAAGTTTAGGAGGGTCAAGGCTTGTTGTTTAAATCTTTTTTGCTATAAAAGGGGGGTCCATGCGAGCTGTAGAGGTGACAGTCGCGTGTACACATGGGAAGACTTTACTCTACTCGAGTGTACACGTGGGCAGACTTTACTCTGCCCGAGTGTACACGTGGCCTGTCCAGAGACAGCCTGTGTGTACCTAGGGCTGACCTTTTAAAGGTCGACGCCCACCCAAAAAATGAAAGCAAATGCAAAATTGAAGAATTGAATAGCTAGATAGGGGAGTTTGTACTTACTTGGTCCAAGCAAAAGTTTTTTTCGTCCACTATAGCGCCCAAAATCACCGTTTTTAGCAAAGGGGGTCTTTTGGCTCCAAAGTCAATTTCCAAATCAGCGATGGTGATAATGAGCTACCAACTTCTATTTATAGACTTTTTGGCCTCTTTTTGTCACTTTTTTGGCCTCCCTTATCAGTTTCTTTATACCAAAAACCATTTAGAGTGATTCAGGAGTTATTTGGGAGGGATTTGATTGGGTATTGGGACACTTTTTTTGGAGTTTTGAGAAAATTTTGATGGTCCATGAATTTTTTTTCCAAGAATCAACTTGAGCATATAGGTTAGGTTATTACCCTGACTTTTGTGCCTCATTGCCTTTTTCCTTTTCCATAGGATCGATCCCATCAGGTTGTGACACAGAACCATCATGTCTTCTTTAGAAGTGTTGCAACTTAGCGGTAGATCTTACCAAAACATCGATTCCCTAGGTAGGTCCTAGTTGCATTATGGTGTCCATGCCGTCTCTAAAACAATGTAGGCTCGGGAGTCCTTATAGTCTTTCCTGAACATGAGTTTGAGCCTCATTTGCATGATTCTTCTTCACTCTTGGTCTCACCCTCACGACTCCCAAAAAATAACGGGTCTCCTTTTAAGCCCTTTTCAGACCCTCTGAACATGAAAAGAGTGCTGAGAGATCTTTGGCCTTTCACGCTCATTAAACTGAAATTTGAAGTCACGTCTGTTCGACGGTAGTTTACCCCTTTTTCGGTCTAGACAGTCAACTGTACGAACAAAAGTGTACTCTATGGAACTTAATTTCTTTAGAAGAGTACTCTCAGGTATAATTTTATCCCTTTTTCAGGCCCGAGGGACTAAACTTACGAAGAAGGAACCCCCACGAAGTCCATAGTTAAGCTCTTTTTAGACTCCCTAAAATTGAAAAGATTGCTGAGTGACCTTATTCTTTCACACTCATTAAATTGGTCCAGAAGAACATTCCTGACGGAGTCCATAGTTAAGCTTTTTTCAGACTCCTTAAAAATGAAAAAATAGCCAAGTGATCTTGTCCTTGTCACACTCATTAAAATGGTTTTGAATCGACGTCTAATCGATGCTAGTTTACCCTTTTTTTCGAACCGACTAGACTAACTTCGAAAAAGGTACCACAATGGAGTCTCCTTTTATGTTTTTTCAGACTCTCTAAATATGAAAAACCACCGAGCTTACCTTCTCTGGGCTCGTTAAACTTACATTGAAGGACGTTACCATTGTGTGTTTTGTTAACCACATTTGCATACCTTATACACCAGCCTTGTAATAGTTTTCTTTTGCGTCTTAACACCTTTGGCCTTCGGAGGATTTTTCCCGAGTGTCATTCTACTAGAACATCAATCTTGTCCTTGTGCCTCGAGATTTTATGTTTGCAAAACTCGTTCCTCCTTTGTAACGTAATATTCCTTTATTCTTGTTCCACAATTACTGAAAAGAACAAAAAAAATCGAATATACCCCAAAAAGAGGAAGGGAAAAGTATTTTCTTTATTGGCAGCGTCATGAGTCGCCCTTGGATAAAGCACATATGTCTATTTGTTCATCAGACTATGGGATGTAGTACGACCTTAGGAAGATTTTCTCACTATATAGAGTTGTGTCCTCCACCATTTGGTTATTCTTCCAAACATATGGAGAGTTTACGTTGCCTCCTGCTTCATAGACTTATGATTAACATACATGCTCCCTGAGTCTCATTATTTGTCATGCTACTATCCAAGGAAAGTTTTTCACCAAGCCTGAGTCAGCCCCTTTGCAATATGTCTCTTGTCCTCATGCTCGACCATCCTAAACACCCAATCAAGTCCTTGTTCGAAATCATTAAAGCTGTCAGTCTGATCATCAAGATTATCATGTCAATGACCGACGAGCCATCAAAGACCTTTGGTTAGTGCAGTCATACACTCATATTACACTCCTAACTGAGTTTTGAATATTTTTAAGTTTTTTCTCGAGCTCTGAAGATCTCATCTCTAGCCATCAGGCCGAATCAGCTTCTGGAAGATGGATACTCTATATGTATATCTTTCTGATTTCAAGATGTAGCTCTGCTATGTATTGTTCGTGGCTACTCTTTATAGTTATTTGACATGGATCTACAGTGTATTTGATTGGTAGCCATGGTTCTATTTTATCCTGAGCATGGGTATGCCTGCCTCGTTGAGACATTTGTTATTTTGCAGACGACACCTCTCGGTTCCTAATCCTTGGGCTCAATCGTTCGACACATCAGTAAAGATTGGTAATGTATTTCAGCCATCAGATGCTCTTCTGACCTCACACATTAGGGAGCATCTGTATAACCCTAAATTGCACCCCACATGCTTACCTAGCATTAGGCCAACTCATATCCCTTCTTTTCCAAAGCACTGCTGAACAACTCTATGAAAATCCTCTTTTATGAAGTCCCACACACCCTAACCCATTACTGCACGCGTGTACACACTGGCTGACTCAAAATAGCCTGCGTGTACCTACAAAATCACTAAAAAAGGAAAGTTGATGACAGAACAAAAAGCTATGGGTGAGTTAACTGAAACTCCCGGCCATGCATGGCCGAGGGTTCGTCCAAATACCTAGCTCCTTCTAGCCTATAAAATAAGGGGTAGGGGTCCCATTTGGAAGAGGAAAAATATAGCAAAGAAACTCTGCCCATTTACGTATTCCCATTGTCCCAACCCTTTAACCTTTCCTTATGCCAAAGGAGATTCAAAGCAAAGCAGTTGGAGGACAGAAGAAGAGGAGCCTAGGATCCGGTTCAAGGAGCGGTGGCCGGTCTCATCTTTTGTAAGTTGACTCATTCAAAGTAATAAATAAAATTCTTTTCCCGTCCCAATTCATGAACTTTTTATGGTTTGATTAGTCTATGTTTGGATTTCTAACCCGTTAGTATAGAAGTAGCATGCATGCATAGTTGTTGCTTGTCTTGGATGCAGGTCATCTTTGGAAGGAGTATTGCAAATGAGTAATCAATCACAATAGAGGATCGACATCAAACGCCGAATATGAGATAGGTTGATATTTCCATGCATTTACTAAGAAAAGGGGATTTAAATCAAGGGATGAAGGTAGAAAGTAGTTTCTATTCGGTCATTATCTGCATGCAAAGTCTGAACTCTATTTGCTAGTCTGTAGGGAGATTGTCCCAACAACACTATTGAGAATTGGGAATCCATCCACCTCAACAGATCTAAGTTTTCAAGTCTACGTTGAGAATTCACATTCAAAAGAGGTGGCTAATCTTCCCACTGCAATATCATGCACCTCAATTCGAGGCAAATATTCTCAAACCTTGAAAGGTTTGTTAATTTGAATAGTTAAAAGGGACATGATGTTTCAATTAACTTTATTTGTAAATTAACCTTACATGCCCCATTTTTTCTTTACTAACTTGCATGAATTTATATATGTCTTCCAAGGGATGCAGAAAGAGGAATAGATATCTTGAGATGGGACCAGTTGTAGGCCAATCTAAATAGCTAATTGAAATACTTGAATACCCCGAGAAAATAGTACAATAACCAAGAATACAACCATAATATAAGAAGAAGAAGAAGCAAGGAAAAAAACCCAAGAAAATTTTGAAGCTAAAAGAAAGAGGGATGAGATTGAAGAAAACAAGATTAGAATAAAAGGAGAAAAATAGGTTATATATTATAAATCCAACAATTATCAAGTTTCTCAGTTCATTGAACATGCCTTTAGGGTACAAAATGAACTAAACATTGTGGAGAGATAATTCTATAATAGATCAAAACATTTATAGGAATAAGGGAGAGATATAATAGAGGTCATGAAATATGTTTAAGCATGGGAACTTGAGTACCAACAATCTCAGTTGCGGTTTGACTGAGTGAAAGTCTGGCAATTTTGAATAGAAGAAGTTCCTTCTAAAGTTTTTGTTTTCCCTTCAGAGGGCCTAGAAGAAATGGATCTTCTTTTGAAACACTAGAATCAAATAGCTCATGGTGCCTTCTAAGAGATTACACATGACTTCAATGACTCTGCTATGATATGGTAGCTCATAGCGAATTTAGAAAATAATTGTTACTTCCCTTCTTTTGGACCTAGAAACAATTTCTTTCCATAACCATAGGTGCCTAAATATTTGGAAAGTTATGTTAGTAGTGTTAGGAAATATATCAAATCTCTACCTGAGGTTAATGAAGTAGCCACTTGAAAGTTTATTGATACTCCTACCAGGCACATGAAACTAATCAAGCATATAATGCTTAACAAATAAATGGGAGAAAAACATAAGGTTGAGTATTACATAATATAGAGCCTTGCCTAAGAAAAATACTTTTCCTCATGGGGATGCACTCAGTCAAACTTTTGAGGCATGGGTGACCTTTACAAAAAAATGGAGAAGAGAAAAGGAGCTTCTTCGAGCTAAGTAGAGTGTTATCCTAGAGAAGAGGATTTGAACAACTAGAAAGGTAATTCAAATAGCCAGGTAAAGGGTCAAAATAGTCAAAGGGAATTGACTCCCCACATGATCAAAGAGGACAAAGTGATAGGGAACATAAACAAGCAACGCAGGGAAACAATTATTCAGCTAGGTGTTTCAAACCCATGTTTCTTTCCCCCTTATTTTTCTATAAATAAGATGAATTCGACTGGGAAGGGGCTTTTTGATTCTATAATTTTGTTGACTCATTTAGAAAATTAATGAATGAGAATCCATTTTTGGTAAAGCTATTTTCGAGGCAAACTTTAGTTCTAAAGATTATCATGTGTAGAACTTCTTCTACTAGTTTACTGAATTTTGGAATGGTTTAAGAATTTGTTTTTACAACATAGAATTTTCTCATGTGAGAAATTTGTCTTATTTTGTTTGTCTCATGAATTGTTTATCTATATCCATAAGCATAGTATTGTAGTCAGTTTTTCACTTTTAGACTTCTTTTTTATGCAACTGGTTATTTCCATTTCTGCTTTTATTTCCATGGTAAATTTCTTGCTAAAGATATAAAGTAGTGATATATTTGGTGCTATGTTTATCTCCTTAGTTTTTCTAGTTTATCCCAAAAATGATTCTGCATTTTACATATTAAAATAGTTTCATTTCATTTATTACATCACAAAAAATCCTAAATGGTGGACTGAGTTGCAACCAATAAACCCC
>ML789213.1:272115-285402 GCA_009831015.1 Picea engelmannii | reverse complement strand
CCTTAACTTTAACAACAAGAGACTAGCATTTTCATCAAACTTTTCTTTAGTCTCACATGCCTAGTTTTGGATTAGTCAACAACCCTAACTTGAAGTAATCATAACTTTGTACCTGTAATGTATAAATATCTGAAACTGATAAATAATGTTCTTCAATGTGTTTTATGCAATTCCTCCAAATTTCACTAATTGGAACCTCTTAGAAAAGGAGTTATAACAAAAATTACATACCTTGTTGAATTCTGGCTTATTCTAGAGAGCAACATTGTAGAGTGTGCCCTGCATGGAATATTTGTTTAATTGATCTAAAAATATTACAAAAACTACTACATACTGTACCCTAACCAACACATTTGGTATCACTGAATTTGGATATGTTATGAATAAGTTATGACATTTTTACTCAAAACACCTGTTTTTGACTAGTTTCAGGACTAGCCACAAACCCTATTTTCCACGGATTTTAACTCCAAAAATACAATGATCCACAAGATGAATTTTTTACCATAGATACTTGGATATGTTTTATCAATGGAATACTAATTTCATGGTCTGAATCATTATATAAAAAATTTTATAGATAAAATTGTGAGATGACTTGTAAATAACATACCTTAGAAAGCACCATCAAAAGAATTTATTCTTCCTTGCATTTCAGCCTTCTTTTCTTCACCTTTCCTCAGAATTTCGGCTTAGATATCCTTGGTTACCTCAAAAACCTATAGATATTCAATATTATCAAGTGTGATTAAAATGAGAGAGCCTTTCCTCTTATTTATACTCTCCAAGTAGCTTCCTTAAAAACATCTGCTAGGTCACTTGGCCCCACTTTCCTTATTTTAGGGTTAACCCACTTCTAATTTATCCATTAAATTTATTATTGAAATAATTTATTTTGTATTCAATTTGAATTATAATACACTCATTACTTCACTTTATTATTTACCTTTTAAAATATCTTAAACCACTTTGACTACTTTGACCTTTTGGGGCTTCTATATGACATATGAGGGTCCTCCAACTTCGTAAGGCCATAACTCTCAAACCGTGAGGAGTTATGTGACGTTCTGCATATCACCAGAAATGGAATGACATGTACTATCCATATAGAATAGTATTATATGAAAATATATCATAAATCATACTATTATCCATCAAACAAACTTGGGCCCATTACCCAAACTTGGGGTCTCCAACTTCTCATGGCCATAACTCTCTAACCGTGAGAAGTTATGTGACGTTCCACATACCAACGGAAATGGAATGACAATAAATATCCATATAGGATAGTTTACCTGACAAATTCATTGTCCTTCATATCAATATTCCACAATTAAGCATGGGTTCTCTTACTTTGCAAAGCGTCTTCCCATGAGGGCTTTCACCATAAGGGGACCACTTTGGAGTTCATCCATCTTTAGTTCTTATCAACCATGGAAATAAAATAATTAGTCATATTTACATCAAACAATATTGGGTCCATTACCCAAACCTTTGTGCTGCATGGCTTTCTTCAAGGGTTGACATCAATGACAACCAACCTTAATCAGCAGATGTGTCATTTCCAGAAAGTTGAATCCCGTTAAGAAACCAATTCCTACGTGCCCAAGTTAGGTCGAATGGTTAATAAAGGTAACATCGACATGTAAAACATTTATTATCAGTTCATCATGAAGGCCAAGGGAATGAAAAATCGTGACGTTCGTATTATGCATTCCCAACAAACCTTGTCACATGCATCCTACACGTGGGGATTTTCCATGGACAACCTACAACTCGTCCTGAAACATCTCGTCACCATAAATTCGTAGCCTCTCAACATGATTTCTTTCTCCTGGTCGATTTGTTATAAATCTTAGATGCTCGACATTCTCCATAGTCATAGAACCAGCACAGAGCTTTGTTCACGGTTTTCCTTACCAATCCAGTATGTTAAAAAATTTCCCCCCTATGCTGTTGTGAAGTTCACTGCGCGCAAGATACTCCTCGGTCGCACCATGATGAACTCTCAAAACATAGGGAAGGGCACGTGAAGTAGGAGAACTAAAATATTTGAGCCCCAAAGAGAATGGGTTTCATTCTCACTCGTGGCCACCATCCCCAAAGGCATGGAAGGAACCATGTTTTCACTTGCAGGTGAGATCAGAACAAGTCGCAAAATGTCCGAAGCAGAGAAATTCATATAGGAAGGGGAGATGGTAAGAGCCTTTTCCTCTCAACAAAAACTTCCTCGGAGGAGCGCTAGGCCGAGAAAGGACAAATAAATCATAAAATCTCAAATCGTAGAATTACCGTGTGTCAGATTGATAGTTGAAGAACTACTCAGACACGCCATCTGGTTAGAGCCTATTGGGAAATCGGGTCACAAAGACAAGAGAAGAGAGAGGAGAGCTTGTTTCACAGAATAAAATGAGGAGGCACCATCTCAGCAGTTGAAGCAAGCGAAGCTAGCTATTACCGAGCTTTATTAGGAAAACAGGGAATTAAGGCGATAACTAGCAACAAAGACTGCAGAAGCGTCAGCTGCACAGAGCCACAGGGGAAATGTGGCATGGTTGAAAAGGAAGGTCAAAGAGGTGCAAGACATTATTGTACAACTTTGAGAGGCGTAGAGGTTAGCAAAAGAAAGGCACGCATAGCATCCCATAGAATGCGAAGCGGTCAGAAAGGAAATCCGCGTGGCTCCTACTGGTGCACAGAAAAAGAAAGCTTAGAGGGTGTCAGTTCCTTCATGATAGTTTTGAGTGATACATGTTCTCTGAAGTATCATGCCATTTTGATAATGACCGAGAGAAATGAACAAATGTTTACTGTGCGTCGTTCTTCGGCAGATGGGCACGTAATATAAAGTAAAGCCGTTATTACAAACAATGAAGTTTTGGAAAAACACATGTTCACGAGGGTACCTGATCAAGAGAATACAGTGAATTTTTTTTCCCCACATCAGAACCTCACCGACGATCAGGCCCCATGGCGAACCTGGAGACAGCCATTAGTAAGCATGAGTTATTATTGCCTATTTTTGGATGATACCATATGAAGAGTCTCTGGCGCATGTTGCTCATTTTTTCTAGTTTAGGGTTATCTGTTAGAAACAGGGTAGCCCAAGAGACACCCTCATTTATATATTTCATCTTTTCAATGTAAGCTGTGTTGGTTGGAAAAATTGGGTAAACCACTGCAATTGTATGTAAATTGAGTTTTTGACTGAAATTTAATGCAAAGGTCCTACGACTTGAAGAAAAGATTCTAGTTGTGATAGTTGGATGTATTGTGTTTCTTTTCTTGCGTATGTGTCCCCTGTTATCTTTATTTCATATCTTATACTGTCTATTTCAGAACGAATTTTTGAACCTATGGACTCCCTACACAACGCCCCTTGTTCGTGCCACTTAAACAAAACATTTTGCTTCTAAATCTAACTCCGAATTCATCGACAACAACGCTCCTGAGTTACTTCTTGTGATTTATCCTACCACATTACGGTTCTACACCGAATACTAGTGCTTTCCTAGACTTATCCTCTCGAGTCTGGTCACCGAGTCATTTATCTCTATCATTTCCTCAAATCTACTCCATAGCCTAAGTTTCACTTCTTTGCACCAATATATCCAGAACCCATTATCCTAAAGGTATCTACACTAGCCATCGCTCCCATAGTCATATCCCACGTAGAGATCGTGCCATTTTTGATAGAGCCCTCTCCAGATCCGAAAGGGCTAGTTTTGGGTCTCAAAGTTGGTTGAAAAAGTTACCTGTGTCGTCTGTTTATCAGCCAAATAGATTTACAGAGTACGAACATTCTGGCGCCGTTTCGAGGATGAAGCTGAAAATATTTTCCCCAGGAGAATGACAAACGTTGCAGTTTGAACCCTGAGGGTAATAGAGTGACAAACACCCATACAGGTTGAAACCTTTACCCTGGCAACTCCAGTCCAAACAAACTAGTAGCCCCAAGTAGCACTACTCAAGAAACTTGGCTCCAAAGACATTTTACACCAGAGCAAATCCCGACCCAAACCCTTCTGAGCCTGTGTGAGACTCGGAGAAGATTCTATGCAAGTCTAGAGAGCAGGCACCAGACCCATTTTATTTCCTCGACAGAAGCCTGTCATTGCCCATAGACAATGCGTATAGCATCGATGACCTTGAGTTTGATGCACTTCTAGAGAAAAATCTGTTTAGGTCTAAGTCAAAAACCAGTTTGGATAAGACTATTTTGGACTCAAACAATTTCCAAGCCCTGGTGACAAATAATATTCCCCAAAATCCAAATCCTCCTAGGGATATGGTTTCCAAATTCACTCCCCTCATCCTGCCATCCTATTTACATGACTTGCCTCAGAATTATAACCAAAGAATCAGACTCTATGATGCCGAGGGAAATGTTTCCGCTGAGAGACACCTGGACTGGTTTAACGAGTTCGTCGACC
The DNA here is from genome assembly GCA_009831015.1 of Picea engelmannii. Taxonomy (NCBI): domain Eukaryota; kingdom Viridiplantae; phylum Streptophyta; class Pinopsida; order Pinales; family Pinaceae; genus Picea; species Picea engelmannii. The sequence goes on along the minus strand of ML789213.1, from coordinate 280,969 downwards.
TGGAGGAGGTGGACTACACAAATGAAAAAATGAGGATCTTTGCACAAATCCTTTCAAGAGATGTAAGAAAGTGGTTCAAATCTCTCTCGCCTACGAGCATTCAGGACTTCGCCGGATTCGAAAGGTCGTTCCTAAATAAATGGGGGGACAAAAAAAACCCTTTGTAGCTACTAACACAATACAATAATATGAAGAAAGCGCCAGAGGAGACGGTGCAGGAATTACCGGCTCGTCTTTTGAAGGTGTACAACTCCATACCTATGAAATTAAAGGCCCCTCCCCCCCCCAATTTCCATGCATTTGCGGTATGCAGATTCCTTCGACAACGAATTTTCCCTATTGCCGAGAGAAAGAATATCGGTGAGTCTAGATGCTATAATGAGAAACACCATCGAGGTTGAAGTAAACATGATGGCATCAGGGAAAATGAAACCAAGGTTCAACCAGGGTGAAAAGAGACCCCAGGGAGATGCACAACCATCGACATTGTGGTCCTCAGATGACAAATTTGACATGATGATGAAGACCATGGAAAAGTTGATGGAGATAATTTCCATGGGAAATAGGCCTGCTACACGAGAACAAAATGACCGACAACCCAAGAACCAAAAATCCCTGGAGGGGTCAGATTCCTCAAATCAAGCAGCAAGACCCATGTGATCAGCAGACAAGACCTCCTTTCCAGAAGAACTATGCAGACGAGGATTTTGACCAGACTTTCGATGATCAAGTGCATTGTTGTGATGACAAAAACCCACGCGTGTTCTTGACAAAGAGCGAGCATGATCTGTATATGAGCAGAAATGAAGACTTCATGCTAGAAATCGATGATGGTATGATACTCGAAACAGATGATGCCCCATCTTAGGAGACGGAAGAATTCAGGAAAGGTTATCAAAATGCTATCATGTAGTTCCAGAAGAAGTACAACCTCCAGAGCAAAGATGTGCCTGTCGAGCCGCAACAAACGAACCCTGTAAATAAGCATACAGGGGATACACCTTCCACTATTCGACTAAGACCAGACAGCGTGGTCAAGGACACAATGGAAAAGGCCAAGTTGAAGGAGGAGGTCCCCAAGAAAGTTTCGGAGACAGCTCAAGAGATGAGCATAAAAGAGGTAGAAAAAACTTGTTCCCCTTTTAATTTTGAACATAAAATGGCCAAAATAAAGATCTCTATCCCTTTCAATGAGCTTATTAGGAAGGGCGAGTATCAGGAACAAATCATTAAACTGCTAAAAATGGGAGGGACCCCCGATACTCTGAATATTCGAGATGATAACCCTGCCATCCTTTTTGGTCCGCGTGTCGAAGAGACAAGAGATGTCGAAGATGTCCCTCTGTTCTATATCAATATGAAGATTCATGACCTGACCTTGCATAACGCCATGCTCGATTTTGGCACATCGCATAATCTCATGCTGAAGGTGATCATGGATGAATTGGGTCTGGAGGTCACTAGGCCATACAAGGACCTTTTCTCCTTTGATTCGAGGAAGGTAAAATGTTTGGGTCTTATCAAAGACCTAGTTGTGTTGTTGGCTCAAATCCCTGCTAAGAACATGGTCATGGATGTAGTCATCACAGACATACCTCTGAAGTTTGGCATGTTACTCTTGATATCATGGGATGCAAAGTTGAAAGGTACTTTACATATGGATATGACGTACGCCACTATACCTGTGTTTGGCCATGAAAAAAGGCTGTACAGAGAAGTGTTGCTGAAATACATGGTAAGCAACAATACACAACCCCACAATAATCCTATATATGTCGTTGACACCGAAGTGGGGTCGTCTATATTCTACAATGATTTTAGCTTCAGAGAAGGGGAATCGATGACCATCACAACAACTGATGAGAAAATCGCACAGGAAAAAATAGAGAGCGCCGACCCAGAAGACCACACAAAAAATGGGGTGTGGAACATGAGTTTTGATGACACATTCAATAGAGAAGGGACCGTGGTTGGAATATGGGTGAACCCCCCTAAAGAAAGCACAAATTTGCGTTCATACAAGATCACATTTGAATGTACTAACAACATGACCGAATATGAAGTGCTAATCTTGGGCTTACTAGTCTTGAAAGAACTGGCCAGGCAGAGATTCCAAGATGATCATAAATCAGGTGAAGGGTGTGTATCAAACTAAACAACCCAGGCTGTGTGCATACAAAAATTTGGCTCTAGACCTTCTAGAAGGATTTTTAGAGTATGACTTGACTGCTATCCCCAGAGAACAAAATCAGATTGCCGACATGTTGGCCACCTCGGCCTCGATTTTCAAGATTCCCATTCTTCCAGATGAAATATATGAAATCGAGGTAAAGCATAGGTCAACAGTGCCTGACAACATGAAATGCCGGCAGGTGTTTGACGATGACAAATAGGTGGAAAGAATCCTAATTATGAGCGACGAGTTCGCGAACACAAACATTGATGAGGAATACTGTGACGATGAAGATGAGAGCGTAGATGTGCACAATAACGATGACCCTTTCCAAAACCAGATCACTGAAGGGGATATAATTCAGCTGAAGAACAATATTATTCCAAAGGGGTTGGTGCCGATAGAAACGTTGTTTGATGAAAATGATGTGGCTGAGAACCCCAAGATCACCGCAAGAGAAGAAGACGTGTGGAAGAATGCAACATTGGGACCGAGGTAGATCCGAAGATGCTAAAATTATCAAAAACACTCAGTCCCGAGGTCAAGCAGGATTATGTGAAGCTCATGAAGGACTTCCTAGATGTCTTTGCATGGAGCTACGATGATCTGAAAGTGTATGACACAAAGGTGATCTAGCATGTTATCCCTCTCAAGGAAGATCAAAAGTTGTTCAAACAAAATTTGAGATGGATAAACCCCCTGTTAATGTCGTTGATAGAGAAAGAGGTAAAGAATCTTTTTGACTCCAAGATTATTGTTTCCTTAAGATTCTCGAAATGGGTAGCTAAACTAGTACCTATAAGAAAGAAAAGCAGCGAAATAAGACTGTGTGTCGACTTCCAAAATTTGAATAAGGTGTCTCTCAAAGACCATTACCCCCTTCCAAAAATGGACTACATCTTGCAAAAGGTAGTGGCATCTTAGAAGATGTCCATGCTGGATGGTTTCTCAGGATATAACTAAATCATGGTCCACCCGGACAACAGAGAGAAGACGATTTTCACTACCCCATGGGGAACATTCATGTACGCTAAGATTCCATTCAGCCTGATGAACACGGGTGCCACCTTTCAGAGGGAAATGGACATCGTGTTTGCTGACAAAAAAGAAAAATTCATTGTGATTTATCTGGATGACATCAGAGTGTATTCTGCCTTGGATAAACAAAATCTCAACCACCTGAAGAGGGTTTTCCAGAAGTGCAGAAAGTTTGGCATATCACTGAATCCAAAGAAGTCACATTTCGCGGTGGAGGAAGGAAATATTTTGGGGAACATCATTTCCAAAGAAGTCTTTAAAATAGATCCCATTAGGGTTGAAGGGATCTTGAAAATCAACACCCCGTGCAGTAAAAAGGAGGTACAATCTTTCCTAGGCAAGGTGAACTTTTTGAGGAGATTCATCCCAAACCCGACGTAAATCATAAATAATATAACTTGCATGCTCAAGAAGGGAAATGAGACTAAGTGGAACCTGAAGGCCAAGAAGTATTTCGAAGATATCAAAGTGGGGCTGACTAAATCTCATGTGCTAGCCAGCCCGGACTTTACAAAAGATTTCCTCCCTTTTTCATTTTCCTTAGAACACGCTATTGCCGACGTACTGTTGCAGAAGGATGAGCAGGATTTTGAGAAACCCGTAGCCTACTTCATCCGGACACTACGTGACGCTCCCCTAAAGTATGATATTATGGAAAAGTAGGTGAATGCATTAGTAAAGGCCTTGAAATAATTCAGAACATACATACTGCACTCCCATGTTATCGCTTGTGTACCCAACAGTTTAGTAAAGGATATCCTGATTCAACCTGACCCAGAAGGAAGGAGAGGAAAGTGGATGACAACCATTTTGGAATACAATATTGAGATCAAGACCAAAAATATGGTCAAAGGTCAGGGCCTCATGAAGTTGATGGCACAGTCGGACTGCGACGCTGTAGGAATGAACTTCATTGCCGATCTGTCGGAATGCCCCCAAGAAGAAAAATCTACTTAAGTACCTCAGTGTTTCATTGATTCACAATGGTATGAAAACATCATATATGTATTGGAGAATATGAAGGCCCCTCTAGGTGTCAGTAAGACTAATTCTAGGTTCCTCAAGCTTAAGGTAGTTAAGTTATGCGTTTTGGACAATTCACTATACTAGAAAGATCCCGGAGGAATACTGTGAAGCTGTTTGCTGGAGGACAATGTGAAACGGGCCATACAGGAATTTCATAGAGGCGACTGCGGAGGGCACCACTATTGGAAGAACACCGTGCACAAGATCCCGAGGGCAGGTTATTACTGGTCGAGAATTTTCTCTAACGTATATAAAGAGGTCTGCAGCTGCCACAAATTCTGGATTTTCGATGGGAGGAGAAAACTACAGTCCCTACTGTTAAACACAATCTCAGTCGAAGCACCTTTCATGTAGTGGGGTTTAGATTTCATAGGAGAGATAAATACACGATCCTCTACACAACATAAATGGATTCTCATGGCCACCGATTATTTTACAAAATGGATTGAGGCGGTCCCCACAAAGAAAGCCACCGATGCGGTCATCATACAATTCCTAGAGACAAAAATCTTGTCAAGGTTCAGGTGTCCTATTAAAATCATAATAGATAATGTGGCCATGTTCAAGTCTTAAAAAATGGAGAGGTTCTACCAGGATTATAACATAACACTGGGGCATTCCACGACATATTATCTACAAGGAAACGAGCTGGTGGAACCCTCAAATAAGAGCCTGACCAGGATCATCAAAAGGATTTTGCAAGACAATAAGAGATACTGGCATAAGAAGCTTATCTACATGTTGTGGGCAGATCGGATTACCACCAAAAAATCCATATCAACGTCACCTTTCCAGATCATTTATGGTGTAGATGCAATCTTCCCTATTGCGCTAGGACCACCCATCAGGAATTTCTTGCAAGAGTAGGAGTGTGATCCAAATGATGTGCAGAGGAGGATAAACCAATTGATTCACACACATTAGGTGAGGGAGCAGGTGTATAATCGAGCTCAGCTCCATCAAGAGAAGATAAAGAAAGATTTTGACACACATTCCAAGCAGGAATATTTCCAGGTAGACGATTTGGTGCTGAGGTGGGATGTGAGAAATGAAGGTAAAGAAAATCATGAAAAATTTGATCACCTGTGGACAGGGCTGTACAAGATTGAAGTGTACTGCAAAGACAATGCTTATTTCCTAGAAGGACTAGATGGAGAGTGTCTTGGTTGGGGGCCTGTAAATGGTAGGTTCCTCAAATGTTACCTGACGAAGTAACTTTCGTTTAAGTCATTTGTCATTGCAAATAGTCATTTTATTTTTGCGTCGAGTCAGTAGGTCAGTAGAAAATTGAAGCCCGAAGTGAAGACCCTAAGTTTATGCTGAAGTCTTAGAAGCTGTATCGATGAGTCTAGTTTTTTTTCTTTCGGTCATTTATTTTTCTTAGCGTCTAGGAGTTGAATAAATCCCAATGGATAGACACCTGGTATACTTTTCTTTGCTACCTCACAAGGAGGATAGCATCCCCATTGGAGCTAGCTATTAGAGCCACCATTTTTCCTTCTTTTTAGAGTCGGTTTTGAGCCACGTTATGACCCATGCATCCAAACATGTAAAGTTAGGTATGTAGCAATGTAAGGTTGAAGTCAACAAATGGCTAGTTGGCCCTGGTAAATGGGAAGGGGTGCTAGAGTTGAAAAGTGTATACGTGGTACAGATGTGTCATTTATAGAAGGTCGAATCCCAGTAAGAAATCAATCCCTATGTCCTAGGTCAGGTCGAATGGTTAATAAAGGTCACATCGATGAATACAACAATTATTATCAATTCATCATGAAGGGTGAGGAAATAAAAAATCGTAACATTCATATTATGCATGCCCAACAAACCTTGTCACCTGCATCCTGCATGCAGGGATTTTCCATGGAAAGCCTACAACTCGAATTAAAACATCTCATCACCATAAATTTGCATCCTCTCAACATGATTTCTTTCTCCTGGTCGATTCGTTATAAATCTCATATGCTAGGAATTCTCCATAGTCATAGAACCAACAAAGAGATTTGTTCACGATTTTCCTTACCAGTCCAGCTTGTTCAAAAACTTCCCTCCTGTGCAGTTTTGGAATTCACTGTGTGCAAGATACTCCTCGGTCACACCATGGTGACCTCTCAGAGCAAAGGGAAGGGCACGTGAAGTAGGAGAACTAAAATATCCGAGCCATAAAGAGAATGGGTTTTATTCTCACCTACGACCACCATCCCCAAAGGCATGGAAGGAACCATCTTTTCACCTGCAGGTGAGATCAGAAAAATTCGCAGAACCACCAAAGAAGAGAAATTCATACAGGAAGGGGAGATTGTAAGAACCTTTTCCTCTAAAAAACAACTACCTCGGAGGAGGGGCGGGTCGAGAAAGGACAAAGAAATCATAAAAGCTCAAATCATGGAAGAATTGCACATCAGATTGATAGCTGAAGAAATACTCAGACGTGCCATCCGGTTAGAGCCTATCGGGAACTGAGGTCACGAAGATAGGAGAAGAGCTAGGAGAGCTGGTGTTGCAGGAGAAAATGAGGAGGTTCTATCTCAGCAGTTAAAACAAGTGAAGCTAGATATTGCTGAGCTTTATCAGGAAAAAAGGGAATTAAGGTGACAACTAGTGATAAAGACCGCAGAAGTGTCAGCTGCGTAGAGCCACGGGTGTTATAACCCTAAATTGCACCACACATGCTTACCTAGCATCAGGCCAACTCATATCCCTTCTTTTCCAAGGCACTGCTAAACAACTCTCTGAAAATAATCTTTTATGAAGTCCCACACGCCCTAACCCATTACTGCACGCGTGTACATGCTGGCTGACTCAAAACAGCCCGCGTGTACCTACAAAAGCACTAAAAAAGGAAAGTTGCTGATGGAAAAAAATCTATGGATGAGTTAACTGAAACTCCCGGCCATGCATGGCCGAGGGTTCGTCCAAATACCTAGCTCCTTCTAGCCTATAAAAGAAGGGGTAGGGGTACCATTTGGAAGGAGGAAGAATATAGCAAAAAAAATCTGCCCATTTACATATTCCATTGTCCCAACCCTTTAGCCTTTCCTAATGCGAAAGGAGATTTCAAGCAAAGTAGTTGAAGGACAGAAGAGAGGAGCCCAGGATCAGGTTCAAGGAGCGGTGGCCGGTCTCAGCTTTTGTAAGTTGACTCATTCTAAGTAATAAATAAAACGCTTTTCCCGTCCCAATTCATGAACTTTTTACAGTTTGATTAGTTTATGTTTGATTTCTAACCCGTTAGTATAGAAGTAGCATGCATGCATAGTTGTTGCTTGTGTTGGATGCAAGTCATCTTTGGAAGGAGTATTGCGAACGAGTAATCAAGCACAACGGAGGATCGACATCAAATGTCGGATATAAGGTAGGTGGATCTTTCCATGCATTTACTAAGAAAAGGGGATTTAAATCAAGGGATGTAGGTAGAAAGTAGTTTTTGTTCGGTCATTATCTGCATGCAAAGTCTGAACTATATTTTCTATTTCGTAGGGAGATTTTTCCCAACAACAAAATTGGCAACTCCACTGGGGATTACTCTCTAGGGTTCCTGGAATGTTATCTAGTTTTTGGGTAGTTTAAAGACTAGTTTTTCTTTCCTGTCTTTTCTTTTCATTTCCATAAGGTCTGAACTAACAGGGAGCTTGGTTTTCCATACGAGCTTTCCCTGACTTTTTCTTGACTATGTTTTTCAAGACCCACAGAGGTACACACGGCCTGAACAAGGGCCGCACGCATGTACCCGTGCCCTATCTTTTTGCAGCCCACGTGTGAACGCTATCTGTAGAGGTAGTAGTAGCGTGTAGAGTTCAGAGAACCTTAGAGACAATCATCCTCTTCCCTGTCAGAATCACACATTCTCAGGGGTTTTTTCTGAAATTCTGTCTAAAGTCTTGTTTGATAGTAGGTCTAACTCAGATTGATTTTGCCTTATTGATTTTCCTTGCATTATTTGTTTTTTTGTTAGAAGGAGAATCTAAGCCTTCAAGGGATCTTGGTTATCAATATCAGCGGTCTCTTCCTAGTTTGGGCTGTCTATTTTCATTTTTTTTAGAAGTTTAGACATACACACGGCCTGTACAAGGTCATCCCGCGTGTACACACACTCTGTCTCTGTTCAGCACACGTTCACACATGTGTTGTTTGAGTAACAGTAGCATGCCTATACAGGGTATTTTTTGTTAAGCTTGAGGAAGTCATCCTCTCTTTTAATAAGAAGTATTCTTCTCAGGGGTTTGAATCTCTGTTTGAATAGTCAATAGCTTAGGATTAATCATACCCTTAGCTTGCTTTTTCTCATTTAAAACATTGTCAGAAAAATAATTTTTTTTTAAGGTTTTTAGACAAGCGTGAGAGTCATTGTTTTTGAAATTGCTTGTGTGTGATTTTTGACCTGATTTTCTGTGATCTGTGATTTAGGCTAGAATTGCTTTTCTTGGTTTTTTTCTTGTCGTTATTTTCCCTTTCTTGCTTTACTTGCATTAAAATTAAAATAAAAATTCTCTTTTCATTTTCTTATTTGGTTGAAGAGTGTGTTTCTACATATTTAGCTAGGGAAAAGTCTTTATTTCATAAGTTTTTGCAGTTTTCTTAGAGCATAAGTAGCTTGTAGTCAAGTGAAATTTCCTTTGA
>ML789213.1:254774-272065 GCA_009831015.1 Picea engelmannii | reverse complement strand
TAGTAAAAGTTTTGTTTCTAGCTTTTTCATTCAGTCTTTTTCTTTCGTCTTTTCACATCATCAGTTTCACCCCCATACACCTTGACGTAAGACAAAGCCACCAAAATCAATGCTAAATTTAAAATATACTAGAGTTTTATGTTTATAGGGTTCACAAACTAGTTCAGGACTAGGGACTTGGATTAGGTTGGAGAGGAAACTCTTCAAGGCCATTTTAAATCAAACATTTGAGTCAGAGATAGGGAGTGTCTAAGTGCAGTGTCGTGGAATTTATCTAGGACCCCCCTCTAACATAGGGGATAAACATGAGGTCGCGTGCGGAAAGGTAGCGGAGATAACCCCTCCAAAGCCGGACCAATCGTAGTGGAGAACACATATAGAGGGCTTGTTTTGGGATTCCATCATTTGCATTTTCCATGAGGCTTCGTGGGTCTCGAATCCATTGGAGGTCCTCAATTTTTTTCCAGAACATTTTCTCTCGATACCCTTGACAGGTTTCAGGCTTGATACCCTGCTCATTGTGGTCTACCCGACTTTCGACTGTACCCGCCTGGTGACTGTTCGCGCGCTGGAAACCTAGTTGCCAATCTTTTTAGGGACATACACAGGTGACTGCGGGGGTATACCATGGTAGCTAGAATAGACATCGGACCATGCTTTGCAGAGTATACCCGGAGGGTGCTTCCATATTCGAGTTGCACTTGCACTGGTAAGTTGCTCTAGTGTTGGTTGTTGTAGCTGTTCTTCCAATTAATTTAGTGTTTTCTTGTCTTATCTTCTAGGGACTTTTCTTAGCGTGTATTACTTTTGAGCATTTAGACTACCTTAGAGTGTCTTGGATATTCTCACATAGTGGAGGATCCTGAGCTTCGTCGGTCACGAAGGCTTCTTGGCCTGCCACCGGTTACACTGGAGCCACCCCCACCGCCATTAAGGAGAAAGATAGGCCAACAAGGGTCTTTTGAAGCGACCGGGTCACAAGAAATCATGCCCACCCAACAAATAGTGTCGTACACGACAATGTAAACCAATGTTGTTAATCCTTCTGGGAGTTCTTCCATTCCCACCTCGGTTGTTACCATAGGAGAGCTATTATCTCTGAACCCGTCATCGTCGGTCCGAGCCACCATGGTCTTGACCACCACTACTTCGCACAGTGGACCGAACCCATCTTTGGCAGCGGCCACAATCCCCTTCACACCTAGTGTGACAGGCCCTCCATTCTCATACGGGATGCCTAGTTTGGGTACAAGTCTTGCACTTTCCCACTCCACTTTACAGAATTTGAGTCTGGGGGCAGGGAGCTCTAGCGCTCCTCTGCAAGGTCACTTGGGGGGCACTATTGTCCCTTTTAATGCTTTTCCTTATGGAGGAGGTCATATCTCTCCTTCATCCGATTCACTCAGTGGCTCACATCAGCAATCCGCCAGGCAACCTACACGCAATAGTTTATTTGGAGCGGGGAGTCAAGGACTACCTTCGCATAGTATGTCGATAGGTTCGACACCGTTTTCTTGGAACATAACATTTGGTAACAACACCTCCTCATCAACCGCTTTCCTGACTGGGGGCAACCCAATTTTTGGACAATCAACTCCTGTGCAGGGTACTATTCCTACACAGGGGGAAACCTAGCAGAACCTTGGAATTCAGGACAAGGATCTGTTCCCTCATCCGGAATGCCGATCTGGGGTAATTCTTTCCACAATCAATGGAAACCTGGACAAACTACCATGCCTATCCCCACGGGACCGGCATGGGGTAATCCTTCCCAAATTCCTTCAAATATAATGTATGCCCAACAACCTATGTCCTATTTGGGAAATCAGTCGATGATGTCTCCAAATATGCAAGATCCTTACACTGGCCAGGGCCACAGTTTCTACCAGAATTCGGGCTAGAAGCCAAACTTTTCCTGGCAACCTGGTGCTAGTCAAACTCCAGGACCCTTTTTCCCAGTTTATCAGCAACAACGTAAACTACCTTTCCTGGTGACTTTACACTTGCTAGATTTGACACGATTGTTGAATGACCCTATCTGTCATGATCCACGTTGGCCTCCTATGTCGAAGAAGTTTCCTTCGGACATTCCAAAGTTTGAAGCCAAGCCTAACAAATATCCAGGTGATCATGTGACTACCTTTCATCTTTGGTGCTCATCTAACTCATTGAAAGATGACTTCGTTCAGTTGCGATTGTTTCAACGCACTCTCATTGGGAGTGCCGCAAAATGGTACATCAAGATCGATCGCTCAAGATACTCTTCTTTTGGCGAATTGGTGATGGCTTTCCTTAACCATTTCCAGTTACCTGTGAGATACAACATTGGCACAAAGTTTCTTTCCAATTTCAAACAGAAAACAACGGACCATATCTTTTATCACATCCGAGAATGGAGACGCCAGAAGAGTCTAATCAAAGTACCCATCCCACCAGCATTCCTGCTTGAGTGGTTCCTTAAGTCTTTGGTCCCAAAGTTATCCAAAGACGTCGCGACTTCTGGAGTTTTCTCTAAAGAAGACTCCATCATGAGGGCTCAATAGTTTGAGCTCATCTATTCTCAGTCTGGTTTATTATACAACATCTTGCCAGATGCACCACATTCAATATTGGATAAAACTAGATAGAGAGTTGGACCGCATGTCAATGGTATAGTCAGTTCAGCACAAACCAAGCCCACTGAGCAATTGATGATGCAGTTGCAACAGTTATCCATACAGCACACAGCGACCAGCCAAACCACTGCTTTGGCTGCTCCCCCTACCCAAATGTTGGATGTACACACAGTGCAATTGACTAACTCAAAGGTCACCCAGCAGCCTGAAGGCAAGAAAAAACAATGAAAGAAGGGTAAGGGGGGTAAAAAACCCAACGATAATGTTGGTGGGGACAACACTGAAAAATGGAAGGTGAGGTATCCATGCAACTTGTGCGTGGAAGACCACCTGACCCATCTATGTCCTTGACTTGTAGAGGCCCAAAAGTTTGTCACACAACAACAAGAAGCAGTGTTGACTAATCGCTTTCAGCATGGGAAAAATCTAACTCAAGCCTCTGTAAGCATGGAAGGGGGAAGCCAAGAAACCTGCCCACCTCTGAACAATCCCTCATCTGCGAACGTATATATGGTTAGGGGTGATACTTTCATATCAACTAGAGCACACGATTATAGTAAACCAAGCACTTCTGAGAAGGGTAAAGAAGCTGATCTCCCATCTCTTCCTCTACAGATTGAGAAGACGTTGGGAGAAACAATGACACGTATTCCAAAGGGTGCATTTAAGAAAGCTTCTCATAACCCAAATGCAAGGGCCGTGCAGAACTACTCTGTGGTGGAAGATTTATCACAAACCCCTTGTGCGATGGTTGCTTTGGAGGTCCTCCAAAGCTGCTCGGCTCAGAGGAAAGATTTTTTAACCGCTCTAGGATCTACTCAGACTTGTAATCCAGGTACCATCATGTTAGATACAACTGACTTAAAACCTCATTTTCCTTACCACGTAGCGTTTCAGATAGTAGTGGCTTATCCCACGAAATATTTTACACGGAATATCTTTCGCACGGTGGTTGACGAGGGCCCCTCGACATGTGCTATGTCATTGGCATGTTGGAAGGCCATTGGTCAACCCGTCTTGTCTCCTTCACCTACTCTCCTCACTACTTTCGACGGTCGTTCTTTCCGACCACATGGCATCGTTCCTTCTTTCCCCGTGCAGTTAGGAGGGAAGATTGTGTGTGTCGAAGTAGAGGTAGTTGATGCTCCCCTCGACTATAATCTCTTGTTAGGACGGAGTTGGAATTATTCTATGCAAGCTGTGGTTGCTACAGTTTTGCGGGTCTTATTGTTTCCACACGAGGGACGGATAGTGACCATCGATCAATTGTCTTTCTCCAGACCTGACCCAACTTTGGGGGCATCCATGGTTCCGATGATTGATAATCCTCAACCAGGTGCCGTCAATGTAGGAGTTGGTTTGTTCCCATCCTTGATGGGTACCTTCGATTACCCACCTCCTCAAGGCGATATCAAATTTATATCCAGTCACCATAAGGTTGATATTTTTCAAGTTTCGTCGTTCCGCACAACTTACTTCGAGGATCCATGGATTCTTCCTTCCCCATCGGACATGATGGACACGATAGGGCACTCAAGCATGTCCATGCCCTTGTCTGCCACTGGATTAGCATACTCTTCAGTCCAGCAAGCTTCAGCTAAATCTGATCTGACTCCTACACAAGAGTTAGATCCACTTCTAGAGCCTATTTGGGCTCAGGGTTCTCTTGCTAACATTGATTCTTTAGACTTTGTATTGCCTTCTGATGAAGCAATAATCGAAGCTATGACTAGTCTGGATAGACCTTGGGAAGATCTTCATCACCGATCATAATTTCTCCCAGAGTTAAGCCGAATCAAATCGGAGCATCTCTCACAGCAAGCTAGCCAACGCGGAAAACAAAGGATAGCTAGACAAGCTCAGCCAAATTTTTGAATTTTCCCTTGAAGTTGATGCGCCAATTATAAATGAGATCATTTAATGAAGGTGACTTGGTATAATGTAATCAGACCTTGAGCGCCCTTCTCTCGTCTGAAGTAGATGGAGGCATTTATAGTAGTTAATGCAGGTAGATAGAATTTAATATTAGATTAGACAGTTTTAGAAAGAAAGAGGGAAACAGGATATAGACACCCTCATTGTGCATTGTAACATAATCCTGAGCATTGAGAAGAAGAGCAGAGAGCTATGTAGAAATACCCATGTACAGTTATTTGGATTAATAGAAGAAGTTGATTCAGATTCATGGCATTGTGTTTGTTCTCTGTATATGTATGTTGAATGCTATGCTCATGAGTATTTACTCCCTGTTATGCATTTTCTTTACATTATATGTATGAATGATTTCTTTCCGAGTGTTTGAAATCTTAGAAAGGAAGTAGAAGAAATGAGTTTCAATTGTTTCTCTATCTAAGCAAGGATTCCTGCAAGGAGTGCAATTGAAGTCATCCCCAAGGAGTGCGTTGACAGAAGGCTCAGATAATTTAACTCTTGTTCTCGTTCACCCAGAAGCAAAATTGGGTTATAGGAGCCGTGCAAGGAGTGCGTAGGCTAAGGAAAGTCTCAGTTGTGAATATGAGTGAAGAATCCAAGGACTGCTGCTGCAGGTGTGCACAGAGTTGAGGAGTTCTTAGATATTTTGAAAATATCTGAAGATTTCCGCAAGGAGTGCGTGCAAGGACCCTCTTTGAGGTTGAAGTTGTGTGGAAGCTTAGGAGGGATAAGGATTTCAAACTCATCGAAGAGAAGCACTGGAAGATTTGTGTCGTGGAGTGTTTAAAATAGGCGTTTCACAGTTGCACCACAGGTGGACAAGTTCCACGAAGGAATACTTGGTCATTCTCAAGGAATTGCCAAAAGGAGGAAATCGACGGTCGAGATCTTGTGGAGAGGATTTGTGAAATCCCGTCAGCCATTGGATCTGCCAAGGAAGGAAGGAGGTTATGACCACGTTCAGAGTTCAAGCTCCAGGGGTCGTGAGTTGTTGGATCATTGATCAGTTACCCGTCAGCCATCGGATCGGATAGGAGCTACATGAGGTTTACCATCGAGATTCGAAATATTAGTAGTCCTGTGGTAAAATGTTTTTCAACATTTGAAACCCGAAGTCCCGGGAAGATCTGGACCATCCGTCAGTTGGGACACACGGTGGAGATCGAGGCATCAGGAGTTCGGGAAATCGGGAGTCCCGTGGACAAGAGATTGGGGAAGTCCATAGTGAAAACCCCGGTATAATCTGAGCCATCCATTTGGGGAGACAGGTGTCAGAAATCTGAAGAGAGTCGGTATATTGGCACATCGGGAGATCAGAGTTCCTGAGGTCATGAAATTTGGGACATCACAAGTCTCGAAATCCCAAGAGTTAATCTGAATCGTCCATCTTGAGGGGACACGTGGCAGAAATCGGAGTCATCGGGGAAAGTCCCGACAGGAAGGCTTCTGTCCACATTTGGGTCATCGGGATATTGGGAATCCTGGTGATGAGGTGTTTATGCAATTTGGAATCGTGAAGCTCGAAACCCTGATGGGAGGTATGACTGTGGTCATATAGAGGTCACGTGGACCAAGAGTCTAGCCCGTAGGGCTAATGGAAGTTGGAGCACATAGGGATTTTGAAGCCAAAAAAAAAAACCCCAACGAGAAGGAATATAAGGCTGTGGTCTTATGGAAAGCAGTCGCGTGGACTAAAGGCTTAGCCTAGGAGACTAAGGCAGTAGCGGAGCGTATCGGGGATCGGTAAAACAAATTGTTTGGACATTGCAAGTGCCAAAATCCCAATAGGAGGAACCCCGATAACAAAGTAAAAGACCAGCACTGATTTCCCGATAGAAGAAGGGGAGATCCCATGAGAGATTGTTGTGGGTGAAAATTTCCCGATAGGGAAATAGAAGAACCTCTCAGTTCTTCGGGCCAAGGAAGGAGGAAAGATCCTATGAGCGGATGTGCCTAGCGGGCATGCCAACATCAAGTGGTATCAGAGCTTAGAAAATATTCTTTGCTTTCTGTAGCAGAGAAAAATAAGAATTCACCATGCCGCCAAGGAGAAGAGATAGGCAGTCACCCGATCCAGAGGAGGAAAGGGAAACACCCAGAGGAAGGGGTAGGCAAGTGCAGAATCCAGAAGTAGAAAGAGATCTGCATAACTTACACGCTATGATTGTGGACATGGAGATAAGACAAAGGCGCAGAGCTGATGTAGGAGATATCAGTGAGTCCAAAAATGAAGATGATGCTGGACATGGAGAAGAAGAAATCCCAGCCGAATATGCAGCAAATGAACGCTTACTTAAAGCTATTGCAAGAATGAGTACAAAGGTAAAAATGGACATTCTAGTTTATGAGGGAAATCTGGATGTAGAAGAGCTTCTAGATTGGATTAGATCTCTGGACACCTATTTCGACTATGAAGATATCGAAGAGGACAAGAAAGTCAGGCATGCCATCACGAGATTGAAATGACATGCAACCTTGTGGTGATATGAACTACAAGTGGATAGGCGTTGCCAAGGCAAGCAGAAAATTAAGAGCTGGGACAGGATGATTGCAAATATGAAGGAAAAATTTATTCCCAGGGACTATCAAATTTCTCTTTTTAGGAGAATGAAGAACCTGAGACAGAAGCTGATGATAGTGAAGGAATAAATTGAAGATTTTTACAGGTTGAATATCAGGGCAGTTCATCGCGAAAGTAATGACGAAAAATTGGCCAGGTATATGAATGGCCTGAGATATGAGATTCAGGATGAAATGAGCATGGAAACCATCTGAACGGTGGAAGATTCTTATCAAATGGATTTGAAAGCGGAAGAGAAGCTGAGCCGAAAGCAGAGTCAGAGGGGCAGAGGCAAAAGTCATCCCAGAGGCAAATCGGTTGCCCAGGAAAGAACCCAGAAGCCCAGGGATGACTGGAAGAAACCTCAGACTCGTACTGAGAGAGGTGGAACCTCACAGCGAGGGCAGCACTATGTTGAAAAGAGAGGACAACATGATGAGAAGAGAGGAGATTGTGCTGATAATAATACTTTTCCTCGTACTAGAGGTAGGGGAAGAGGCAGAGGTGGAGTAATCACATGCTTCACATGTGGAAAGAACGGGCACAAGTCTTATGAGTGTCCTAATAAAAAGAAAGAGTTTGGAGAGACTCACATCATTGAGGCACATAGGTGAGATGTTGAGGCAGAATACACTGAAGGTGGAAGATCGCTGGTGATGCAAAAAGTCCTTTTGACACCAGAGAAAGAAGTGGAAAGTTCAGTCCAAATGACCAGACTTTTTAGAACAGCTTGGAAGACCAAGGGTTGGGCATGCAAGGTCATTGTGAACAGCGGTAGCACAGATAATCTCGTTTCAACCGAGATGGTAGAAAAGATGGAGCTGGAGACGACTGATCATCCAAGTCCATACAAAGTTTCGTGGCTACAAAAGGGACATCAGGTAAATGTCACCAAACAATGTTTAGTTGAATTCAAAATAGGAGGATATAATGATAAGATTTTATGTGATGTTATTCCTATGGATGTTTGTCATCTATTGCTGGGTAGGCCATGGCAATATGATAGAAATGCGATTCATAATGGGAGGATGAACACCTACACCCTAGAAAAGAACGAGAGAACTCATATGTTGTTTCGAATTAAGGATAAGGAAGTGAAACCGGAGGTAAGAAACACAGTACTTCTCATGAGTGGGAAGGAACTTCTTAAGGAGGTTAATAAGAAGGAGGATCCACAGTTCATTGTGGTCAGAAAACCAAAGATTGTTTTGACCAACACAAGAGTGGATGATTTACCAGAAGAAGTTCAGGAACTGCTGGAAGAGTTTGCTGATATAGTAGTGGACGAATTACCTCGTTCGTTGCCACCGATGAGAAGTGTGAGTCATCATATTGATCTTATACCAGGAGCCAGTTTACCAAACAAAGCCCCGTACAGATTGACACCGCAGGAGAATGAAGAGGTCAAAAGACAAGTCCAGGATTTGTTGGACAAAGGTTTGGTCAGGGAAAGCTTGAGTCTGTGTGCTGTTCCGATGGTACTCAGTCCGAAGAAAGACAGAGGCTGGAGGATGTGCACTGATTCAAGAGCCATTAACAAAATAACTATCATGTACAGATTCCCATTGCCAAGAATGGATGATCTGATGGACTGCTTAAGTGGGGAAAATTTCTTTTCAAAAATTGATTTGAAGAGTGGATATCACCAGATCCGCATGAGAGAAGGTGATGAATGGGAAACAACATTTAAGACAAACGAAGGTTTGTATGAATGGCTTGTTATGTCGTTTGGCTTAACAAATGCACCAAGTACCTTTATGAGGTTGATGAATGAAGTCCTGAAAGATTTCATCGGAAAATTTGTTAGCGTATGTCTGGATGATATACTGATTTTCAGTAAAACAAAAGTTGAACATCTGAAGCATTTAGCCATTATAATGAAGAGATTATAGGAAGAGAAGTTGATGATAAACATGAAGAAGTCCTCATTCATGAAGACAGAGCTCGTCTACTTGGGGTTTGTTATTTCTACAGATGAATTGAGGATGGACCCAGATAAGGTGGAGGTAATAAAAAATTGGCCATCACCGAAGAACATATTTGAGGTGAGAAGTTTTCATGGGTTGGCTAGTTTCTACCAAAAATTCGTTAGGAATTTCAGTGGAATTAGCACAGCGATGATGGATACAGTGAAGAAAGGACACAAATCTTTTCACTGGACTAAAGAGGATGAGAAGAGTTTCAATTTGTTGAAACGGAAGATTACGGAACAACCAATTCTGGTGTTGCCGGACTTCCAAAAGACATTTCAGGTAAAATGTGATGCAAGAGGGTTTGCAATAGGAGTAGTCTTAAGTCAAGATGACAGACTGATTGCATATTTCAGCGAGAAGCTGAATGAAGCGAAGGTGAATTATAGTTTTATATAGAGAGAAGGAATTTGTTTTATATAGTGATAACCATGCATTGCAGTTTGTGACTCAACAGGAAAAGTTGAATCAGAGGCATGTTAAATGGGTTGAATATATGCAGAATTTCACATTTGTGATTAAACATATTTCTGGTACTGCTAACAAAGTTGTTGATGCTTTGAGCAGGAAGTGTTTACTGTTGCAGGAGTTCAAAGTCAAAATGCTGGGTTTTGATGATCTCAGAGACATGTACGCAGATGATCCAGACTTTAAAGAAGCGTATGAAGCAGCTGAGAATCCAGTTCTCAAGGATAGAAGAAAAAGGGTTGAATACATGATCTAGGAAGGGTTGCTGTTTAAGGGCAATCAACTATGTATTCCAAATTGTTCCATGAGGGAAAATCTGCTGAAGGAGAAACACAACGGAGGATTGGCCGGACATTTCGGTCATGATAAGACATTCGTGAAGCTGAGAGAGTCATACTTTTGGCTAGGGATGCGATCAGAGGTCAAGAGGTTTGTGGATAGATGTAGAATTTTCTAGCATTCAAAGGGAAGGAACCAGAATGTGGGTTTTTATCAACCATTGCCCATACCTGAGAGGCCATGGGATGAAATTAGCATGGATTTCATATTGGGATTGCCAAGGATGAAAAGAGGATTTGATTCGATCTTTGTGGTAGTGGATAGATTTTCCAAGATGGCACATTTTATCCCATGTTAGAAAACTAGTGACGTGACGCACATCGCGAATTTGTTTTTCAAAGAAGTCATTCGACTTCATGTTTTACCAAGGAGTATTGTTTCGGACAGAGATACAAAGTTCATGGGGCACTTCTGAAGAACCTTATGGAAGAAGCTGGGAACTAACTTGTTATTTAGTTCAGCTTATCATCCTCAGACGGATGGACAGATAGAAGTGGTGAACAGAAGTCTGGGAGACTTGCTGAGGAGCCTGGTGGCGGAGCACCACAGCAGTTGGGACAATACATTGCCGTAGGCAGAGTTTGCGTATAATGACTCAGTGAACAGAAGTACAGGACATAGTCCATTCCAGATTGTATATGGCACACAACCAAGAGGAGTTTCTGAATTGAGAGATTCAGGACAGACTGCTACTAGGAGTGCTAGTGCAGAAGAATTCGGGGAGGCGATGAAAGAACTTCACAACCGGGTGAAGGAGCGACTGCAGAATTCATGTCAGGAATATAAGCGGAGAGCAGATCAGCATCGAAGACAACTTCAATTTGAGGTTGGTGACTTAGTTCTGGCACATTTGAGAAGAGAAAGGTTCTCGAGAGGAACATACAATAAATTGAAGATGAAGAAAATCGGACCATGAAAGGTCTTGAAGAAAATGGGAGAAAATGCTTATGAGATTGAATTACCAGATGGGATCAGAATTTCTCCGATATTCAATGTCTCAGATTTATACCCATATAAACTTGGGGAAGCAGGATCAAGTGATGAACAACCAGAGGTTCAGTGGCAGAAGCAGATGCCAGTTGCAGAGAAGCCATAGATGGAGCAGATACTGAATAAACGAGTGGGTAGGAAGACCAGAAGGAAAGAATATTTTGAATATTTGGTCAAGTGGAAGGACCATCCAGTTGAATATGCCAGTTGGGAGACTTAAGCGGAGATTCTGAAGCATGGAAAGACCATGCAGGAGCTCATGGATAGGAGCC
The DNA here is from genome assembly GCA_009831015.1 of Picea engelmannii. Classification (NCBI taxonomy): domain Eukaryota; kingdom Viridiplantae; phylum Streptophyta; class Pinopsida; order Pinales; family Pinaceae; genus Picea; species Picea engelmannii. Next base: position 260,919 of record ML789213.1, on the reverse strand, counting down.
CATGAAATTTTTCAAGCGAGGGATTATGATGCAGGAGCATCTCTCATAGCAAGAGAGCCAGCGCGGAAAACAAAGGACAGCTGGACAAGCCTAGACAAATTTTTGAATTTTCCCTTGAAGTTGATGCGCCAACTATAAATGAGATCATTTAATGAAGGCACCTTGGTATAATGTAATCATACCTTGAGTGCCCCGCTCTCATCTAAAGTAGATGGAGGCATTTATAGTAGTTAATGCAAGTAGATAGAATTTAATATTAGATTAGACAGTTTTAGAAAGAAAGAGGGAAATAGGATATAGACACCCTCATTGTGCATTGTAACATAATCCTGAGCATTGAGAAGAAGAGCAGAGAGTTGTGTAGAAACACCCATGTACAGTTATTTGGATTAATAGAAGAAGTTGATTAAGATTCATGGCATTGTGTTTGTTCTCTGTGTATGTATGCTGAATGCTATGCTCATGAGTATTTACTCCCTGTTATGCATTTGCTTTACATGCTATGTATGAATGATTTCTTGCTGAGTGTTTGAAATATGAGAAAGGAAGTAGAAGAAATGAGTTTCAATTGTTTCTCTATTTGAGCAAGGATTCCTGCAAGGAGTGCAGTTGAAGTCATTCGCAAGGAGTGCGTTGACAGAAGGCTCAGATAATTTAACTCTTGTTCTCGTTCACCCAGAAGCGAAATTGGGTTATAGGAGCCGTGCAAGAAGTGCGCAGGCTAAGGAAAGTATCAGTTATGAATCTGAGTGAAGAATCCAAGGACTACTACTGCAGGTGTGCGCAGAGTCAAGGAGTTCTCAGATATTTTGAAAATATCTGAAGATTTCAGCAAGGAGTGCATGCAAGGACCCTCTTTGAGGTTGAAGTTGTGTGGAAGCTCAGGAGGGATAAGGCTTTCAAACTCATCAAAGAGAAGCACTGGAAGATTTGTGTTGTGGAGTGTTTAAAACAGGCATTGCACATTTGCACCACAGGTGGACAAGTTCCACGGAGGAATACTTGGTCATTCTCAAGGAATTGCCAAAAGGAGGAAATCGACAGTCGGGATCTTGTGGAGAGGATTTGTGAAATCCCATCAGCCGTTGGATATACCAAGGAATTAAGGAGGTTACGACCGCATTTGGAGTTCAAGCTCTAGGGGTCATGAGTCATTGGATCGTTGATCAATTACCCGTGAGCCGTCGGATCGAACAGGAGCTGCACGAGGTTTACCATTGAGATTCGAAAGATTGGTAGTCCTATGGTCAAATGCTTTTCGACATTTAAAACCCTGAAGTTCCGGGAAGATCTGGACCGTCCGTCAGTTGGGACATGTGGCAGAGATTGAGGCTTTAGGAGTTCGGGAAATCGGGAGTCCCGTGGACAGGAGATCGGGGAAGTCCATAGTGAAAACCCCGGTATAATCTGAGCCATCCATTTGGGGAGACGGGTGTCAGAAATCTGAAGAGAGTCAGTATATTGGCACATCGGGAGATCGGAGTTCCTAAGGTCATGAAAGTCGGGACATCACAAGTCTCGAAATCCTAAGAGTTAATCTGAACCATCCATCTTGAGGGGACACATGGCAGAAATCAGAGTCATCGGGGAAAGTCCCGACAGGAAGGCGTCTATTGACATTTGGGTCATCGGGATATCGAGAATCCCGGTGACGAGGTGTTTATGAAATTTGGAATCGCGAAGCTTGAAACCCCAATGGGAGGTATGACTGCAGTCATATAGAGGTCACGTGGACCAAGAGTCTATCCTGGAGGGCTAACGAAAGTTGGAGCACATCGGGATTTTGAAGCCAAAAAAAAAAACCCCGACGAGAAGGAATATAAGGCTGCGGTCTTATGGAAAGTGGTCGTGTGGACTAAAGGCTTAGACCAGGAGACTAAGGCAGTAGGGAAGCATATCGAGGATTGGTAAAACAAATTGTTTGGACATTGCAAGTGCCAACATCCCGATAGGAGGAACCCTGATAACAAAGTAAAAGGCCAGCATTGATTTCCCGATAGAAGAAGGGGAGATCCCGTGAGAGAGTGCTGTGGGTGAAAATTTCTCGATAGGGAAATAGAAGAACCTCTCAGTTCTTTGGGCCGAGGAAGGAGGAAATATCCTGTGAGCGGACGTGCCTAGCGGGCACGCCGACGTCACTGGAGAATTCACCGTGACTGTGACAAGAGATCAGTCATGTCCTACTCACCTCTTAGCTACACATGAAATTTATGCTGAGGGCAACATGGAAAGTATCGCTGAAAATATACCAATCAACATCTCCCAAAACCCTGATGTCGTGGAAAACGTCTTTTTCGGAGCGGTTTTCTCCCCCGAAGAGATTCAAATCTACACAGATCTTTTCAAAGAATTTCGCGACATTTTCGCCTGTTCTTATGAGGAAATGCCAAGTATCAATCCAAAAATAGTTGAACATGAAATCACAACGTATCCTAATGCCAAGCCTGTTCGATATAAGCTTCGTCTAGTTAATCCTAAGAAAGTAGCAGCCATCAAGTTAGAGGTTGAGAAGTTGCTAAAGGCAGGTTTTATCTATCCTATCCATTTGACCCAATGGGTGTCAAACCCTGTGTCGGTCAATAAAAAACAAGGCATGATTCATGTATGTACTGATTTCCGTGATTTGAACAAGGCATGTCCCTAAGATAATTTTCCAACACCATTCATGGACCAGATCATTGATGGATGTGCTGGTTGCAAAGCCTTTTCTTTCATGGATGGTTTTTCGGGATATAATCAAATCCAAATCAAACCCGAAGACCAACACAAATCGACATTCATTTGTCCGTGGGGTACGTTCGCATATCGTAAAATGCCTTTTGGTCTTAAAAATGCTGGAGCCACTTTCCAGTGGGCCATGTCTTTTGCGTTTCATGATATCAAGCATATATTCAAGGCCTATTTAGATGATTTAGCATCACGATCTCGCAAGAGAATGGATCATCCCACACACCTTAGACTTATCTTCGAGTGCTGTCTCTACTTTAGGATTCGCTTGAATCCAAACAAGTGCAGCTTCTGCGTAACGTCAGGATGTTTGTTAGGTTTCATCGTATCAACAACAGGGATCATGGTCGATCCTCTCAAGGTGGAGGCAATAATCCAGTTGCCCCCCTCACGCACAATCTTACAACTTTAGAATCTACAAGGCAAGGAAAACTTTTTACGACGCTTCATCACCAACTATGCCGAAATCACCAAGGGATTTATGCGCTTACTGAAGAAAGATGTTCCTTTTTACTGGGATGATGCTGCTCAATGCTCTTTTGATGCATTAAAACACGCCCTCACTACGACCCCTCTGCTATGGCCACCTAACTATAACCAAGATATCTTATTATATCTGGTTGCCGCAGAGTCAACCATTTGCATGGTTTTAGTTCAGGAAGATGATGTGTTCTCAGAATACGTGATCTATTACTTGAGCCGAGGCTTAGTAGGACCGAAACTCACTTATTCTCATATTGAAAAACTTGCGTTGGCAGTAGTTCATGCTGTTCAACGGTTCCGTCATTATGTTCTATTTCGCAAGACCATCATCATTGTTGTTGTGAATCCATTCTAGTACATGTTGACACGACGGGTTATAGGTGGAAAAATCAGTAGATGGATAGTCATCCTCTAGGAATTTGACTTAGACTTCATTTCAGCAAAGTCTAAAAAGTCATTGGTCTTCGCAGAACTTATTTCGGAACTTCCGGTTGAGTCAGGTGACGTTGTGCCTGAAGAATCGCCTATCCGGGGAGATATGTTTTTGATTTCATCTTCAGATCCCTGGTATGTAGATATACTTATCTATCTCCATACTTTGAAGTTCCCCACTTCTTCTTCTCATGATGAGTGCCGGCATATACGCCATCAGGCTAAGAATTATCTCATACTCGATGATACGTTGTATAGGAGAGGTGTAGATTGTATCTTGCGTCGATGTCTCACACATGAGGAGGCAGTCATCGTGCTCAATGATTGCCATACCGGAGCCTGTGGCGGTTATTTGTCTGGGTTGGAAAGAACCCAAAAAATTCTATGATCAGGTTACTTCTGGCCGACCCTTATCAAATATTGCATCGAATCGGTCAAGAAGTGCCATCCATGCCAAATCTTCTCTCAGAAGATGAGGGCACATCCTACTCCTATGTTTCTTGTCATCACAGTTGGTCTCTTAACCAAGTGGGGGATTGATTACACTACTTGCAACCCCCTGTCAGCAAGGGGGCACCGCTATATCATCATAGCTGTCGAATATTTCACTAAGTGGGTCGAAGCTATGCCAACATTTAAAGATGATGGAGAGACTGCAACTCTCTTTTTATTCAACCAGATCATAGCAAGGCTCGATGTCTTGAGAGAGATTGTTACTGACCATGGCAGTCAATTTCAAAACCAAATGATGACTGGCTTAACATCAAAGCTTGGGTTATGGCAGGAGCATTCATCACCCTACTATCCCCAAGCCAATGGGCAGGTGGAAGCTGTAAACAAAACCCTTAAGACTATTTTACAGTGAACTATCAACTCAACCAAGTCGAATTGGCATTTGATGTTATACTTGGCATTATTGGCTTACCGAACATCTATTAAGACTGCAACCGGTTTCTCACCTTTTCAGCTCATTTAAGGGCTGGAGGCAGTCTTGCCCATTGAATGTCAAATCCCATCTCTAAAATTGGCAATACAATTATTGCCAGACACTTTTCCACTTAAGGAACGATTAGTACACCTTGAGAAACTCAATGAATAGCATCGTGATGTGGCCCTGGACAACGAGGCTCACAAACATAAGGTCAAGTGTCAATATGATAGGTCTATTCGTCCTCAGATTTTTTCTGAGGGTGACCTTATCCTGGTTTATGACCAAGATAAGAACCCCCTGGGGGTAGGAAAATTCAAACCCATGTGGTACGAACCCTTCATCGTAAAAGAGGTATTAAAAAAGGGTGCTTATCGTCTAGTTTATTTTGAAGGGAATGCCTTGGCGGAGCCTAGAAATGGGCCCTACCTCAAGAAGTATTACTCATAGGCAGGTCACTGTGGGTAACTTTTGTAACATATGTATAGTCTTTGTACTATTACTTTTTAGTTTCTTTTAAGTGTTATGGACGTGTCATTGTTGTGATCTTTCGTCAATATGGCAGATGTCAAGTGATTCCGAGGTGTTTGTTGGGTATGCAGATGATGCTAGTCAGCACACTTGGAGGCTTGCCTCCGTAGCTTGGGTAATCTTTACACCTCAAGGCCAGTTGTTATCCTATCGAGGTATATGCTTAGGTGACACCACAAATAATGTCGCTGAGTATAGTGTAGTTATTGAGTTTCTTCGTGACGCTTTGTCATTGGGTATCTCTCATCTCCAGGTCTATCTCAATGCTTAACTGGTTGTGTTGCAGCTAAACAGAGTATACCGGGTTCATGATCCAACCTTACACCGATGATTCCTTAGGGTACGTCTCTTAGAACGAAACTTTGATTATATTACATATTTTCATGTTCCTAGGAGATTAAACCAAATGATAGATACTCTAGCTAATCAAATTTTAGATTGGGAATTTTCACACATATGAAAGAAAATTGACATAAACGTGTAAATACATTTTTGTACACGTGATCCATAAGACACAAAAGATAAAAAAAAAACCATATCTAACATCATAAAATAACCAGAGTACATAGATGGATGCAAGCACCTAAAAAATGGGACTAATAATGAGTCACAGGGCTTATGCCCTCAAAAAATATATACAAGTCAATGCTCGTGGCATGTAAAAAGTCTAAATAGGTTCAGGGCCTATGGGCCCTGTTATAATAGTCCAAAGCCTGGGCTAAATGCCTAAACAATCGGACCCACGTCCGAGGTGCCCCCACTACATGAGGCTGCATGGATGGCAGCAGGTCCTCTATCTCTGCCATCAGAACTGTGCGAGTGAGTGCAGTGAAGTTCCGCTCAACTCGTCTAAGGACCCTCTTAGACTCCCCAGCTAGGAGGTTCCCTGCTACTGCTGCTCCCCCAGTGGCGGAAACTACGGTTTCTGGCCATGGACGATGCCTGTTCTATGCATAATTGGCAGGTCGCACGAGTCCCACATCTGCATGCAACAAACGTATACCCGTCAAATACTCTGGCATACAAAAAAATGATATATATATA
>ML789213.1:164234-190776 GCA_009831015.1 Picea engelmannii | reverse complement strand
TCAGACGAAGAGATGACGAATATATGCTTGTCTGGAAACAAGTCAATAATTGCGTCATCTTCCTTCTTTATTGGAAACTTTGACATAAGTTCAATGAAGACTAAGGACTTCTTGGATTTGGCATAAGAAAAATCCAAATCAAAATCTTCGAGTAGAACAATCCACTTATTGTACTTCCCTCTGATTATTCGCCGAGTCAAAACATATTGAAAAGGATTAACATCTGTGACGACAATCATCTTGCACAGTAACATGTAATGTCAAATATGCTAAACAACATGGAAGGCTGATAAATCCTGTTGGAACCCTATATAATAGGGGAATCAATATTCTGACTGATATCTTTTTCAGGCATAACACAGATGGCTCGTGGTGCATAGTGAAAATGTGAAGGTGGCAGAAAACTCTCAACACGTCTCAACTTTTGTCGCAACAGTTCTCAGCTTAGTTGTTATCTCCTATAACAGAACAATCAAGTTTCGCAATTTTAGAGGAAATTACAGGTTTCGGTGGCTTAGGTGAATCCATAGGTGTTCATTAGCCAGTGAAATCCTTCACTTTCAGTGGCTAATTGAGAAAAGAAAAGTTCAATTAAACCACTGAAAAGGCATAAGCTTCGAGAGGTCAGAGCCCGCATTTTTTGCACGATCCAGATGTCAATGGGCGTAATGATGAAAGGATAACCACCGATAGTTAAGAAAACTGATGATGGAAATATGGTATGATTACTCCTAATCTAGATTTGATGTGATACGACACCTATCAAGACTCCACATGCCATTTCACATTAAAACTCTGCATTCACAGGATTTTATGTTTGTTTTAGTTCTGCCTAACGGTTTAAATCCTCACGTATCTTTCATAAATCAATTTCCAAGGAATATCATCGTAATAATTTCCCATTCAATTAATCATTTGAAATTTCTTTGATTTAGGAATCAAAGCCGAGCTTTCTGTTATCCTCGTTTATATCATATAGAAGCCCGAGTTTTCTGTTATATGTTGTTAAGACTCCATTTGTCACCTCCATCTTACCAGAAGCCCAAGTCGTCGCTATTCCTATGCTAGTTAACTCGCCTCAGATCCATTTTTCCTCCTAATTTGGTGTGGGTTGTCTTCCCTAGTCCAAAGACGTGTCGATTTGCAGGAGCAGGTGCTAATCAAGCTCAAGAAAATGAATAAGGCGGGACCAGCCCTGAGAATGGAATTGGATAGCACCTGGTATCTTGAGGCTCATCCTGAGATATGCAATTTTTTCCATCTAAGAGAACGATTTATTTCATGTCAGAGAACCGAAAGCCTTTTCTTCCAGGCTACATTAAAGTGAAACAATATGGGTGGGATAAAATCCCCTTGCAAATATCCTTAGTGGAGGTTGAGTTGCCACAGAAGCAGAAGGGAGTAGCAACAACAAAGGAATCCGAGATGCATTGGTGATAGGGTTTGGGCAGAGATGTTTTATTCAAAGGAGTATTGAATAGCGAGCAGTCTCACAAGTAATTCTTGCAATGATAGTGTGAAGTGGTTAATTCAAAGAAGCGGGATGTTTCATCTACTGTGAGAAGCCACACATAAACAATATGTTGATGAAACAGAACCTTCTACACAAAAAATTGAAGTCCCTGGCCCTGTACTGAAAGACAACCATCACCAAAGCAGCCTTGAACACTCATAGAAGCAATGAGGTAATTCATTTTTGCGATTTTGAATTTTTGATGAAAGCACAGTTTTCGGTGGTTTAGGCAAACAGTATGACTGTTCATTAACCACTGAAAGTAGAGATTTTCGGTGGTTAATACATCCATATTCTATCTGTGTTAACCACCGAAACCTGAGACAGGGTAGTGAAGGTGTATTTTTTACCCAGATCGAAGTTTTTCTCAACCGAATCTCTTGGAAATGCTTTCCAAAGATACATATTGAATTATAGCATCAAAACAAAAATCCATATTTGATTCAAAAGAGGTTTGAGGAGGTGTTCAAGTTGATTAGGCACCTATTTTTGGGGCAATGAATCAGGGTTTTATCTAAATTTGGCAAATTCGAATTTTATCTTCATCAAAGGATATCAAACAGCCTTGGAAGGCTTTCTACATAGCACAGAGGTTCTAGATGATGTGAAGACCATGAAATCAGGAGATTGACCTCATTTTTAGGATCATTTCCTATCTTTTTGTCAATTTGTTTCAACTTTCTATCTTTAGCAAATTTGATCCATCTTTCTAGGATCTGTAACTACTTTGTAAGGGCTATAAAGCTACAGAATTTTGATGCATAGAGAGGAGGGGACCTGAGAGGAAGTAGTTTTATTTGCTGGACTATGGGCCTTGCCATTCCAGAAAGCTTTTTTCTATAATCTCAAATGATCAATCAGTAATAGGCAAGTTGTTGACATGATTCTTGTCTCGAAGTGTTGGTGGCGTTTCTTTTCTCTATTATGTGTTTGTCTAGTTATCTTTTCATTTGTTTTCGAATTCTTATTGTCAAAGGATATTAATAGAGAAGAATTTATTGGTGAAATACTCTGCATCTGGTTCTTGATAATCTTTATGTTTCTCTTCTAAAAGCTCAGTTTAGGAATTCTTAAATGCTCCTTTTCTTGACCTCTTCTCCTCTACTTTTTCCTCATTTGACACCATTAAAACTTGATTCAATCCAACATTTACACTACCTTTCCCTCTGTAAGAGTTTTGTCTAGATCTGAGAATGAATCATATATTTAAGTGGAGACCCCATTTCCCCAAGGGCCCCTTTCTCCTGCTCCAACCAAACCAATTAAAAATCCAAACTCTGAACCCATTATCTAACCTAATATCTTCTTCCAACAAAGTTATATCAGACAGAGAGATCCCTCTCTGAGTCTTGGAGGGCTAGATCCAAGACTCGAAGTGGTTTTGATGTTGCCTCTGTGACTGCCATGACAAACTTGGGCAAATTACAGAGTGCTAACATTTTGGCGACCATACTGGGGAACGAGCTTTCGAGTTCTCCAAAAAATATATCAAGTTCAGATTTGACTTCTGATGGTGAACAGAAGCCAAACACAAAAATGTTGTATCAATCACCTGGCGACTCCATTGTTCAAGATCTCGAGCTTCAAAGTTCACAAGTGACTTCACTGCTGAAGAATCCATATTTCAAAGCCTTGATGATGTTTCAATATGACAGGGTATGTGGAAAATCCTTTATCTTCTGAAGCCATAGAAGAATTCAGGAATAAGTTAGCAGAATTTCACATTGACGAAGACTTTTTAACAACTTTGTTTCATATTTTGGAATCGAGCAAATTTTCTCCTAAAAGTAAAATTTGTTTTCTTGAGCTAGTTGTTGAAAAGTTCGAAAATGATATTGAACTTTTGGATTCCCAAATTCAGTCATATAATTTCCGAGATCTCAAAGAATTCTTGGAAAATCTTCCTTCTCCAAAGCAAGAGGAAATCGTACTACCTGTTGATTTGCAGATTGATGATGATTATGTTTTCAATTATAAGGCTGAAGTTGTAGATGTAGGGTTTAATTTTGAGGATGCAACTGATCAACTAGTCATTGAAGATCTAGAGGCAAAAATAATGCATGATGTTTTAATTGATCCTATATCGGATTACATGGAGGTTCATGTTAGCTTGAGTTTTCAAACATGTTTTCTCTATAAGGACCAAAAATGTCAACAACTGCCATTTCATATTATGAGGACACATAATCAAGGTATACTTAGGATTTCACCGACAAGCAGTCTAGTTGTCCATTTGTTTTTGCAGCTACTAGACTGGCTTCATTGGCATTTATGTATCACCCGATTCAGAAAAATTATGAAGTATATTAGGGCAGGTAGATGGGTGCAAATAAGTTCAGTACTCTGAGCATTTTTCTAGTTTCAGTTTCAGATTGCTTTTCAGTTTTTCAGTTCAAGTGAGATCCAAACTTTATTTTGCAGAGAGTTTTGGTTTCAGTTCAAGATTTTCAGCTACCAGGGATTTTGTAGCAGATCAGGTTGCATATTGGGGAACAAACCAATGGATAAGGCATTGATTATTAAGTTCCCAAAGTTCAGCGGTTCTAGACATATCCGTCGGAGCTATCTTCCCCAGGTGGAGCCTATGTTGGAACCCTATATAATATGGGAATCAATATTCTGAGTGATATCTTTTTTAGGCATAACACAGATGGCTCATGGTGCATAGTGAAAATGTTAAGGTGACAAAAAACTCTCAACACGTCTCAGCTTTTATCGCAATAGTACTCAGCTTAGTTGTTATCTCCTATAAAAGAACAATCAAGTTTCACCATTTTAGAGGAAATTACAGGTTTCGATGGCTTAGGCGAATCCATAGGCGTTCATTAGCCACCAAAATCCTTTGCTTTCGGTGGTTAATAGAGAAAAGAAAATTTCAATTAAACCACTAAAAAGGCGTAAGCTTGGAAAGGTCAGAGCCCACATTTTTTGCACGATCCAGATGTCAATGGGTGTAATGATGGAAGGCTAACCACCGATAGTTAAGCAAACTGATGATGGAAATATGGTATGATTACTCCTAATCTAGATTTGATGTGATATGGCACCTGTCAGGACTCCACATGCCATTTCACATTAAAACTCTGCATGCACAGGATTTTATGTTTGTTTTAGTTTTGCCTAATGGTTTAAATCTTCACGTATCTTTCATAAATCCATTTCCAAGGAATGTCGCCGTAATAATTTCCCATTCAATTAATCATTTGAAATTCCTTTGATTTAGGAATCAAGCCCGAGCTTTCTGTTATCCTCAGTTATATCATATAGAAGCCCGAGTTTTCTGTTATACGCTGTTAAGACTCCATTTGTCACCTCCATCTTACCAGAAGCCCAAGTTGTCACTATTCCTATGCCAGTTAACTCACCTCAGATCCGTTTTTCCTCCTAATTTGGTGTGGGTTTTCTGCCCTAGTCCAAAGACATGTCAATTTGCAGGAGCAGATGCTAATAAAGCTCAAGAAAATGAAGAAGGTGGGACTAGCCCTGAGAACGGAATTGGATAGCACCTGGAATCTCGAGGCTCATCCTCAGATATGCGATTTCTTCCATCTAAGAGAATGATTTATTTCATGTCATAGAACCGAAAGCCTTTTATTCCAGGCTACATTAAAGTGAAACAATATGGGTGGGATAAACTCCCCTTTCAAATATCCTTAGTGGAGGTTGAGTTGCCACAACAACAGAAGGGAGTAGCAGCAACAAAGGAATCTGAGATGCATTGATGATAGGGTTTGGGCAGAGATGTTTTAATCAAAGGAGTATTGAATAGCGAGCAGTCGCACAAGTAATTCTTGCAATGATAGTGTGAAGTGGTTAATCAAAGAAGAAGGATGTTTCATCTACTGTGAGAAGCCATAGAGTTTTCACCAACAGAAAGAATATGTTGATGAAACAGAACCTTATACACAAAAAATTGAAGTCCCTGGCCCTGTACCTGAAAGAAAACCATTACCAAAGAAACCTTGAACACTCATAGAAGCAGTGAGGTAATTCATTTTTGCGATTTTTAATTTCTGATGAAAGCACAGTTTTCGGTGGTTTAGGCGAACAATATGACTGTTCATTAACCACCAAAAGTAGAGATTTTCGGTGGTTAATACATCCAGATTCTATCTGTGTTAACCACCGAAACCTGAGTTAGGGCAGTGAAGGTGTATTTTTCGCCCAGATAGAATTTTTTCTCAACCAAATCTCTTGGAAATGCTTTCCAAAGATACATATTCAATTATAGCATCAAAACCAAAATCCATATTTGATTCAAAAGAGGTTTGAGGAGGTGTTCAAGTTGATTAGGCACCTATTTTTGGGGCAATGAATAAGGGTTTTATCTAAATTTGGAAAATTTGAATTTTATCTTAATCAAGGGATATCAAACAACCTTGGAAGGCTTTCTACACAGCACAGAGGTTCTAGATGATGTGAAGACCATGAAATCAGGAGATTGACCTCGTTTTTAGTATCATTTCCTATCTTTTTGTAAATTTGTTTTAACTTTCTATCTTTAGCAAATTTGATCCATCTTTCTAGGATCTATAACTACTTTGTAAGGGCTATAAAGCTACATAATTTTGATGCATAGAGAGGGGGGGACCTGAGAGGAAGTAGTTTTATTTGCTGGATTATGGGCTTTGCCATTCCAGAAAGCTTTTTTCTGTAATCTCAAATGATCGATCAGTAATAGCCAAGCTGTTGACATGATTCTTGTGTCAAAGTGTTGGTGGCGTTTCTTTTCCCTGTTATGTGTTTGTCCAGTTATCTTTTCATTTGTTTTCTAATTCTTATTGTCAAAGGATAGTAATAGAGAAGAATTTATTAGTGAAATAGTCTGCATCTGGTTCTTGATAATCTTTATGTTTCTCTTCTAAAAGCTCAGTTTAGGAATTCTTAAATGATCCTTTGCTTGACCTTTTCTCCTCTACTTTTTCCTCATTTCACACCATTAAAACTTGATTCAATCCAACATTTACACTACCTTGCCCTGTGTAAGAGATTTGTCTAGATCTGAGAGTGAATCATATATTTAAGTGCAGACCCCATTTTCCCAATGGCCCCTTTCTCCTGCTCCAACCAAACCAATTAAAAATCCAAACTCTGAACCCATTAGCTAGTCTAATATCTTCTTCCAACAAATTTATATCAGACAGAGAGATCCCTGTCTGAGTCTTGGAGGGCTAGATCCAAGACTTGAAGTGGTTTTGATGTTTCCTCTGTGACTGCCATCACAGCCTTGGGCAAATTACAGAGTGCTAACATTTTGGCAACCATACTGGGGAACGAGATTTCGAGTTCTCCAGAAAATATATCAAGTTCAGATTTGACTTCTAATGGTGAACATAAGCCAAACACAGGAAGGCTGTACCATTCACCTGGCGAATCCATTGTTCAAGATCCTGAGCTTCAAAGTTCATAAGTGACTTCACTGCTGAAGAATCCATATTTGAAAGCCATGATGATGTTTCAAGATGACAGGGTATGTGGAAAATCCTATATCTTGTGAAGCCATAGAAGAATTCAGGAATAAGTTAGCAGAATTTCACATTGACGAAGACTTTTTAACAACTGTGTTTCGTATTTTGGAATCGAGCAAATTTTCTCCTAAAAGTAAAATTTGTTTTCTTGAGCTAGTTGTTGAAAAGTTTGAAAATGATATTGAACTTTTGGATTCTCAAATTCAGTCATATAATTTCCAAGATCTCAAAGAATTCTTGGAAAATCTCCCTTCTCCAAAGCAAGAGAAAATTGTACTACCTGTTGATTTGCAGATTGATGATGATTATGTTTTCAATTATAAGGGTGAAGTTGTAGATGCAGGGTTTAATTTTGAGGATGCAACTGATCAACTAGTCATTGAAGATCTAGAGGCAAATATCATGCATCATGTTTTAATTGATCCTATAGCGGATTACATGGAGGTTCATGTTAGCTTGAGTTTTCAAACATGTTTTCTCTATAAGGACCAAAAATGTCAACAACTTCCATTTCATATTATGAGGACACATAATCAAGGTATACTTAGGATTTCATGGACAAGCAGTCAAGTGGTCCATTTGTTTTTGCAGCTACTGGACTGGCTTCATTGGCATTTCTGTATTACCTGATTCAGCAAAATTATGAAGTAGATTAGGGTAGGTAGATGGGTGCAAATAAGTTTAGTACTTTGAGCATTTTTCTAGTTTCAGTTTTAGATTGCTTTTCATTTTTTCAGTTCAAGTGTGATCCAGACTTTAGTTTGCAGAGAGTTTTGGTTTCAATTCAAGATTTTCAGCTACCAAGGATTTTGTAGCAGATCGGGTTGCATATTGGGGAACAACCCAATGGATAAGGCATTGATTATCAAGTTCCCAAAATTCAGTAGTTCCAGACATCTCCATTGGAGCTATCTTCCCTAGGTGGAGCCTATGTTGGAACCCTATATAATAGGGGAATCCGTATTCTGACCGATATCTTTTTCAGGCATAACACAGATGGCTCATGGTGCATAGTGAAAATGTGAAGGTGGCAGAAAAATCTCACCATGTCTCATCTTTTATCGCAACAATTCTTAGCTTAGTTGTTATCTCCTATAACAGAACAATCAAGTTTCACCATTTTAGAGGAAATTACAGGTTTCGTTGGCTTAGGCGAATCCATAGGCATTCATTAGCCACCGAAATCCTTCGCTTTCGGTAGTTAATAGAGAAAAGAAAAGTTAAATTAAACCACCTAAAAGGCGTAAGCTTGGAAAGGTCAGAGCCCACATTTTTTGCACGATCCAGATGTCAATGGGTGTAATGATGGAAGGCTAACCACCGATAGTTAAGCAAACTGATGATGGAAATATGGTATGATTACTCCTAATCTAGATTTGATGCGATACGGCTCCTGTCAAGACTCCACATCCCATTTCACATTAAAACTCTGCATGAAATTATTTTATGTTTGTTTTAGTTATGCCTAATGGTTTAAATCTTCACGTATCTTTCATAAATCCATTTCCAAGGAATATTGCCGTAATAATTTCCCATTCAATTAATCATTTGAAATTCCTTTGATTTAGGAATCAAACCTGAGATTTCTGTTATCCTCGGTTATATCATATAGAAGCTCGAGTTTTCTATTATACGCTGTTAAGAATCCATTTGTCACCTCCATCTTACCAGAAGCACAAGTTGTCGGTATTCCTATGCCAGTTAACTCGCCTCAGATCCATTTTTTCTCCTAATTTGGTGTGGGTTGTCTCCCCTAGTCCAAAGACTTTTCGATTTGCAGGAGCAGGCACTAATCAAGCTCAAGAAAATGAAGAAGGCGGGACCAGCCTTGAGAACAGAATTGGATAGCACCTGGTATCTCGAGGCTCATCCTGAGATATGCGATTTCTTCCATCTAAGAGAAAGATTTATTTCATGTCAGAGAAACAAAAGCCTTTTCTTCTAGGCTACATTAAAGTGAAACAATATGGGTGGGATAAACTACCCTTGTAAATATCCTTAGTGGAGGTTGATTTTCCACAGCAGCAGAAGGGAGTAGCAACAACAAACGAATACGAGATGCATTGATGATAGGGTTTGGGCAGAGATGTTTTATTCAAAGGAGTATTGAATAGCGAGTAGTCGCACAAGTAATTCTTGCAATGATAGTGTGAAGTGGTTAATTCAAAGAAGCGGGATGTTTCATCTACTATGAGAAGCCATAGAGTTTTCACCAACAGAAACAATATGTTGATGAAATAGAACCTTCTACACAAAAAATTGAAGTCCCTGGCCATGTACCTGAAAGACAACCATCACCAAAGCAGCCTTGAACACTCAAAGAAGCAGCGAGGTAATTCATTTTTGGGATTTTGAATTTCTGATGAAAGCACAGTTTTCGATGGTTTAGGCGAATAGTATGACTGTTCATTAACCACCGAAAGTAGAGATTTTCGGTGGTTAATACATCCAGATTCTATCTATGTTAACCACCGAAACCTGAGACAGGGCAGTGAAGGTGTATTTTTCACCCAGATCGAAGTTTTTCTCAACCGAATCTCTTGGAAATGCTTTCCCAAGATACATATTAAATTATAGCATCAAAACCAAAATCCATATTTGATTCAAAAGAGGTTTGAGGAGGTGTTCAAGTTGATTAGGCACCTATTTTTGGGGCAATGAATCAGCGTTTTATCTAAATTTGGAAAATTCAAATTTTATCTTCATCAAGGGATATCAAACAGCCTTGTAAGGCTTTCTACACAGCACATAGGTTCTAGATAATGTGAAGACCATGAATTCAGGAGATTGACCTCGGTTTTAGGATCATTTCCTATCTTTTTATAAATTTGTTTTAAATTTCTATCTTTAGCAAATTTGATCCATATTTCTAGGATCTGTAACTACTTTGTAAGGGCTATAAAGCTACAGACTTTTGATGCATAGAGAGGGGGGGACTTGAAAGGAAGTAGTTTTATTTGCTAGACTATGGGCTTTGCCATTCCAGAAAGATTTTTTCTATAATCTCAAATGATCAATCAGTAATAGGCAAGCTGTTGACATGATTCTTGTCTCGAAGTATTGGTGGTGTTTCTTTTCCCTATTATGTGTTTGTCCAATTATCTTTTCATTTGTTTTCAAATTCTTATTGTCAAAGGATAGTAATAGAGCACAATTTATTGGTGAAATACTCTGCATCTAGTTCTTGATAATCTTTATGTTTCTCTTCTAAAATCTCAGTTTAGGAATTCTTAAATGCTCCTTTGCTTGACCTTTTCTCCTCTACTTTTTCCTACTTTCACACCATTAAAACTTGATTCAATCCAACATTTACACTACCTTGCCCTGTGTAAGAGTTTTGTCTAGATTTGAGAGTGAATCATATATTTAAGTGCAGACCCCATTTGCCCAATGGCCCCTTTCTCCTTCTCCAACGAAACCAATCAAAAATCCAAACTCTGAACCCATTAGCTAGCCTAATATCTTCTTCCAACAAAGTAAATTACAGAGTGCTAACATTTTGGTGACCATACTGGGGAATGAGCTTTTGAGTTCTCTAGAAAATATATCAAGTTTAGTTTTGACTTCTGATGGTGAACATAAGCCAAACATAGGAAGGCTGTACCCTTCACCTAGCGACTCCATTGTTCAAGATCCCGAGCTTCAAAGTTCACAAGCGACTTCACTGCTGAAGAATCTAGATTTCAAAGCCTTGATGATGTTTCAAGATGACAGGTATGTGGAAAATCCTATATCTTGTGAAGCCATAGAAGAATTCAAGAATAAGTTAGCAAAATTTCACATTGACAAAGACTTTTTAACAACTGTATTTCATATTTTGGAATCGAGAATTTTTTTTCCTAAAAGTAAAATTTGTTTTCTTGAGCTAGTTGTTGAAAAGTTTGAAAATGATATTGAACTTTTGGATTCTCAAATTCATTCATATAATTTCTGATATCTCAAAGAATTCTTGGAAAATCTTCCTTCTCCAAAGAAAGAGGAAATCGTACTACCTGTTGATTTACAGATTGATGATGATTATGTTTTCAATTATAAGGCTGAAGTTGTAGATGCAGGGTTTAATTTTGAGGATGCAACTGATCAACTAGTCATTGAAGATCTAGAGGCAAATATCATGAATCATGTTTTAATTGATCCTATAGAGGATTACATGGAGGTTCATGTTAGCTTGAGTTTTCAAACATATTTTCTCTATAAGGAACAAAAATGTCAACAACTGCCATTTCATATTATGAGGACACATAATCAAGGTATACTTAGGATTTCACCAACAAGCAGTCAAGTTGTCCATTTGTTTTTGCAGCTACTGGACTGGCTTCATTGGCATTTCTGTATTACCCGATTCAGCAAAATTATGAAGTAGATTAGGGTAGGTAGATGGGTGCAAATAAGTTAAGTACTCTGAGCATTTTTCTAGTTTCAATTTCAGATTGCTTTTCAGTTTTTCAGTTCAAGTGTGATCCAGACTTTAGTTTGCAGAGATTTTTGGTTTCAATTCAAGATTTTCAGCAACCAGGGATTTTGTAGCAAACTAGGTTGCATATTGGGGAACAACCCAATTGTTAAGGCATTGATTATCAAGTTCCCAAAGTTCAACGGTTCTAGACATCTCCTTCGGAGCTGTCTTCCCCAGGTGGAGCCTATGTTGGAACCCTATATAATAGGGGAATCAATATTTTGACTGATATCTTTTTCAAGCATAGCACAGATGGCTCGTGGTGCATAGTGAAAATGTGAAGGTGGCAAAAAACTCTCAACACGTCTCAACTTTTATCGCAACAATTCTCATCTTAGTCGTTACCTCCTATAACAAAACAATCAAGTTTCTCCATTTTAGAGGAAATTACAGGTTTCGGTGGCTTAGGCGAATCCATAGGTATTCATTAGCCACTGAAATCCTTCACTTTCGATGGTTAATAGAGAAAAGGAAAGTTCAATTAAACCACCAAAAAATGCGTAAGCTTGGAAAGGTCAGAGCCCGCATTTTTTGCACGATCCAGATGTCAATGGGCGTAATGATGGAAGGCTAACCACCGATAGTTAAGCAAACTGATGATGGAAATATGGTATGATTACTCCTAATCTAGATTTGATGCGATACGGCACCTGTCAAGACTCCACATGCCATTTCGCATTAAAACTATGCATGCACAGGATTTTATGTTTGTTTTAGTTATGCCTAACGATTTAAATCTTCACGTATCTTTCATAAATCCATTTCCAAGGAATATCGCCATAATAATTTCCCATTCAATTAATCATTTGAAATTCCTTTGATTTAGGAATCAAACCCAAGATTTCTGTTATCCTCGGTTATATCATATAGAAGCCCGAGTTTTTTGTTATACGTTGTTAAGACTCCATTTGTCACCTCCATCTTACCAGAAGCCCAAGTTGTCGCTATTCCTGTGCTACTTAACTTGCCTTAGATTCATTTTTCCTCCTAATTTGGTGTGGGTTGTCTCCCCTAGTCCAAATATGTGTCAATTTGTAGGAGCATGTGCTAATCAAGCTCAAGAAAGTGAAGAAGGCGGGACCAGCCCTGAGAACGGAATTGGATAGCACCTGGTATCTCGAGGCTCATCCTGAGATATATGATTTCTTCCATCTAAGAGAACGATTTATTTCATGTCAGAGAACCAAAATCCTTTTCTTCCAGGCTACATTAAAGTGAAACAATATGGGTGGGATAAACTCCCCTTGCAAATATCCTTAGTGGAGGTTGAGTTGCCACATCAACAGAAGGGAGTAGAAGCAACAAAGGAATCCGAGATGCATTGATGATAGGGTTTGGGCAGAGATGTTTTATTCAATGGAGTATTGAATAGCGAGCAGTCGCACATGTAATTCTTGCAATGATAGTGTGAAGTGGTTAATTCAAAGAAGCGGGATGTTTCATCTACTGTGAGAGGCCACAGAGTTTTCACCAACAGAAACAATATGTTGATGAAACAAAACCTTCTACACAAAAAATTGAAGTCCCTGGCCATGTACCTGAAAGACAACCATCACCAATGCAGCCTTAAACACTCATAGAAGCAGCGAGGTAATTCATTTTTGGGATTTTGAATTTCTGATGAAAGCACAGTTTTTGATGGTTTAGGCGAACAGTATGACTGTGCATTAACCACCAAAAGTAGAGCTTTTCGGTGGTTAATACATCCAGATTCTATCTGTGTTAACCACCGAAACCTGAGACAGGGTAGTGAAGGTGTATTTTTCACCCAGATCGAAGTTTTTCTCAACCGAATCTCTTGGAAATTCTTTCCAAAGATACATATTCAATTATAGCATCAAAACCAAAATCCATATTTGATTCAAAAGAGGTTTGAGGAGGTGTTCAAGTTGATTAGGTACCTATTTTTGGGGCAATGAATCAGGGTTTTTTCTAAATTTGGAAAATTTGAATTTTATCTTCATCAAGGGATATCAAACAACGTTGTAAGGCTTTCTACACAGCACCGAGGTTCTATATGATGTGAAGACCATGAAATCAGGATATTGACCTTATTTTTAGGATCATTTGCTATCTTTTTGTAAATTTGTTTTGAACATTCTATCTTTAGAAAATTTGATCCATCTTTCTAGGATCTGTAACTACTTTGTAAGGGCTATAAAGCTACAGAATTTTGATGCATAGAGAGGGGGGGGACCTGAGAGGAAGTAGTTTTATTTGTTAGACTATGGCCTTTGCCATTCCAGAAAGCTTTTTTCTGTAATCTCAAATGATCGATCAGTAATAGGCAAGCTGTTGACATGATTCTTGTGTCGAAGTGTTGGTGGCGTTTCTTTTCCCTGTTATGTGTTTGTCCAGTTATCTTTTCATTTCTTTTCGAATTCTTATTGTCAAAGGATAGTAATACAGCAGAATTTATTGGTAAAATACTCAGCATCTGGTTCTTGATAATCTTTATGTTTCTCTTCTAAAAGGTCAGTTTAGGAATTCTTAAATGCTCCTTTTCTTGACCTTTTCTCCTCTACTTTTTCCTCATTTCACACCATTAAAACTTGGTTCAATCCAACATTTACACTACCTTTCCCTGTGTAAGAGTTTTCTCTAGATATGAGAGTGAATCATATATTTAAGTGCAGACCCCATTTGCCTAATGGCCCCTTTCTCCTGCTCCAACCAAACCAATTAAAAATCCAAACTCGGAACCCATTAGCTAGCCTAATATCTTCTTCCAACAAAGTTATATCATATAGAGAGATCTCTCTCTGAGTCTTGGAGGGCTAGATCCAAGACTCGAAGTGGTTTTGATGTTGCCTCTGTGACTACCATCACAACCTTGGGAAAATTACAGAGTGCTAACATTTTGGTGACCATACTGGGGAACGAGCTTTCGAGTTCTCAAGAAAATATATCAAGTTTAGATTTGACTTCTGATGGTGAACATAAGCCAAACATAGGAAGGTTGTACCATTCACCTGGCGACTCCATTGTTCAAGATCCCGAGCTTCAAAGTTCACAAGCGACTTGACTGCTGAAGAATGAAGATTTCAAAGCCTTGATGATGTTTCAAGATGACAGGGTATGTTGCAAATCCTATATCTTGTGAAGCCATAGAAGAATTCAGGAATAAGTTAGCAGAATTTCACATTAACGAAGACTTTTTAACAACTGTGTTTCGTATTTTGGAATCGAGCAAATTTTCTCCTAAAAGTAAAATTTGTTTTCTTGAGCTAGTTGTTGAAAAGTTCGAAAATGATATTGAACTTTTGGATTCTCAAATTCAGTCATATAATTTCCGAGATCTCAAAGAATTCTTGGAAAATCTTCCTTCTCCAAAGCAAGAGGAAATCGTACTACCTATTGATTTGCAGATTGATGATGATTATGTTTTCAATTATAAGGCTGAAGTTGTAGATGCAGTGTTTAATTTTGAGGATGCAACTGATCAACTAGTCTTTGAAGATCTAGAGGCAAATATAATGCATCATGTTTTAATTGATACTATAGCGTATTACATGGAGGTTCATGTTAGCTTGAGTTTTCAAACATGTTTTCTCTATAAGGACCAAAAATGTCAACAACTGCCATTTCATATTATGAGGACACATAATCAAGGTATACTTAGGAATTCACCGACAAGCATTCAAGTTGTCCATTTGTTTTTGCAGATACTGGACTGGCTTCATTGGCATTTCCATATTACCTGATTCAGCAAAATTATGAAGTAGATTAGGGTAGGTAGATGGGTGCAAATAAGTTCAGTACTCTGAGCATTTTTCTAGTTTCAGTTTTAGATTGCTTTTTAGTTTTTCAGTTCAAGTGTGATCCAAACCTTAGTTTGCAGAGATTTTTGGTTTCAGTTCAAGATTTTCAGCTACTAGGGATTTTGTAGCAAATCGGGTTGCATATTGGGGAACAACCCAATGGATAAGGCATTGATTATCAAGTTCCCAAAGTTCATCGGTACTAGACATCTCCTTCGGAGCTATCTTCCCCAGGTGGAGCCTATGTTGGAACCCTATATAATAGGGGAATCAATATTCTGACTGATATCTTTTTTAGGCATAACACAGATGGCTCGTGGTGCATAGTGAAGATGTGAAGGTGGCAGAAAACTCTCAACACGTCTGAGCTTTTATCGCAACAATTCTCAGCTTAGTTGTTACCTCCTATAATAAAACAATCAAGTTTTGCCATTTTAGAGAAAATTACAGGTTTCGGTGGCTTAGGAGAATTCATAGGCGTTCATTAGCCACCAAAATCCTTCGCTTTCTGTGGTTAATAGAGAAAATCAAAGTTCAACTAAACCGCTGAAAAGGCGTAAGCTTGGAAAGGTCAGAGCCCACATTTTTTGCACGATCCAGATGTCAATGGGTGTAATGATGGAAGGCTAACCACCGATAGTTAAGCAAACTGATGATGGAAATATGGTATGATTACTCCTAATCTAGATTTGATGCGATATGACACCTGTCAAGACTCCACATGCCATTTCTCATTAAAACTCTACATGCACAAGATTTTATGCTTGTTTTAGTTCTGCCTAATGGTTTAAATCTTCATGTATCTTTCATAAATCCATTTCCAAGGAATATTGTCGTAATAATTTCCCATTCAATTAATCATTTGAAATTCCTTTGATTTAGGAATCAAACCCAAGCTTTCTATTATCCTCGGTTATATCATATAGAAGCCTGAGTTTTCTGTTATACATTGTTAAGACACCATTTGTCACCTCCATCTTACCAGAAGCCCAATTCGTCGTTATTCCTATGCCAATTAACTCGCCTCAGATCCGTTTTTCCTCCTAATTTGGAGTGGCCTGTCTCCCCTAGTCCAAATATGTGTCGATTTGTAGGAGCATGCGCTAATCAAGCTCAAGAAAATGAAGAAATCAGGACCAGTCCTGAGAACGAAATTGGATAGCACCTAGTATCTCGAGGCTCATCCTGAGATATGCGATTTCTTCCATCTAAGAGAACGATTTATTTCATGTCAAAGAACTGAAAGACTTTTCTTCCAGGCTACATTAAAGTGAAACAATATGGGTGGGATAAACTCCCCTTGCAAATATCCTTAATGGAGGTTGAGTTGCCACAACAACAGAAGGGAGTAGCAGCAACAAAGGAATCCGAGATGCATTGATGATAGGGTTTGGGCACAGATGTTTTATTCAAAGGAGTATTGAATAGCGAGCAGTCGCACAAGTAATTCTTGTAATGATAGTGTGAAGTGGTTAATTCAAAGAAGCGGGATGTTTCATCTACTGTGAGAAGACATAGAGTTTTCACCAACAGAAACAATATATTGATGAAACAGAACCTTCTTCACAAAAAATTGAAGTCCCTAGCCCTGTACCTGAAAGACAACGATCACCAAAGCAACCTTGAACACTCATAGAA
Organism: Picea engelmannii; assembly: GCA_009831015.1. NCBI lineage: Eukaryota > Viridiplantae > Streptophyta > Pinopsida > Pinales > Pinaceae > Picea > Picea engelmannii. The sequence continues at coordinate 173,940 of ML789213.1, read as the reverse complement.
GCAGTGAGGTAATTCATTTTTGCGATTTTTAATTTCTGATGAAAGCACAGTTTTCAGTTGTTTAGGCGAACAGTATGACTTTTCATTAACCATCGAAAGTAGAGCTTTTCAGTGGTTAATACATCCAGATTCTATCTGTGTTAACCACCGAAACCTGAGACAGGGCAGTGAAGGTGTATTTTTCGCCCAGATTGAAGTTTTTCTCAACCGAATCTCTTGGAAATGCTTTCCAAAGATACATATTGAATTATAGAATCAAAACCAAAATCCATATTTGATTCAAAAGAGGTTTGAGGAGGTGTTCAAGTTGATTAGGCACCTATTTTTGGGGCAATGAATCAGGGTTTTATCTAAAATTGGCAAATTCGAATTTTATCTTCATCAAGGGATATCAAACAACCTTGGAAGGCTTTCTACATAGCACAGAGGTTCTAGATGGTGTGAAGACCATGAACTCAGGAGATTGACCTCGTTTTTAGGATCATTTCCTATCTTTTTGTCAATTTGTTTTAACTTTCTATCTTTAGCAACTTTGATCCATCTTTCTAGAATTTGTAACTACTTTGTAAGGGCTATAAAGCTACATACTTTTGATGCATAGAGAGGGGGGGACCTGAGAGGAAGTTGTTTTATTTGCTGGACTATGGGCTTTGCCATTCTAGAAATCTTTTTTCTCTAATCTCAAATGATCGATCAGTAATAGGCAAGCTGTTGACATGATTCTAGTGTCGAAGTGTTGGTGGCGTTTCTTTTCTCTGTTATGTGTTTGTCCAGTTATCTTTTCATTTGTTTTCAAATTATTATTGTCAAAGGATAGTAATAGAGCATAATTTATTCGTGAAATACTCTGCATCTGGTTCTTGATAATCTTTATGTTTCTCTTCTAAAAGCTCAGTTTAGGAATTCTTAAATGCTCCTTTTCTTTACCTTTTCTCCTCTACCTTTTCCTCATTTCACACCATTAAAACTTGATTCAATCCAACATTTTCACCACCTTGCCCTGTGTAAGAGTTTTGTCTAGATATGAGAGTGAATCATATATTTAAGTGAAAACCCCATTTGCCCAATGGCCCCTTTCTCCTGCTCCAACCAAACCAATTAAAAATCCAAACTCTGAACCCATTAGCTAGCCTAATATCTTCTTCCAACAAAGTTATATCAGACAGAGAGATCCCTCTCTGAGTCTTGGAGGGCTAGATCCAGGACTCGAATTGGTTTTGATGTTGCCTCTGTTATTGCCATCACAGCCTTGGGCAAATTACAGAGTGCTAACATTTTGGCGACCATACTGGGGAACGAGCTTTCAAGTTCTCCAGAAACTATATCAAGTTTAGATTTGACTTCTGATGGTGAACAGAAGCCAAACACAGGAAGGTTGTACCATTCACCTGGCGACTCCATTGTTCAGGATCCCGAGCTTCAAAGTTCACAAGCGACTTCACTACTGAAGAATCCAGATTTCAAAGCCTTGATGATGTTTCAAGATGACAGGGTATGTGGCAAATCCTATATCTTGTGAAGCCATAGAAGAATTCAGGAATAAGTTAGCAAAATTTCACATTGATGAAGACTTTTTAACAACTGTGTTTCGTATTTTGGAATCAAGCAAATTTTCTCCTAAAAGTAAAATTTGTTTTCTTGAGCTAGTTGTTGAAATGTTCGAAAATGATATTGAACTTTTGGATTCTCAAATTCAATCATATAATTTCTGAGATCTCAAAGAATTCTTGGAAAATCTTCCTTCTCCAAAGTAAGAGGAAATCGTACTACTTGTTGATTTGCAGATTGATGATGATTATGTTTTCAATTATAAGGTTGAAGTTGTAGATGCAGGGTTTAATTTTGAGGATGCAATTGATCAACTAGGCATTGAAGATCTAGAGGTAAATATCATGCATCATGTTTTAATTGATCCTATAGCGGATTACATGGAGGTTCATGTTAGCTTTAGTTTTCAAACATGTTTTCTCTATAAGGACAAGAAATGTCAACAGCTGCCATTTCATATTATGAGGACACATAATCAAGGTATACTTAGAATTTCACCGACAAGTAGTCAAGTTGTCCATTTTTTTTTGCAGCTACTGGACTGGCTTCATTGGCATTTCTGTATTACCTGATTCAGCAAAATTATGAAGTAGATTAGGGTAGGTAGATGGGTGCAAATAAGTTTAGTACTTTGAGCATTTTTATAGTTTCAGTTTCAGATTGCTTTTCAGTTTTTCAGTTCAAGTGTGATCCAGACTTTAGTTTGCAGAGAGTTTTGGTTTCAGTTCAAGATTTTCAGCTACCAGGGATTTTGTAGCAGATCGGGTTGCATATTGGGGAACAACCCAATGGATAAGGCATTGATTATCAAGTTCCAAAAGTTCAACAGTTCTAGACATCTCCTTTGGAGGTAGCTTCCCCAGGTGGATCCTATGTTGGAACCCTATATAACAGGGGAATCAGTATTCTGACTGATATATTTTTTAGGCATAACACAGATGGCTCGTGGTGCATAGTGAAAATGTGAAGGTGGCAGAAAACTCTCAACACGTCTCAGCATTTATCGCAATAGTTCTCAGCTTAGTTTTTATCTCCTATAATAGAACAATCAAGTTTCGCCATTTTAGAGGAAATTACAGGTTTCGGTGGCTTAGGCGAATCCATAGGCATTCATTAGCCACCAAAATCCTTCGCTTTCGGTGGTTAATAGAGAAAAGAAAAGTTCAATTAAACCATCGAAAAGGCATAATCTTGGAAAGGTCAGAGCCCACATTTTTTGCACGATCCAGATGTCAATGGGCATAATGATGGAAGGCTAACCACCAATAGTTAAGCAAACTGATGATGGAAATATGGTATGAATACTCCTAATCTAGATTTGATGCGATACGACACTTGTCAAGACTCCACATTCCATTTCGTATTAAAACTCTGCATACACAGGATTTTATCTTTGTTTCAGTTCTGCCTAACGGTTTAAATCTTCACGTATCTTTCATAAATTCATTTCCAAGGAATATCGCCGTAATAATTTCCCATTCAATTAATCATTTGAAATTCCTTTGATTTAGGAATCAAACCCGAGATTTCTGTTATCCTCGGTTATATCATATAGAAGCCCGAGTTTTCTGTTATATGTTGTTAAGACTCCATTTGTCACCTCCATCTTACCAGAAGCCCAAGTTGTCGCTATTCCTATGCCAGTTAACTCGCCTCAGATCCATTTTTCCTCCTAATTTGGTGTGGGCTATCTCCCCTAGTCCAAAGACATGTCAATTTGCAGGAGCAGGCGCTAATCAAGCTCAAGAAAATGAGGAAGGTGGGACCAGCCCTGAGAACGAAATTGGATAGCACCTGGTATCTTGAGGCTCATCCTGAGATATGCGATTTATTCCATCTAAGAGAACGATTTATTTCATGTCATAGAACCGAAATCCTTTTCTTCCAGGCTACATTAAAGTGAAACAATATGGGTGGGATAAACTCCCCTTGCAAATCTCCTTAGTGGAGGTTGTGTTGCCACAATAGCAGAAGGGAGTAGCAGCAACAAAGGAATCTGAGATGCATTGATGATAGGGTTTGGGCAGAGATGTTTTATTCAAAGGAGTATTGAATAGCGAGCAGTCGCACAAGTAATTCTTGCAATGATAGTGTGAAGTGGTTAATTCAAAGAAGCGTGATGTTTCATCTACTATGAGAAGCCACAGAGTTTTCACCAACAGAAACAATATGTTGATGAAAACAAACCTTCTACACAAAAAATTGAAGTCCCTGGCCCTGTACTGAAAGACAACCATCACCAAAGAAGCCTTGAACACTCATAGAAGCAACGAGGTAATTCATTTTTGCGATTTTGAATTTCTGATGAAGCACAATTTTCGGTTGTTTAGGCGAACAGTATGACTGTTCATTAACCACCGAAAGTAGAGCTTTTCGGTTGTTAATACATCCAGATTCTATCTGTGTTAACCACCAAAACCTGAGACAGGGCAGTGAAGGTGTATTTTTCACCCAGATCGAAGTTTTTCTCAACCGAATCTCTTGGAAATGCTTTCCAAAGATACATATTGAATTATAGCATCAAAACCAAAATCCATATTTGATTCAAAATAGGTTTGAGGAGGTGTTCAAGTTGATTAGGCACCTATTTTTGGGGCAATGAATCAGGGTTTTATCTAAAATTGGCAAATTCGAATTTTATCTTCATCAAGGGATATCAAATAGCCTTGGAAGGCTTTCTACACAGAATAGAGGTTCTAGATGATGTGAAGTCCATGAAATCAGGAGATTGACCTCGTTTTTAGGATCATTTCCTATCTTTTTGTAAATTTGTCTTAACTTTCTATCTTTAGCAAATTTGATCCATCTTTCTAGGATCTGTAACTACTTTGTAAGGGCTATAAAGCTACAGACTTTTGATGCATAGAGAGGGGGGGACCTGAGAGGAAGTAGTTTTATTTGCTGGACTATGGGCTTTGCCATTCCATAAATATTTTTTCTGTAATCTCAAATGATAAATCAGTAATAGGAAAGTTGTTGACAGGATTCTTGTGTCGAAGTGTTGGTGGCATTTCTTTTCTCTGTTATGTGTTTGTCCAGTTATCTTTTCATTTGTTTTCAAATTCTTATTGTCAAAGGATAGTAATAGAGCAGAATTTATTCGTGAAATACTCTGCATCTGGTTCTTGATAATCTTTATGTTTCTCTTCTAAAAGCTCAGTTTAGGAATTCTTAAATGCTCCTTTGCTTGACCTTTTCTCCTCTACTTTTTCCTCATTTCACACCATTAAAACTTGATTCAATCCAACATTTCCACTACCTTTCCCTGTGTAAGAGTTTTGTCTAGATCTTAGAGTGAATCATATATTTAAGTGCAGACCCCATTTTCCTAATGGCCCCTTTCTCCTGCTCCAACTAAAACAATTAAAAATCCAAACTCTGAAACCATTAGCTAGCCTAATATCTTCTTCCAACAAAGTTATATTAGACAGAGAGATCCCTCTCTGAGTCTTGGAGGAATAGATCCAAGACTTGAAGTGGTTTTGATGTTGCCTCTATGACTGCCATCACAGCCTTGGGCAAATTACAGAGTGCTAACAACTCCAACTTCTCGATGTGAAAATACTTTAGTCTTGGACCTACCAAGCTGCGGCTCAAATAATAGATGACATGCTTCTTGAGATGATCATCTTCCTTAACTAACAACATGCCAATAGAAGACTCTATTGCTGCAATATACAACATGAAATATCTATTATATTTGGGAGGAATAAGCAAAGGGGTTGAAATTATATCTTTATTCAATGCATCAAATGAATGATACACCAATTCATCCCAAAAAAAAGGGGACTTCCGACTTCAAAAGGCGCATAAATCCTTCAATGATATCAACATAGTTTGGTACAAAACACTGAAGGAAATTTGTCTTTCCTTGTAGGCTCTAAAGTTGACGCACGGTATGCATGTGAGGAAACTGTAGTATTTCCTCAACCTTAGAAGGGTCGACCATGATCCCTTTGGTTGATATGCTAAACCCCAAAAGATGCCCTAACGTGATGCAGAAAATGCACTTATGAGGATTCAAATGAATTCGATAATGCTGACACCTTTCAAAGAAAAGGTGGAGGTGTAACAGATGTTGTTTTCTCTTACGAGAATGAATTGTAAGATCATCTAGATAAGACTCTACTATGTGTTTGAGTTCATGGAAAAAAAACATCATGGCCCTTTGAAAAGTAGCTCCAAAATTTTTTAGGCTAAAGGGAATTTTCTTGTATGCAAAGGTTCCCCAAGGAAAAATGAAATTAGTCTTATGTTGGTCCTCGAGTTGGATTTGTATTTGGTTGTAACTAGAAATACCATCCATGAAAGAGAAAATTTCACTTCTTGCGCATTCGTTGAGGATTTGATCAATAAACGACGTAGGAAAGTTCTCTTTAGGACAAGATTTATTTAAAGCTTGGAAATGGATGCAAACTCGAATGGTTCCATGTTTCTTATCAATTGAAACGGGGTTGGATACCTATTCTTTCAATAGGAATGGATAGATAAAGCCTGCTTTAAGCATTTTTTCTACCTCATCCTTAATTGTTGTTACTTTCCTAGGGTCCACTGGTTGCAATTTTTGTCAAACCAATTTAGTATTTGCATAAGTTCAAATCTCATGTTGTACAATCTGAGGATCTATTCCCAACATTTCCTTATATGACCAAGAGAACACATTGAGAAAGTCTTTAAAAAGGGTCGTATATGAATGAATTTCTTCTAGAGAATAGACTGCTCCAACAAAAACATTTTCCAAGACATCAGGGGTCATGAATATATTGATCGATATAGTCTCCAAAATATTTTCCATGTTCCCTTCGGCATATATGCCATGAGTTTCCAAAGGTTTCAATGGATGATTAACATCTCCAACCATGGTCGACTGAAACTCTCATTTCTTTAGGAAACTCATCTCAGGAAGGAAATAAGACCTATGATGTAAGTCTTCCCAAGGTTGTTCAAGACCTATCATCGCCTCTAGGAATTCCTCGTCTGAAGGGATGACAGTGTCCAAGAAATCATGAGAGTTGGAAGAATTAAGAGCCCATACAGTCTTTAAAATGGGATCCACTTCCTTCATAGGAGCAAGAGATAGATCTTCATTTGTATTATCACGTTGAATGACTTGATAAGCTATTTCCACTGTAGACAATGGCATTGTCATTCTGATACATTCCATTTTTCCCTCGAAGTTGATAGGGGAGGCAGATTCCATGGATATTCAAAATAAGAAGTATGAAATGATCTAACTGGAAAGATATTGACTTTCAAATTTCCCATCATTAGGTTTTCTTGAACCCATACTAGAATCAATGGAAATTTCTTCTCTTTCTTTACACATCCTCCTTATTATAGGTTTCTTCAAACACAAATTCATTCAAACACTCATCTCAATATCCAAAGATGTTATGTCCTCGTGGAAATAATACTTGGTAGTTTCACCAATTACCAGCTCTTGTTTTTTCTTCTACAAAACCACACACCAACAAAGTCTAATTATTGGTCTCGACTTCACACAATTCAAGTGCAACCACTATCAATGAAACTTCTATCTTCAATGCTAGGAACACGATCCTACTATGGCATCACTTGATGTAAGTGCACAGGGCCTGGAAATTATAATTACATAGGAAAAGAACAATGACACACACATAGACAACAAAGAATGAATATTCAATACACGATATAATTTACAATAACTAATTTTGCATACTTTTATTGAAATCGATGGCCAATTCTCTCTATCCTTATTACATTCAAAAATATTGTGCATATGTCTCTGGATCACCCAACACTACCATCACCTATAGAATACCAAATCAATGGAGATCCAAAGGCACCAATTACATGAAATTGCCAAATATTTAAACTTTGATGTCCTGGCTATTCAGTTCCTAAGTCTTTTCATTTCTTGGGGTAACCCAAACATTTCTATGACTAACCCTACTTTTTCATAACTATTAATACCTCCCAAATTTCCAAATGTAACTCGATCTTCGAGGTTTGAATATTGAAATTCAAATTGAAAAAATGAACACATGGGAGGAATATGATTTTTTCTGCCACACTTTGTTTTTGGCTTAGGCACACCCCTTTCACTCCATATTTTTTAAGAAATTTGGAGGGAAGGTAGAGGAATATGTCCTATAAAACATATAAAAATTTTAAACTCCAACTCCAAGCATTGAAGCTATACCGGTCAAAATACTAAACCCATGTTACTATAAAAATATGGAAATTGTTATGTGTTGGCTTCAAACATATACATGGTGCTTAAACTCTGTATTTTTTTATGAAATTTGGTGTAAAGGTAGAGGAAGGTGTCCTCTATAGTATATTCAAATTTTAAACCTTAACTCCAAGAGATGAGAGTGAAATGATAAAAAACATCAAGCCCTTGTCACCATTGAAAATCTAGAAAAACATGGAATAAAACGAAAACCCCAAGAATGCTTCTACATTATATATGCAATCTCATCAATGTAAGAGTTCTTGTTTCTAGGTATCATGGGTTTGGACCCACTTATATGACTTTTCATAACCTATAGCACTTGGTTAGTGTAAACCAACACACAAAAAACAATTATACCTAGGGTGGGGCCGTCACTGAGATCGCTTGCCTTTCACTCAATGATTTTGACTCATTTTTTTCCTTTTTCATGTACTCAGGAGTCTCATAAATACCATCCTCTCTTCATGTAAGAATTTACTTATAATTTCAATATTCTCAATATTATTACATATAACTTAATTCATTTAGAAACATTCCCAACTATGTGAACTCATATATTATCACTCCACAATTCAAGGAACCTCTGTCAAACCCCGAAGCTCCTCATACTCTCATTGAAGACATTGATAAAAAATTCACATAGGCCTCACATTGTTCAATATAGTCCTATGAAAAAATAATAAATATAATATAATATAATAATAAAGTAAATACTCATTCTTATTTAGGGTTACAAAATAGAATTACAATGAAGGATAACACTAGTGCCCTATCATTCCTACTCTCCCTGACCAGCCATGGGCTCTCATCCTCTTAAAAGTAAGTATGGTTATTACATCTTATGTTGATAGTACCAATCTCTTATAAACATTCTTTATTTATCCTCTATCCTTCCAACTAATGCAACAATTCATTTGATGACTCTTCCTCTTCTAACTATGGCCACTACTCTAATTTCTCCATAACCATCCTCATGTTTGTTCATATTTTTAACCGCCACATTGTTCCATTTATCAATTTGGTTCCTTATCCATGTATTTCCATGGCATTGTTGTCTTCTCAACTTCTTTTCCTCTAACATTGAATGAATCTCCTCATCTTGTGGGTTTGAACACCAACACTCCTTAAGGTAACCTTGTGGCTCATTAGTTCCTTTGCAAACTTTAACTTCCTTGCATCCTCAAGACATATTAACTCGACCTCTAGTTTCCAATGACATACCAACAATAACTTGGAATATTGTTACCTTATCATCATCTCATCTCAAACTATGGCTTTTTAAATGAAGAGTCAAAAGATGAGGCATCCTTTAAAATTAGTCTAATAAATTTTCGAGCATAATAATGACTTTCATAAATAATTGATGGCTAAATTTGATACCAATTGATACTTGTGAACCTTTAGGAATATTTACTCAAGCAAGATAGAAGACAAATTAGAGTTTTAGACACTAAGATAAATAGAGATGAGGAAATGGGACAACCTTGTCAAACTCCTTGATTTTACAAGAAATTTAATCAGTTTCCTATTAATTAAAATAAAAAAGCATAAGCTCTAATACTTTTTGCCTCTAACATTACACTAAAAATATGCCAAAACAAAATCATATCGAATTTTATCTAATTCTAATGTGCTCTTTGTATATCTAATTCTATAAGCAAGTTAGCTTTCTATACACTTTAATATATAGAAGACTACCACAAAATTGTGACAAATAAAAATTATTTTATACTTTAAACAAAACCCATTTGGTTCCTAGAAACAAGCTATGATAGGAAATCAATAACTCTAATAAGTGAGCAATGATTATTTAATTGAAATTATAGAAACAAATCATTAGATAGTTTTTATATCACATTCTTATTTTAAATTAATGTTATAAACATGACTTCCATTAAAAAAAAATAAGGAGATAATTTATCCCCTAAACCTCTATTATAA
>ML789213.1:43594-53742 GCA_009831015.1 Picea engelmannii | reverse complement strand
TTAATTTAATTTAATTGTAATAACTTGCAACTCTTTATGAGTGGTATCTAGTATTGATATTTAGGCTTGTCACACATCCTCTTTTCATTGATATATAAAATATTGAAGTATTGCCACCAAATAATGATCTCTCTTTATGAGTGATATCTAGTATTCATATTTAGGCTTGTCACACATCCTCTTTTCATTGATATATAAAATATTGAAGTATTGCCGCCAAATAATTATCTCATTGTTGTGACACAAAATAAAGTTATAAATAAGAGTGAGGTGAAGGAAATTCTTTGGAATATTATTAATTTTATTTATTTATTAATTCAAAATTTTAATCCTCATAAATATTTGGGAATCATACCAACCCGACACTTATTATTGAAAAACATAAAATAATGTCAGATTATTCATTAAAAGCTTTCATCCAAAAAATGATCCTCATGTCATCTCTGATTTACTACTACTACTAATAATAATAATTTGATCCTCATGTCATCTCTGATTTATTAAAAAACAATGGAATTTACAACGATTCTGACAGATTTATAAAAAAAAAAAGAGATTTACAAAAATTCTGACATATTTATAAAAAAAATGGGATTTGCAACAATCTAACACATGAAATCTTGGAAAATGTTGATATCCAAACACACATTTAAAAACTTACCCCAGAGAATTTGATAAGCATCTCATCTCTGATGGTCTGGATAATCTCTGATTTATTAAATGCTCACTTATATTAAAAGAATTATATATGTAAATAGGAAAGCGTTTTATGTTAAACTGATCAATTTATCCTATTTTTCTATACTAAACATTTTATGATAATTATTAAGAAAAATAATAGATTATCTATCTACTCAGATGCAAAGCACCTTGCAGTGTTGGGAGATGGTAGAATCAATACAATCATGTGAATTTGGTAATGTTGTGGATTGTATCATTTTAGCATGGGATCCTTTATTGTTGGTTCCTCTCTAGCTTCGTTATGCAAATTATTGACTTCATAGATATTCAAATAGAGGTTGACATCAATACCTTTTATAAGGAAAGGACTCAACTTACAAGATACTTTTGACTCAAGATTTTGATAAAATGATTCTCATGAGAAGAAACAATTTGTTACCAGAAGCATTGATCAAAAGTATATATATATATAGTCTGAGTAACTCATCATCAATGTTTTGGCATAAGAAAGCCTCTTTGAAAATCCAACATTAAATTGAGAAAATATAGTACTCAAATCAACTGTACTCACAGTAACAATACCTTAAAACTACCTACCATTCTACCAATTTCTACAATTAGATTGAACAAGGAGGAATAAATGTAGATGCAAGAAGTTGTATACATATCCTTTGATCAAATACCAGCACTGTATTGTCTACATGGTTCTTAGAAACCGTTCTAGTCCTATAATATAACAACGCCTCTTTATCTTACCAACTCAGTTACCCACACTCAAAACTGTAACAAGACAATCACATTATTGAGCTATATATGTATATATATACATCTATATAATATCAGGCCATTGTTTTGGATGTTCCAGGACTAGTGTCTTGACAAGGGGGATCAGAGCACAAGAGTTGTTGTTGTTGCTATAGACAGTGAAGATTGAGGAGGGTTTTCCTTCTAGGCTTTGCCTTGGACAACATGCTGACAACATCTCTAATGGAGGCTCAATCAACTGGGCACCTTATTGTGTAGAGAAGAGCCACGCGAAGAACTAACATCAACTCCTCCTACACTGAGGTGCATGATGCCCCCACGTTCTGGTCTAGAACCTTTTCTATCCCTTCTTTCGTCTGGATATTGGAATGAACCCAATCTACTATGTTTATGGCATCTCTTAACTCGAAATCCACCAAGCGTCTCCCAGTCAAAATTTTCAACAAGACCATGCCAAAGCTACAGATGTCACTTTTCTTGTCTACTTGCAGAGTGTAGATTCAAAAATAGATGAATAGAATGGCTTTAGTCACTTTTTCTCCAATTCAAATGAATGGATTTGAATAAACATAATGGTTTTGAATGTTTCAACATTGGGCATGCTCAAATTCGAATTCAAATTGACCATGATGGGAACTCTCAAATTCAAATCGACCAATTGACCATGAATGTTTCCTTCCCCTCACTGAATCAACAAGATTGTTTTTCGACACTCATTTCATTAATGTGCATTGTATCATGATCTTGAAATTGAATGCATATCCATTGGGCAATGAAGGCATCAATTCTTGGTGATGGGATGCTTGATGTAGAAGATGAAAACTAAAATAGAAACAAAATATAAATGACCCTCCCGGTGATAGAGGGAGGAGGTCATCTAACTGAGCGTGGACATCGAAGGTGGCGGTGTGATTGTCATGCTCCATGGTAGCATGGATGGGAAGCCTACTAACGTAGTCTTAAAGACTCTGCAATAGGCTAGATATTGCTCGCCATTTCCAAATCTCTAGCAAAGGGTGTTTTGGTGGGGGCATCATCAAAGTTTAAAATATGGTGAAATATATTTTACAACCATCAAATTCATAGATGATGGAAAATTTACATGATGCATGTAAAAAAATTCACATCTACAACAACTCCACAATGATGGTGGACATGGCGAGATAATATGCTCAGCGTGTAAGAACTTTCACACTTGCTACAAATTGGGATGCAACACTAGTATGATTGTTATTCAAACCTTGAACATCACTAGATAAGATACTCATCTAGGTTTTTTCACATATGTTACAACTTTACAATGAAGTATCACTGGGATGATTGTTATTCAAAGCGTTTGCTTTTCTGACTTGGAAATCAAGGGGCTGCAATATCAACGTTCCAAAATGATAATTTTAACAACTAAAAATTGCAATTTATTCTCAAGAGAATTTCAATGTTCAGAAATCACAATTTCAACACCTAAAAATTGCAATTTTATGTTTTTGCCAAGTATTTGGATTGATCTATAATCTCATAAATTTTGAAAATTTTGAAGTTCTCACCAACAATCCTCTATTTTTAAAAAATTCAAAGCTATGCATGGTGTTGGTCAAGTTTCAAGTTCCATGCGGTGACCTTTCATTTCAAGTTTCCCAAGTAGCACATTCAAGGTAAGTATATCCAAGAAATAAGGCTCTCCCTCTAAGACATAGTTTACATATATATTTGTGATCCCCCCTTAGAGCATGCTTGATGCATAGTCATAGTTATCATGCATGCATTGGTACCTCACTCACCATAAGAGTGCACTTGAAGTGTAATGATGGTGCTCCATAGCACATTTGTACTACTAAAAGTGCAATGATGGAATGCATAGGAAATTGTGACAAAGGAAAAATGCATTGATGGTGCACCACATGTGAACCTACGGAAAGGGCAGTACAAATGCTCTCTAAAGCACCATCATTTCTCTCCAAGTACACTATGAGGGGGGCTTGTCTATAGGATTAGTATCTGACATGATTTGGGACTTGCAATGTAGAGGCTTTAGTTGTTTATGTCAACATTTAACAATATGTGGGGTTCCCCGTACAACAAAAGGGTTTAACACATGCCTGTTATCCCCGATATCTAGGGATAAATAGGAGATCATGTCTCGAGGACCACAGGTCCTAGACATGGAGTAGTGAGAGCAGAATCGACTTGAGCATGGTCCTGGAGGACCCATGTTTCTCCTTCTTCGCCTGATTTGTCCTGTCAGTTGTAGCATCTTCCATCACCACCGGCTTGGATTTGCATCGGAGAGGACTCTTGCTCCATGACGTAATTGGTCCGAGGTATCATGGTATGTGTCATATTTGATCATTATAACCCTCTTATATATGCATTAGGTTCCTTTCATTTCTGATGACCGCTTGGATCTTACACTAATCCACTTGACCACTGTTGGGGTGATTGATGGGGTGACTTAGCAAGTTGATATTCATGGGTTTTGGTTTTCCACTAAGGGGGATTTGCAGAGCCATCGTCCGCTCCCACCATTTTTATCATTTTACATCTTATACCCCACTCATCCATCCCATTCCGCTAGTCCGCCCATTAGGATGACCTTTCAGGGTTACACTTTGTCTTGTGGGAAGAAGGGGCTAAAGGCCTAGGGGGTAAAGCAGCTGGTAAAAGATAAAAGCCATAGGAAATAAAACCTAGAGATGCTTCACCCAGGGGATCCCCGAGAAGGCAATAAAAAGCCTCTCGATAAGAAACTTAAGGGACCCTAAGAAAAATTATAAAACAAGACCTAACCAAGAGGATGGGAGGTCTCATAACGAGTCGACCCATTATGTTCATAGGTATCCAACAGTATGACATTTCCATCATCTCGTCACCACGCCAGAGCAGTAACCTTTGGTTGCATGGCCACAGGAAAGGGGGTCTCATCACGAGCCAGCCTTATCATCTCTGCAAAGATACCAGTGGGTAACACTGTCAGCTCTGGTCATCAAGCCAAGGTAGTGTCCTCTAGTCAGAACTTGAAGTAAAAAGGAAAGAAAAGCAATAAAAGAAAAATAAAGGCAATAAAAGGCTTGGAAAAAATGCATCCGTGACGGGTACAGCTCGCCTCCTACAAAGGCACCCACAAACAATACCCGCCCTTGGTCTTACTATGACTGGACATCCCTAAAACCATATCACCTCATTAAACATGGCTTGAATAATCTTCTGAGGAAACTTTCCATCTCTTGTGGGTGTTATCCCAATAGGTTGTTCTGTCGGTTTCCTTAACTTTGTATAGTAGATCTGTGTAATATCTTTGAGCTATTTGATGATATTTTAGGGATTTCATGCATGTATTTGATAACTTTAATGATGAAATATGATTTGCATTGCTATGATCTCTAGGAATGATGAGCCCATGGAGGGCATAGTCTTTGATGTGTAGGACCATACCCGGCGGACAGGTACCAGAGGACCGGTACACATGGGGAGATGATTAGCTAAAACCTCCATGGGGCTGAAGAGCCCATCAGATGGTTGCTGGGATGGCAGAGGCAGGACAACGTTTTGATGAGCCCTTGCATGGAGAAGACAGGAGGACATCCTCACCAGGACACTTTGGCAGAAATCTTCCTAGGGGGGATCACCCCCTGCAGATGAGATGATGGCTTTGATGGACAGGATGCCACCAGGGTAGGGTGGACATTTTCTAGAGGATGTGGTAGTGTGCTTGGATCATTTGGCATGTGTGGAAGTCTGGTGGAGCCCTAGAAGGGCCAACGTTTTGCTTCTAGATGCTGATCATGCCCAATAAGGGCCAACGTCTCCCTCAGAGAGGGCTGACGTCCCCTTTTTAGCTCATAGTTTTGACATTTTAGCATTTAATGTGACAAATAATGAAATATTGTAAGTCAGCCTTGTCGGTTGTTTTAATGACCTATTTTTGTAATTAAAGGTCATTTGGATGATATAAATTGAGGACGTTGAGCCTCATTTTGAATAACACAACTTGCTCTCTTGGAGAGATCTCATTTTTAGTCTTTTGTCTTGGATTATTGTTTCTTGGAGTTGAGGCGCTACACTTGGGAGGATTATCTTTGGCATGTGTATGGTGTTTTTATCATTGGAAGGTGTCACAACTAGGGTTTGATCGGCTCATCATTGATTTGTAAGTATATTTTGCATGCAAAACTTCTTGATTGAATGGTTGTAGGTTGAATATCTTACATGAATTGTTACATTGTTATTATTATGCTTAATCATTGAAACCTTAGGGAGCAAGCACACAAGTAGGTCCTTGCTTTATGTCCCCATGATAAGAACTTATTTAGCCATTTGATTTAGAAGGATATAGCCTAGCCATTGCTACACTAATCTTTCTTTTTCTGAGTTAGATTTGAAATACAAGTTGAAGAAGGAAGATGCCCTAGGCCTAATTGAATTTACACTTAGGGTTTTGACCTTTAGGGTTTGAAGAGCCTTGGCTCTACAACACTTTTCAGCTCTAGATTTGTATTTCTAAGCTAGCCGTTTTTGCCAAAGAGTTTTAAGGAAAGAGGGAGGAGCATGAGGCCTAGCTTAAGCTACACCAGAATGAACCTTCTCCCCTTAGGGTTTTGACTTTGTGGCCCTGCCATTGTAGCACTACAAATCCTAACCTTCTAGTCCTTGAATTTAAATCCTTCTAAGCCTTTAGCCTTACTCCTTGACTCCATTTACCATAAGGCACTAGTCTAATAAATGCAACGTTGAGTCTTTGGTGTCAAAAAAATCTTTCAAACTTTCAAAAATTGAAACCCTAACTAATCGTAGCGACCTTACTAACCCTAACTAGCTAGTGACGTCATGCCTATTTTGATCTCTTGCTTGGTATAAAACATTGTGGCTTTGTCATCTAGCAATTGGCATTGATGTGTGGTCATTGGTTTAATTTGCAAAATGTCTACTTCCTTGCCCACCAAAACTAACCTAGAACTAAGGTTGACATCACCCTTGGTAGTATAGTGATGCAGCAACAATATATATATATATATATATATATATATATATATATATATGATCACATTTAATGCGTTGTGATAATACAAGGATTTGATTTTATACATTGAATGCTAATATCTTTTGTATTTATTGAAGAAGTGATATTATAATTCATTGCCTTTATTGCAATCATTGACTTCGTCAATAATTACATTTATTATTGCTCATGTGTATGTATTAAAGATAGTCATTAACAATTTGAAGTATTAACCATTGCTTGCACGTTTTAGTTTTATTTGCCTTGTCTCGCAAACAGGTGCCCTTTTCAGTGGAATAACTTCTCTCTGACTATCTTCTTGGCAGTAATCTGTGAAGGGAAAGCTTATTTTAACCTTTGAGCCTTGAACCCTTGATCCTTTTCCTTCAAAACCCCAGATTACTAGGGACGTCTCCCTTGGGATTAGCCACCCTAAATAGAAAGAGCTCCCCATCAAGGTGACAGTGGGTGGGGAAGCTCCTGTTACGCCAGTTTGCTTCTTCCCTTTCCAGCTACTAGACCTATCCTACAAACTGAGCGATAACATTTTGGCGCCGTTGCTGGGGAACACTGAGTCAATCTTCCTCAACAACAAATCCTTTGGTAAGCCTTGCCTCAAAGACCTTTTCTTAGAAGCTTACCTGGCGACTCCACTACAACTTTTTCCCCCTATTATTTGATAGTTTTAAGAAAACTATCTGGCGACTCCACTGATGAAAAAGCCAACAATGACTTCACAATGGGAACCAGAAAACTACAGACCTTTATATATGAGTAAAATCCTGGGATATCCCAGAAAAATGCCTCCTCTCTATGAGGATTTCCTCCCTCGTTTTGCTAGCATCAAAGGAGAATGTCCCGAGTCTCACATGAGAAGATTTTGGGAATTCTTTCAACACTTCCCTATCAACAACGAGGCTGAAGATTTGGTGATGAAACTCTTCTCTGCCTCCTTTCATGGAAGGGCCAGAAGATGGTATGATAACCTCCCAGCTGCCAGCATCACCTCTATGGACCTTTTTGAAAAGGTTTTCCTTGCAAAGTGGACCATGAAAATAGAAGATATACAATCATTGCTGAAAGAGCTTGAAGGCATAAGACAAACAGAGTCTGAAATTGTCAGAACCTTTGGGGTTAGGTTCGAGAGATTGATTTACCAGATTCCACAAAGCCATCGTCTTGAAGATAACTACCTCATTTACCTCTATACTAATGGACTTCAAGGACATTTGATCTTCCTTCTAAATAAAAAGAATCCAAAAACACTTGCAGAAGCTCACAACATGGCCATTCAAATTGAGAAGAGTCTCTCCTCGAACAGGACCAATGCCATGGACACTATCAGCTTGATAAAACTAGTTTCACTTGAAACCTTTGCTGAAGATCCTCAGGAGAGAAGGGAACAAGTTTTTAACCAGCAGAATGAGGACGTAATTAAGGAGCAAGAACCTAAGCAAGATGATGAAGTATCCACCTGTGCTCCTCCCACTGATGAAGTCATCCAAGAACCTGTTTCTCCTGTACAACAAAGTGAAGATCAGGTTAGTTGCTTTCCACTTCAAAATTCTGATGATACCGTGTCACTTGATTCAAGAGATGAAGAGGGAAAAAAAGATTTGAACGAAGTTGACGATCCTTGTTGTGCAATCAAAGAAATAGGCCTTTCATTTGAAGAAGAAGTAATCCCCGAGGATGAGACCATAATGCATGTTGAAAACACCAAAGTCATCGAAGTTCCTGCACAAGAAGAAACAGTAAGTTACCCTCCTCCCCCAGTTATTGATGATGCTTTGCTTTTCGATGAAGAAAAAGAGGAGGATGAAATTTCAAATTTTTCAGACCCTGCATGCTATGACACAGATAGTGACACTGTTGATAACATTGATGAGTTCATACATGTTGGGAGACGTAGGTGGGATATAGTTGGTTATGACCTGGATCCCATATGTGACACTGAAAGTCATTTCCAGTTGTTGCCCTTGCAATTGTCACAACAGATTACTTCTGACCAAGGGCAACAAGGAGATGAGATTTTTACTTGTATCTTTCAAAAAACCAAGGATGACCTAGTACCTTATTTCTCTAATGATTTTTAGTCTTACCTTGAGATTTTTTATGAGTACCCTTCTGAGCACTTGGACTTTTTTCATGAAGATGATTACCAACCACCGCTGTGCTCAGATTCTAATGCAAGTAAGGACATTGTTTTCCTAAAGAAGGTTTCTCATGGCTTTCCACCCCAGCCACCTGTTATCATCTTGCCATGCTTTTCCATTGAAGGTGTAGTTGTGAAGTACCTTTTTCATGTTGAGTTTCCTCTTGGGAAAACCATAGACTCCAAGGGTTGGTTGGGTACTGCAAGTTCCAATCAGTTTTTCAACTTTCCCTTGATAGTCTGCCGACCATCTACTAAACCTTTATCAATCCTTTCTTTGACTTCAGGGCGTGAGGATGCCCTAGGTAGCTAGTTTGCAGGCCCTTTGAGTCAGTTTTCTGAACCTTGCTCTCCTCATGACCCTTTCTTAAATTGGATTGGGTACTTTCTGTAGAGATGGACTTGGCAGGACTTTATCCCTCCCACCCGCCTCCATGAGTTAGATTTTGACCTTTCCGATGATATGATGTACATTGTGACTCATGACATTTTTGTGCTTGACTTATCACTATTTTGGTTTATGATGAAGCACAAAGGTAGGTATCAAGGGACATTACTGGATTGGCTTCATTGGTTGTTTGACTACACCAACATGCAGCCAACAGGTAAGTTCAGGTAAGTCTTCTACTTTCTTTTTGCATTTATAATTACCGTATATGCTTATATTATGTTTGCGGGGTGGCAGTACCACCCCACCTTGTGTTGATGATGCTTTCTTGTCAAGTGTGACCAGGTCTATAGGTTTATGCTAGAGACTGCTGAGGTTCTCATGCCCTCTACAGTTAGCACATGTCCCCGAGTTGGAGCCAGATGTTATCCCTGATATCTAGGGATAGCTAGGAGATCATGTCTCGAGGCCCATAGGTCCTAGACATGGAGTACTGAGAATAGGATCAACTTGAGCATGGTCCTGGAGGACCCATCTTTCTCCTTCTTCGCCTGATTTGTCCTGTCAGCTGCAACAACTTCCATCACCACCGGCTTGGATTTTCATCGGAGAGGACTCTTGCTCCATGAGGTAATTGTTCCGAGGTATCATGGTATGTGTCATATTTGATCATTATAACCCTCTTATATATGCATTAGGTTCCTTTCATTTCTGATGACTGCTTGGATCTTACACTAATCCACTTGACCACTGTTGGGGTGATTGATGGGGTGACTTAGCAAGTTGATATTCATGGGTTTTGGTTTGCCACCAAGGGGGATTTGCAGAGCCATCGTCCGCTCCCACCATTTTTATCATTTTACATCTTATACCCCGCTCATCCATCCCATTCCCCTAGTCCGGCCATTAGGATGACCTTTCAAGGTTACACTTTGTCTTGTGGGAAGAAGGGGATAAAGGCTTAGGGGGTAAAGTAGCTGGTAAAAGATAAAAGCCATAGGAAATAAAAACTAGAGATGCTTTGCCCAGGGGATCCCCGAGAAGGCAATAAAAAGCCTCTCGATAAGAAACTTAAGGGACCCTAAGAAAAATAATAAAACAAGACCTAACCAAGAGGATGGGAGGTCTCATCACGAGCCGGCCCATTATGTTCATAGGTATCCAGC
>ML789213.1:32512-43494 GCA_009831015.1 Picea engelmannii | reverse complement strand
AAGATTGTTATAAAATAAATAAGGCAATTGTTGATGCATCTTGGTCATGCCATCCCAAGTAGTCAAATTGGGTCTATAACTATCCCACCATACCATTACCCAGCCGACCAAAAAATGCAAAATTTGTTGAGTTCATTGATATGATATGCAAATCAATTCTGTCGTCAAGACACCCTCATCTATTACTTTTAAATTAATCAAATCAATAGCATGAGAAAGATCTGATAGATAATAAAATAAACCATAATTTAACATGAAAAACATCTTGCATGTAATCTAGATATGATAGTAATGCAACACGATAAGCATCCAGTCCTAATATTTCAATGATCTTAAACAATCTTACATACAATGGTATTAATTTGGATTCCTTGCAAAATTTAATATACCTCTTTTACAATCTAAGCCCCCAAAATACTTTATCCTCTACTTTATAACTTGTATATGTTATATGCACATTCATATAACTTTTCTATATATCTTGAGCTTCTTTCAATCTTTCCCTGATCATTTCAGTTTCTCTTCCATTTCTTGAACCATTTCAAGGCCAACTAGGACTCTGTATTCAAGTCTATCCCAACTAAGAGGAGTTCTACAAATCCTACCATACAAAAACTCAAAAGGTGTCATCTGTTTTGAACACTGATAATTGTTATTATATGCAAATTCCACAAGAGGTAAATACTCTTCCTAGCAATCATATTGGTCCATTACATGCATACACAACATATCCTCTACAACTTGATTTACTATTTCTATCTTTCAATCTATTTTCAAAATGATATGTTGTACTAAAATTAAGTTTTGTTCCCAAGGCTTCTTGGAAACTAGTCCAAAATATTTTCATAAATATTGAAACTCTATCTAAAATGATATTTTTAGAATTCCATGTAGTCTCACTATCTCTTTTATAAAAACTCTTGCTATTTGTGGTTCCTAATAGGTATTATTTACTAGAATAAAATGTGCACTCTTTTTTAAAGTATTTATTACTATGAAGGTTTATTCATGTCGTCTTGACATCATAGGTAATCCCACTATGAATTCCATTGAAATCACTTCCCATTTTGATTCTAGTATAGCATGTGGCTGCAATAATACTACTAGATTTTGATGCTCAAATTTTACTTGCTAACATTCTAGGAATCTAACCACATAATCTAGTTGTTGTGAGTGGGAAATCCCTCTATGCATTAGCACTTAGGGTTTTATCATGCATGCATAAAAAGACCTAAAGATTCCTACTTTTTGCTATCATCCCAGACTTAATCCCCATTATTCTTAAGCAAATACATAGTTAAGAAGATCAAGTGAGCATACCTTATTTCGGGTGTTTGATATCGATCCTTCCTTACACTTGGTTGCTCTTTGACTGTAGCTCTCCTCCCAAGGCTGACCTGCATTCACAC
The DNA here is from genome assembly GCA_009831015.1 of Picea engelmannii. NCBI lineage: Eukaryota > Viridiplantae > Streptophyta > Pinopsida > Pinales > Pinaceae > Picea > Picea engelmannii. The sequence goes on along the minus strand of ML789213.1, from coordinate 42,085 downwards.
AAGACAAACAAAGAACTCCACATGCATTTGATCTACATATTAATGGGTTAGAGATTTAATCAATATGTATGCAATAAACCATGAAAACCTCATATGGTGGGACGGGAAAAGTACTTCTTTATTATTAACTTCAACAAATCAACTTACAATGATGAAGCCGAACACTGCTCCACGAACCTGGTCCTGGGATCCTCTTCAACTGTCCTCCAACTTCTTTTCTCTATACTTCTCTTTGCACAAGGATGGCTAAAGGTTGGGTCAAAGGGAATGTGCAATTGGGTATAGTTTCTTTACTATGATTCTCTTCTTCCAAATGGGACCCCTAACCCTTCTTTTATAGGCTAGAATAAGCTGGTATTTGGTCGAACTTTTGGCCATGCATGGCAGAAAGCGTTAGTTAACTCACCGAAAGTTGTCTGTTCTGTCATCAAATTTCCTTTTTTTCATGCTTTTGTAGGTACACGTGGGCTGTCTTGGGTCAACTAGCGTGTACACGTGTGAAGTAATGGAGCAGGGCACATGGGCCTTTATAAAAGGGGTTTTTAAGAAGAGTTGTTAAACAATGTTTTCGCAAAGAAGGAATCTGAGATGGCCTGATGCCAGGTAAGCATGTCTGGTGCAAATTAGGGTTATAACAGATGCCCTCTAATGTGTGAGGTCAGAAGAGAATCTGATGGTCAAAAAATATTAACAATCTTCACCGATGTGGCGAACAAGTGAGCCCAGGAACAAGAAATCGAGAGGTGTCGTCTGCAAAAATAATAATTGTCTCACCGAGGTGGGCATACCCATGCTCGGGATAAAATAGAATCATGGCTACCAATAAAATACACTATAAATCCATGTCATATAACTATATAAAGTGTAGCCACAAACAATACACAGCGGGGCTACATCTTGAAATCAAAAAGATATATGTGTAGAGTATTCATCTTCTTAGAAGCTGATAAGGCCTGATGGCTGGAGATGAGGTCTTCAGAGCTCGAGCAACAACTTCAAAATCTTTGAAACTCAGGTAGGAGTGTAATATGAGTGTACGACTTCACTACCCAAAGGTATTCAATGGATCGTCGATCATGGACTAGAGAATCTTGATGATCAGACTGAAGGCTTCATTGATTTTGAACAAAGACTTGATTGGACATTCGGGATGGTTGGGTATGAGGGCAAGAGACAAATTGCAGAGGGGCCGACTCAGGCTTGGTAAAAACTTCCCTTGGACAATAGCACGACAAATGATGAGACTCGGGCAGCATGGCATTAACATAAGTTTACGAGACAGGAGGCCACGCAAACTCTCCATATGTTTGGAAGAATAACCAAACGGAGGAGGACACAACTCTATGTAGTGAGAAAAACTTCTTAAGGTCGTATTAAATCCCAGAGTTTGATGAACAAACAAATAGATGTGCTTTATCCAAGGGCGACTCATTATGCTGCCAATAAAGAAAATACTTTTCCCTTCCTCTTTTTGGGGTGTATTTGATTTTTTTTGTCTTTTTTCAATAATTTTGGAAAAAGAATAAAAGAATGTTACGTTACAAAGGAGGAATGAGTGTTGCAAACATACAAGTTTAGGGCATAGGGACAAGACTGATGTTCAAAGTAAGGACACTCGGGAAAAATCTTCCAGGGGCCAAAGGTGTCAAGACGCAGAGGAAAAGTGCTACAGGGATTGCATATAAGGCATGCTTTAGATGGTTCAGTTGAGAGCAACATGGAGCCGGCATTAGGCCAAAGACACCGGTATGCAAATGCAATTAATACAACACACAATGGTAATGTCCTTCAATGTGAATTTAACGAGCCCAAAGAAGGTAAGATCGATGATTTTTCATATTTAGAGAGCCTGGAAAAACGTAAAAGAAGACTCCACTAGGGTACCTTTTTCGAAGGTAGTCTATTCGATTCGAAAAAGGGGTAAACTAGAACCGACAATACATCTATTCAAAACCATTTTAACGAGTGTGATAAAGACAAGATCACTTGGCCATTTTTTCATTTTTAAGGAGTCTGAAAAAATCTTAACTATGGACTCCATCGGGAATGTTCTTCTGGACCATTTTAACGAGTGTGAAAGAATAAGGTCACTTGACGATCTTTTCAATTTTAGGGAGTCTGAAAAGAGCTTAAATATGGACTCTGTGGGGGTTCCTTTTTCGTACATTTAGTCCCTCAAGCCCGAAAAAGGTTTAAAATGATACCTGAGAGTACTCTTCTAGAGAACTGGAGTTCCTTAGAGTATAACTTTGTTCGTACAGTTGACTGTCTAGACCGAAAAAGGCGTAAACAATCGTCGAACAGACATGACTTCAAATTTTAGTTTAACGAGAGTGAAAGGCCACAAGATCGCTCGGTAATATTTTCATGTTTAGAGGTTCTAAAAAGGGCTTAAAAGAAGACCCGTTATATTTTTTGGGAGTCCCGAGGGTGAGGCCAAGAGTAAAAAGGAATCATGCAAATGAGGATCAAAATCGTAATTAGGAAAAACAACAAGGACTCTCGAGCCTACATTCATTAGAGACAACATGGACACCATAACGCAACCAGGATCTACCTAGGGAATCCATGTTCTAGTAAGCTCTACCACCAACTCGTGACCCTTCTAAAGTAGCAATGATGATTTTGTGTCGCAACCTGATGGGATCAATCCTATGGAAAAGGAATAAAGACTACGAGATACAAAAGTTAGGGTGTAAACCTAACCTACATTCTCAAGTTGATCATCTAAGGTTTTTCCATGGACTGTCAAAAAGTCAGGCCAAAACTCCAAAACATTGTCCTTTTACCCGATCATACCCTTCCAACCCAACTCCTGAATCACTCTAAATGGTTTTTGGTTTAAAGAAAATGATAAGGGGGGCCAAAAAAGTGACAAAAAGAGGCCAAAAAGTCTATAAATAGAAGCTGGAAGCTCATTATCACCATTGTTGATTTGGAAATTGACTCTGGAGCAAAAAAAAACCCTTTGATAAAAGTGGTGATTCTGGGAGCTACAGTGGATGAAATGACCATCTGTTTGGACCAAGTAAGTATAAAATCTCTCCTCTTGCAATTTAAATCTTTATTTATGCTTTGGGTTTCAAGTTTTGGGGGGGCGTTGACCTTCAAAAGGTCAACCCTAGGTCCACACAGGCTGTCTTATGACAGGCCGCGTGTACATTTAGGCAGAGGAAAAATTGCATGTGTGTACACGCGACTGTCATCATTACAGTCCACGTGGACCCCCTTATTGAATGAAAAAAATAAAAAAAACAAGGGTTAACCCTCCTGAACTTGGTGTTTTGCAGGATGTATATTCACTGGAGGGAAAGAGAGCATGAAGAGGTTAGTGAATTGGTCGGGGAAGATCCCAATGTTGTGGCTGCCTTAATGCAATGTGGGCTGCTCAAGTTCTTCCTATGTCCTTTTATGAGGGCATACCCTAGGCTACTGAATGCCTTGGTTGATTATTAGCATCCTGACGTAGAGGCCTTTATGTTAGAGGGGCAGTCACTGGTGCCCATGACAGAGGACATATACTTTTTGACTGGCCTCTCTAGGAGAGGGGAACCAGTCAATTTCCAGACATTTCCTTCAGGGCCTCATAACATGTCGGAATTGATAGGGCTTTATTGTGAGGTTGGTACAGACTGATCGAGATCACAGGTGCCCATAAGCAAGATCACTGACTTATCGCTATAGGCGATTGTGTTTCTTATTGGGTATATGACCGGTTCTGCGGCTCTACATAAGGCGTCTCGTGCACAGATGGAATGTGTAGTCCAGTGCTTAAATGCACAAATATTTGACTAGAGCACTACACTGCTAGATTGTATGAAGAGGCAGCTGACAGATTGTTGGTCGTGAATGCATATGAACTTTGGGTTCAGGACGATTCTATGCTCTTTCTTCTTTGAAAGAGTTTTGAGCTTCAGTCCTCGAGTGGTGGTACGAGGACATCAAGCCTGTCTTCTTGTGGTTTGCAGATGGGCAGTGTTACTTCCATGATAGGGTGGTGGAAGGACCAATGAGTCCTTTGATGATGATTTCTTTGCTTGGTTGTCGCGAAAGATCCCAGTCATAGAGGATTACCCTTATGATGGGATTTATTTCTCAAGGGATCCTGAGATACCATGATGCAGTAAGATATGAAACCACACCCTCGTCGCGCTCTCCTGCTCACAGGATCGTTCAATACCTAAGTGAGCCGAAGTGGCTCTTTCGATTCCTCCATGGAATCTCTTCTGAAACCCGATCCACAGGTCCTTTCTTCAACTGCACAGTTTTCTGCACATGACCGCACTCTTTCCTCGACTTAATCTCAGGTTTCGGGGTTTCATCCTTTATGATGTCGAGATTTCCTGTACTCTCGAATCCCCGATCTCCGATGATCTCTCTTCCGGCCTTAGCCCCTCCTGGCTATGCCCTCTGGTACATATGACTACTTTCCATAAGACCGCAACCTTATATTCCTTCTCGTCGGGGTTTTGGGCTTTAAAATCCTGATGTGCTCCAATTCCCGTTAGCCCTCCAGGCTAAGCTTGTGGTCCACATGACCTCTATCTCACAAGACTGTAGCCTTGTCTCCCATCAGGGTTTCAAACATCGCAATGTCGAAATGCATAAACAATTTGTCCTCGGAATCCCCGATATCCCGATATGATGTCAGCTTCCGCTAGTCCCCTGGGCTAGACCTTTGGGTCCATACGACCTCCCTCTATATGACCGCAGTCATACCACCTATCAGGGCTTCAGGGTTTTCAATGCCAAGATGCAATCATCCTCAGGATTCACTATCCCTTGAATCCCGACTTCCCGCTATGCTGACAGCTAGCAACTCTTGTCTGCCTTTAGCCTGATCGACGGTCGTGATTGCCTATGGAACCAATGGCTCTAGATATCCCTCGGGACTTCGGGGTTTCAAATGTCGAAAAAACATTTCTCACGGGATTACCGATCCTCGAATCCTGATTCTCCGATATGTTGACAGTTGTCCCCCACGATGGCACTTTCCTCCTTGTCAGGGTTTCGGACTTCGCGATTCTGAAATGCCCAAGCTTCTTGTCACTAGGATCCTCGATATCCTGATGACTGGAATGTCGATAGACGACCTCCCGTCGGGCCTTTCCCCGATAGCTCTGATTGCTACCATGCATCCCTTCCAGATGGACGGTCCCGATTAACTCTCGAGGTTTCAAGACTTCTGATGTCCCGACTCTTTTGACCTCGAGAACTCCGATATCCTGAATGTCGATATACCGACTCTCTTCGGATTTTTGACAACTGTCTCCCCAAATAGACGGCTCACATTATATCAGGGTTTTCATTATGGACTTCCCAGATCTCCTATCCATGAGAATGTCGATGTCCCAACTCCCAATGCCTCGATCTCCGCCACGTGTCTCCACTAACAGACGGCTCAGATCAGTTCTGGGTAATTTCCCATGGAAATTCTCGATCTCATGTCCTCGTGACTCCCAATTTCACAATATATGAAACCCCGATGGCAGCTCTTGTCGTGATTTATCCTCTGTTGTTCATGAAGGATTAACCCCGTCGCAATTCTCTACAGATCCAATGATTGTCGGGTCTCCGAGTCAAGATCCAACGGTCCAGATCCGTTCTTCCTGTGCGCTTACTCTAGAGTCTAAACTCTACGCGCCTTAACCCGATCAAACGGCTGATGGGTATCTGAGTGAGATCTGACGGCTCATGATATCTCCCTTCTGTGCACTTCTCCCAAGCTTTTCCTGGACGTAGAAACCAATGGTCTAGATCTTCTTCTCTAGCCGATCCAACGGCTACTGTGCTCCCTCCTGAGCTATTGCGCTTCATCCCAGACTTGGAAGAATTTCCAAGGTTCCAACGGCCTCGACCTTTGTCTTCTCTTCTCTCTCTAAGAACTCCTTTACCTTGAGCTTCGTTGTGCGTATAAAAATGCTGACTCCTCCTAAGATTTTACTCTCCAATCCCCAAGGGATTCTTTTGACTTATGCGCCTCTGTAGAGTCTTCGCACGCAAAGTGTTATCTGTCCTGAGCTTCTTCTGTAGCTTTGACCTCCCAAGGAAACTCAGTTCCTCTTTCCTTTTCTCCTTCATATGGAGAATGCTTGGATTCCCTCCTGGCTATCCTTCACTCCAGCAACTTTTTTCTGAGTGCTTCTGGGTATTCAGTAACCCCGCAAAGATCCCTTAGTGGATTCTTCCTCTAAATTCCAGAACTCAAAGAGTTCTCTTCTCTTCTGTGCCTGTCAGCACACTAACTCAAATGCCCTCCTGGCAGAGTATCTTCAACCAGAACTTCCGACAGTTCTGTCTCCTTCTCCTGTGCATGACTGCACTCGCTCAATGCCCACCTGGAAGATCCCTCAGAATCCTGAGTGATTCTGGTTCTTCTTAAGAACTCACAATAGATTCCTTCCTCTGTGCACTCCTTGCACCTGCTCAATGCCCCTCTGGCAGAGCTTTACAGAACTCCTTAGAGGTTCTATCTGCAACTGTGTCTCTCATACGTAGGCTTTCCTCCAAGGTATTCAACAACCTTGAGGTCTTCTCCTGAGTTGTTGATTCCAGTTCCTGTGTTGTAGCACGTCTTTGTCTGAACCCACAGTGTTCAGAAGTGCAACCTTTGTGCACGGCTATCAGAACCCGTAGAGTTCTGTCACACCCTCCTGGTGTGAAGCCTCAAAGACCTTCAACTCTGGAAATAAAACACACTTCTGCAAATGCACAACTACAGTATACATCTACAGCATATAAAGAACACTCACAGACATCCACATAAGACAGAATAATGTAGGAAAAACTGCTCTTTGTATTAAAATGGCAAATGCCTGTTTTTACAAGGGTGTTCTCAAGCTCTCTCTGGCTCTCCTCTTACAACCATTACAACTCAACTTCCTTCCAAAAATGAGATACAACAAATCTCTTTTACCTAAGGGGGTTCTTTGAGCGCTTCCCTCCAACCTACCTACCCTATTCAATTGCATTGAATGGGCTGTCTAGTCCAGAGACGTATCTAGATCTCAGCCATTCAAAACATTAATGGCCGATCTACTCTATGCCTGCACAAAGGCATGGCTCTATGGCTCACCAGCCTAAACATTAAATTACATTGAATTCATATTTAAATGAGGACTGCACCTCTCTCTTCAGCACGTAATTTGAATTCACTGACGTGGCTGGCTGGCGTGGAGAGATGCTCCTGCATCAAACTCCTCAGCTGCAAAATTCATGAGCTTCCCATCTCAGCTGTTGGAAATCCTCCTGGATCCCAAATCATCCTCTGGAGATTTTCATCTGCTCCATTTTGCTGCTGTTGCTTCCTTCCTTCTACTCAGCTGCTCCTCGCTGGCAGTTTCTGCTGATCGAATCATCAGCTTTCTGATCTCTTCGATCACTGCATCCAGCTGCTCCCATGGCTGGCTCTGCTCATGCAGTCTCCTCAGCTGCAAAAATTTTCTGCAATTGGGTGGATCATCATGATCTCCCATGCCTTCTTCAGTGGTCTCCAACTTTACCTGTTGGATGTGCATGCTTTGCACTTTCACCCTCTCTTCCAAGGCTTCAACTTGTTGCCACAGATCAGCAAAACAAATGTTGTCTACCTCTTCTCCTTCTCCTGCAAACTCCCAGGTTGTAGTCTTTTCTGTCTCCTGGCTAAAAATACTGAGCCATTCCTCAAAATGCTCGTCATCCTCTTCTACTTCTTCTGCTATCAGCTTCAGTGCTACAACTCTTTCATCTTCCTAGCTAAATATGTTGAGACATTCCTCGGAATGCTCATTTTCTTCTTCGTCAGCTTAGACAGCTTCCAAAGTCTGCTCCAATTCCTCTTCTTTCCTGACAGTCACAGCTGACTGTTCTTCTGATGTTGCTGCATCATCTGCAACACGGACTTCTGCCTCCTTCTGGGAAAATGGTAGGAATAATCCAATTCCCCCAATCATCAGAAGATCTCTCATATCTTCCTCCTCTGTCAGTTGCATCTGTTGATCTAAATTCATTTCCGAGATCACCTGCTCTGTCATCTCCTCAGGCTGATTCCAACTCACCTCTGAGTTTATGAGACCCACAAATAGTCTCATCTACTCATCTCTGCCCACCTGGCAATATGGGATGCTTCCACTACCCTCTTGGCAGTCCATGGAATCAACTAATTCCATCTTTGTTTCCTTGCCCACCTGGAAAACTGGAAACCTTTCGCCGCCCTCCTGGCAGTCCGTGAGATCCCATAGTGACCTCAATCCATTGCCCTCCTGGCAATGTGAAATTCCTCGACTATCCTCCTGACAATCTCTAAGATCATGCAGTGATCTCATTTCGTTGCCCTCCTGACAATATGGAATTTCTTCTCTACCCTCCTGACAGTTCTTGAGATCCTCATCTAATCCCATTTCATCCTCTTCACCGAGAAATTTTCCCATCTCTGGTTCACATATTTGAACCATTTCTCCAGGTCCATTGAGGTTTTCCACATACCTCAACCACCCTCTTAACAACGTATGTTGTCTTATGACCATCAGCTGCTTGATTGGCCATTTTGCCTTCGGTTTCTTCATGGGCCATTGATATACCCATCTCATCTTCTTATCCTGTCGCATCCGTGGTTCGAGCTTTTCCATTTCTTTCTTTATATCAGTGAACTCTTCATCTACATCTTCTTGGCTCCATAGCTCTAAGTTTTTCCTTCCATCATACCTACGGCCTTCAGTAGCCATGTTGTTGTCCCTGTTTTCTCTCCTGGCAAATCTATTGTTGTCACTCCGCACTAAGAGTTCTACCAGCTTCATTCTCCTACAGTCTCCCTGACTGTCTTTTTTATTGCTGCCTCCCCGTGAATAATCACCACAGAGTCTCCAGCGCTCTGTCTTCCTCCCTCTACTTGAAATATACAAATAGAGTTTTAGCTATGATACCACTTGATGCAGTAATATACGCAACCACACCCTCATCGCGCTCTCCTACTCACAGGATCGTTCAATACCCAAGTGAGCTGAAGCAGCTCTTTCAATTCCTCCGTGGAATCTCTGTTGAAACCCGATCCACAGGTCCTTTCTTCAACCGCACGGTTTTCTGCACATGACCGCGCTCTTTCCTCGACTTAATCTCAGGTTTCGAGGTTTCATCCTTTTTGATGTCGAGAGTTCCTGTACTCTCGAATCCCCGATATTCAATGAGCTCTCTTCCGGCCATAGCCCCTCCTAGCTATGCCCTCTGGTCCATATGACCACTTTCCATAAGACTGCAGCCTTATATTCCTTCTCGTCAGGGTTTTGGGCTTTAAAATCCCGATGTGCTCCAATTCCCGTTAGCCCTCCAGACTAAGCTCGTGGTCCACGTGACCTCTATCTCATAAGACCACAACCTTGTCTCCCATCAGGGTTTCGAACATCGCAATGTCAAAATGCATAAACAATTTGTCCTCAGAATCCCCGATATCCTGATATGATGTCATCTTCTGCTAGTCCCCTAGGCTAGACCTTTGGGTCCATACGAACTCCCTCTATATGACTGCAGTCATACCACCTATCGGGGCTTCAGGGTTTTCAATGCCAAGATGCAATCGTCCTCAGGATTCACGATCCCTCA
>ML789213.1:19690-32462 GCA_009831015.1 Picea engelmannii | reverse complement strand
CTGCTAGTCCCCTAGGCTAGACCTTTGGGTCCATACGAACTCCCTCTATATGACTGCAGTCATACCACCTATCGGGGCTTCAGGGTTTTCAATGCCAAGATGCAATCGTCCTCAGGATTCACGATCCCTCAAATCCCAACTTCCCACAATGATGACAGCTAGCAACTCTTGTCCACCTTTAGCCTGATCAACAGTCGTGACAACAGTCGTGATTGCCTATGGAACCAACGGCTCCAGATCTCCCTCGGGACTTCGGGGTTTCAAATGTCGAAAAACATTTTCTCACGGAATTACTGATCCTTGAATCTTGATTCTTCGATATGTTGATAGCTGGCCCCCACGATGGCACTTTCCTCCTTGTCAAGGTTTCGGACTTTGCGATTCTGAAATGCCCAAACTTCTTGTCACTAGGATCCTCGATATCCCGATAACTAGAATGCCGATAGACGACCTCCCGTCGAGCCTTTCCCCGATGGATCCGATTGCTGCCACGCATCCCTTCCAGATGGACGGTCCTGATTAACTCTCGGGGTTTCGAGACTTCTGATGTCCCGACTCTTTTGACCTTGAGAACTCCAATATCCTGAATACCGATATATCGACTCTCTTTAGATTTCTGACACTTGTCTCCCTAAACGGACGGCTCAGATTATATCGGGGTTTTCACTAAGGAATTCCCTGATCTCCTGTCCATGGGAATGTCGATGTCCAGACTCTCAACACTTCAATCTCCACCATGTGTCTCCACTAATAGACGACTCAGATAAGTTCCGGGTAATTTCCCATGGAAATTCCCGATCTCATGTCCTCGTGAATCCCAATTTTACAATATATGAAACCCCGATGGAAACTCTTGTCAGGATTTCTCCTCTGTTTTTCACGAAGGCTTAACCACCTCGCAATTCTCTGCAGATCCGATGGTTGTCGGGTCTCCGAATCAAGATCCAACACTCCAGATCCGTTCTTCCTGTGCGCTTACTCCAGAGGCTAAACTATGTGCGCCTTCACCCGATCCAATGACTGATGGGTATCTGAGTGAGATCTGATGACTCACGATCTCTCCCTTCTGTGTGCTTCTCCTGAGATTCTCCTAGACATAGAAACCAATTGTCCATATCTTCTTCTCCAGATGATCCAATGGCTACTGTGCTCCCTCCTAAGCTACTGCGTTTCATCCCAGACTTGGAAGAATTTCCAAGGTTCCAAAGGCCTCGACCTTTGTCTTCTCTTCTCTCATTGTGAACTCCTTTACCTTGAGCTTCACTGTGCATATAAAAATGTTGACTCCTCCTGAGATTTTACTCTCGAATCCACAAGGGATTCTTTTGACTTCTGCGCCTCTATAGAGTCTTCACACACAAAGCGCTATCTGTCCTGAGCTTCTCCTATAGCTTCGACCTCCCAAGGAAACTCGGTTCTTCTTTCCTTTTCTCCTTCAGATGGAGAATGCTTGGATGCCCTCCTGGCTATCCTTTGCTCCAGCAACCACTTGTTGAGTGCTTCTAGGTATTTAGTAACCCCGCGAAGATCCCTCAGTGGATTCTTCCTCTAAATTCCAAAACTCAAAGAGTTCTCTTCTCTTCTGTGCTTGTCTGCACACTAACTCAAATGCCCTCGTGGCAAAGTATCTTCAACCAGAACTTCCAGCAGTTTTGTCTCCTTCTCCCGTGCACGACTGCACTCGCTCAATGCCCACCTGGCAGAGCTCTCAGAATCCTCAGCGATTCTGGTTCTTCTTAAGAACTCACAACAGAGTCCTTACCCTGTGCACTCCTTGCACCTGCTCAATGCCTCTCTAGCAGAGCTTTACAGAACTCCTCAGAGCTTCTGTCTGCAACTGTGTCTCACATACATAGCCTTGCCTCCAAGGTATTCAACAACCTTGAGGTCTTCTCCTGAGTTGTTGATTCCAGTTCTTGTGTCGCGGCACGTCTTTGTCTAAACCTGCAGTGTTCAGAAGTGCAACCTCTGTGCACGGCTATCAGAACCCAAAACATTCTGTCACACCCTCCTGGTGTGAAGCCTCAAAGACCTTCAACCCTGGAAATCAAACACACTCCTGCAAACGCACAACTATAGTATACATCTACATCATATAAAGAACACTCACAGACATCCACATAACACAGAATAATGTAGGAAAAACTAATCTTTGTATTAAAATGGCAAATGCCTATTTTTACAAGGGTGTTCTTGAGCTCTCTCTGGCTCTCCTCTTACAACCATTACAACTCAACTTCCTTCCCAAAATGAGATACTACAAATCTCTTTTACCTGAGGGGGCTCTTCGAGCGCTTCCCTCCAAGCTACCTACCCTATTCAATTGCATTGAATGGGTTGTCTAGTCCAGAATCGGATCTAGATCTCAGCCATTCAAAACATTAATGGCCGATCTACTCTATGTCTGCACAAAGGCATGGCTCTATGGCTCACCAGCCTAAACATTAAATTACATTGAATTTAGATTTAAATGAGGATTACGCCTCTCTCTTCAGCACGCGATTTGAATTCGCTGACGTGGCTGGCTGCCTGACGTGGAGAGATGCTCCTGCATCATACCAGTACCTCCTAGTGAGGAGTGAGGAGAGATGGGTAAGCTTGCATCATTTTTTTCTTTTGTTTTGTTTTTTTTTTGTTTTTTTTTGTGAAACGTATGTAATTTTTATGTTGTTTGTTATATATCATTTTTTTTATACCAGAGTATTTGCAAGATATGTGTCTATTATGTGCAGATGTGGGACCAGTGTGACCTGCTAATTATGCGAGGAACATGCGTCATCCTCGGCCAGGGGACGCACCGGTCGCCACAGGGGAACTAGCAGCAGTAGGAGAGCTTCCAGTCGGTGAGGCTGAGAGGGTTTTGAGACAAGTTGAGAGAAACTTTACCTCACTCACTCGCACAGTCCCTATGGAAGAGATTGAGGATCTTCCACCATCTATGCAGCCTCATGTAGTGGGGGCACGATGGATGTGGGTCCGATTGTTTCGACGTTTGGAAAACGTTGTTGATCATTACAACAAGGCAACAGGGACCACAAGCCCTGACCTTAGTTAGTATAGACTTTTCACGTGCCAAGAACACTACTTGTATATATTTTTTGAGGGCATAAGCCCCATGACTCATTATTGGTCATATTTTTGAGGCACTTGCATCCACCTATGTACTTTGATGATTATGATATTATATATGGATTTTTATGTCTTTTTGTGTCTTATGGATCATATTTACCTTTAAAAATGTATTTACATGTTTATGTGTATGTCCTTTCATATGTGTGCGAGAAGCCAATCTAAAATTTGATTAGCTAGAGTAATTGTAATTTGTTTTAATCTCCTAGGAACATGAAAATATGTAATATAATCAAAGCTTCATTCTAAGAGACGTACCCTAAGGATTCGTCGGTGTAAAGTCGGATCATGAACATGGTAGACTCTATTTAATTGAGACACAACTAGCTGAGCGTCTAAATAGACCCAGAGATGAGAGATACCAAATGACAGGGCATCACGAAGCAACTCAATAAATGCATTGTACTCGACGACATTGTTTGTGGTGTCACCTAAGCATATACCTCCAGAAGATAATAACTAGGCTCGAGGTGTAAAAATTACCCAAGCTGCAGAGGCAAGCCTCCGAGTGTGCCGGCTAGCACCGTCTGTGTACCCAATGAACACCTCGGATTCACTTGACATCTTCCATAGTGACGAAAGATAACATAAAAAATGACACGTCCATAATACTAAAAAAAACTAGAAAGTAATAGTACAAAGACTATACATATGTTACAAAAAGTTACCCATGGTGACCTACCTATGAGTAATACTTCTTGAGGTAGAGACCATTTCTAGGCTCTGCCAAAGAATTTTCCTCAAATTCAACCAGATGATAAGCACCCTTTTTTAGAACCTATTTTATGATGAAAGGTCCGAACCACATGGGTTTGAATTTTCCTGCCCACAAGGGGTCCTTATCTTGGTCATAGACCAGTACAAGGTCGCCTTCAGAGAAAATTTGAGGACAAACAGACCAATCATACAGGCACTTGACTTTATGTTTGCGAGCCTCGTTGGCCAGGGCCACACCATGATGCTTCTCATTTAGTCACTCAAGATATAATAACCGTTCTTCAAGTGGAGAAGTGTCTGGCAATAACTGTACTGCCAACTTTAGGGACATGATCTGACATTCGATAGGAAAGACTGCTTCTAGCCCGTAAATGAGTTGAAAAGGTGAGAAACCAGTTGTAGTCTTAACAAATGTTCGGTAAGCCCATAAGGCTGAGTATAACATCAAATGCCAATTTCACTTGGTTGAGTTGATCATTCGTTGTAGGATGGTCTTAAGAGATTTATTTACATCTTCCACCTTACCATTTGCTTGGGGGTAGTAGGGTGACAAATGTTCTTGCCACAACCCAACATTTGATGTTAAATCGATCATCATCCGGTTCTGAAAGTGACTTCCATGGTCAGTGACAATGTCTCTTGGGACGCTGAACCTTGCTATTATCTGGTTGAATAAAAAGAGATCCCTAGTCTCTCCATCATCTTTAAACATTGGCATAGCTTTGACCCACTTCGTGAAGTAGTCTACGACTACAATGATATAACGGTGCCCCCTTGTTGAAGGAGGGTTGCATGTAGTGTAATCAATCCCCCACTTGGTGAAGGGACCAACTGTGATGACAAGAAACATGGGAGTGGGATGTGCCCTCATCTTCTGAGAAAATATCTGACACGGGTGGCACTTCTTGACCAATTCCATACAATCTTTGATTAGTGTCGGCTAGAAGTAACCTGCTCCTAAAATATTTTGGGTTGTTTCCAACCGAGACAAATGACCGCCACATGCTCTGGTATGGCAATCGTTAAGCATGATAACTACTTCTTCGTGAGTGAGACATCGACGTAGGATGCAATATACACCTCTTCAATACAATGTATCATCGAGTATGAGATAATTCTCATCCTGATGGTGTATACATCGACGCTCATCACAAGAAGTAGAGGTGGGGCACTTCAAAGTATAGATATAGATAAGTATATCTCCATACCAGGGATCCAAAGACGTGATAAAAAACATATCTCCTTTGATAGGCGACTCTTTGGGCACAACATCACCTAACTCAACTGAAAGTTCCAAAATAATTTCTACGAAGACCAGTGACTTTTTGGATTTCATTGAAATGAAATCTAAGTCAAATTCTTGGAGGATGACTAGCCATATACTGATCTTTCCTCCTATTACCCATCATGTCAACATGTACTGAAATGGATTCACAACAACAATTATGGTGGTCTTGCGAAACAAAACATAATGACGGAACCGTTGAATAGCATGAACTGCTGCCAACACAAGTTTTTCGATATAAGAATAATTGAGTTCCGGTCCTACTAGGCCTCGGCTCAGGTAATAGATCACATATTCTGAGAACAAGTCATCTTCCTAAACTAAGACCATGCCGATGGTTGACTCTACTGTAGCCAGGTACAATAAGAAATCTTTGTTATAGTTAGGTGGCCGAAGTAGAGGGGCAGTTGTGAGGGCATGTTTCAACGCATCAAAAGAGCGTTGAGCGGCATTGTCCCAATGAAAAGGAACATCTTTCTTCTGTAAGCGCATAAATCCCTTTGTGATCTCGGCATAGTTGGCGATGAAACGTCTTAAAAAATTTGCCTTGCCTTGTAGACTCTGAATTTGAAGGATTGTGCACGGGGGAGGAAAATGAATTATTGCCTCAACCTTGAGAGGATCGACCATGATCCCTATTGTTGACACTATGAAACCTAACAAACATCCTGATGTTACGAAAAAGATACACTTGTTTGGATTCAAGCGAATCTAAAAGTAGCGACATCGCTCAAAGATAAGTCAGAGGTGTGTGGGATGATCCGTTCTCTTGTGAGATTGAGATGTTAAATCATCTAAATAGGCCTCGACTATATGCTTGAGATCATGGAAAGCAAAAGACATGGCCCATTGAAAGGTTGCTCCAGCATTTTTGAGACCAAAGGGAATCTTACGATACGTGAATGTACCCCATGGAAAAATGAATGTCATTTTGTGTTGGTCTTCGGGTTTGATTTGTATTTGATTATATCCCGAAAAATCATCCATGAAAGAGAAGACCTCGCAACCTACACATTCATCAATTATCTAGTCGATGAATGGTGTGGGAAAATTATCTTTTGGACAGGCCTTGTTCAAATCATGGAAGTTCGTACATACACAAATCGTGCCTTGTTTCTTATTGACCGACATAGGATTTGACACCCATTGGGTCAAATGGATAGGATAGATAAAACCAGCTTTTAGCAGTTTCTCAACTTCAACCTTAATGGTTGTTGCTTTCCTTGGATTAACTGGACGAAGCTTTTGTCGAACAGGTTTGGCATATGGATAAGTTGTGATTTCATGTTCGACTATTTTTGGATCAATGCCTAGAATTTCCTCATAAGACCAGGAAAAAACGTTGTAGAATTATTTAAATAGATCTGCGTAGATTTGAATCTCTCTAGGGGAGCAATCATCTCTGATGAAAACATTCTCCATGATGCCAGGGGTTTTGGAGATATTGATTGGTATGGTTTCAATGATGGTTGCCATATTACCCTCAGCATAAATCTCATGTGTATCTAAGGTATTAATAAGACAAGACCTATCTCCATTCATAGTCAAGGTGAATTCTCCGGCTTCAATTCTGCTTAACTCTGGGAGGAAGTATGATCTGTGATGAAGATCATCCCAGGGTTTTTCTGGACTATTCATTGCTTCAATTACTACTTCGTCGGAGGGAAATACTAAGTCTAACAAATCGGTGTGAACGAGAGAACCTTGAGCCCAAGTAGGCTCTAGAAGTGGATCTAACTCTTGTGTGGGAGTTGGATCTGTGTCGGCCAAATCTTGTTGGACCAAAGAGTACGCTACTTCAACCATGGACAAAGACATGGACATGCCTGGGTGCCCTGTCCCCTCCATCATGGCTGATGGGGAAGGAAGTATCCATGGATCGTTGAAGTAAGACATGCGAAATGACGAAACTTGGAAAATCTCAACCTTACAGTGGTCGGATATGAATTTGACATCACCTTGAGGGGGCGAGTAATCGAAGGTACCCATAAAGGATGGGCACAAACCAACCTCTACGTTCACTATGCCTAGTTGGGGATTATCAATCATCGGGACCGCAGATACCCACAATGAAGGGTCAGGTCTTGAGAAAGACAATTGATCAATGGTCACAATCTGGTCCTCGTGTGGAAACAACAAGACCCGAAAAACTGTAGCAACCACTGCTTGCATGGCGTAATTCCGACTCTTTCCTAACAAGATATTGTAGTCGAGTGATGCGTTGACTACTTCTACCTCAATGCACATAGTCTTCCCTCCTAACTACACAGGGAAAGAGGGAATGATACCATGTGGTCAAAATGAATGACCGTCGAAAGATGTGAGAAGAGTAGGTGACAGAGATAAAACGGGCCGGCCAATGGCCTTCCAACATGCTAACGACATAATGCATGTCGAGGCACCCTCATCAACCACTGTGCGGAAGATATTCTAAGTAAAAGTTTTCATGGGGTGAGCCACTACTATCTGAAACACTACGTGGTAAGGAAGACGAGGTTTTAAGTCAGTTGTATCCAGCATGATGGTACCCAAATTACAAGTCTCGGTAGATCCTAAAGTGGTTAAAAAGGCTTTCCTCTGGGAAGGGAAGCTTTGGAGGACCTCCAAAGTGGACATCGCACAAGCGGTTTGAGACAAATCCTCCACCATATAATAGTTATGGGCAGCCCTTGTGTTTGGGTTATGAAAAGCTTTTTTGAACACACCTTTTGGGATGCGTTTCATTTTTTTTCCCAAAGTCTTTTCAATCTGTAGAGGAAGAGATGGGAACTCGAATTCTTTTCCCTTCTCAAAAGTTCTTGGGTTACTGTAGTCATTCACTCTAGTCGATATAAAAGCATCACCCTTCATCATATAGACATTCGCGGATGTGGGATTGTTCGAAGACAGAGAGGGTCCTTGATTTCCCCCTTCCATGCTTGTAGAGGCTTAGGTTAGGTTTTTCCCAAGATGAAATGGATTGGTTAACATGGCAGGCTATTATCGTGTCACAAAATTTTGGGCCTCTGCAAGCCAAGGACATTGGTGGGTCGGGTGGTCTTCCGCGCACAGGTTACATAGATACCTCACCTTTCATTTCTCAGTTTTTCCCCACCATCATTATAAGTGGGTTTCTTATCCCCCTTACCCTTCTTTCGTTGTTTTTTCTTTCCTTCAGGCTGGTGGGTGGCCTTTGGATTTGTTGATTTCACTATGTGTACATCCAACGTTTTAGTAGGGGGAATAGCCAAAACAGTAGTTTGGTTGGCCGCTGTGTGTTGTATAGACAATTGCTGCAATTGCTTCGTCAGTTGCTCAATAGGCTTTGTTTGTGCTGAACCAACAATACCATCGGCATATGGTCTAGCTCTCTGTCTGGTTTTATCAAGTATTGAGCGTGGCGCATTTGGCAAGATCTCGTATAATAAACGGAACCGAGAATAGATTAGCTCAAGCTATTGAGCTCTCATGATGGTGTCTTCTTCGAAAACACTCCCTATGTCATGACGTCTTTGGATAACTGTGGGACCAAATACTTAAGGAACCACTCGAGAAGGAATGCTGGTGGGACTGGCACCTTAATTAAACTCTTTTGGCATCTCCATTCTTAGATGTGATCAGAGATATGGTCCGCTTTTGTTTGTGCGAAATTGGCCAGCAATTATGTGCCAGCATCGTATCTCACAAGTAATTGGAAATGGTTTAGGAAAGCCATTGCCAATTCATTGAAGGAAGAGTATCTTGAGCGGTCGATATCAATGTACCATTTTGTGGCACTCCCAATGAGAGTATGTTGAAACAATCACAACTGTACGAAGTCGTCTTTCAACGAGTTAGATGAGCACCAAAGATGGAAGGTGGTCACATGATCTCTTGGATCTTCATTAGGCTTGGCTTCAAACTTTGGTATGTCCGAAGGAAACTTCATCGGCATAGGGGGCCAACATAGATCGTGAAAGATAGGGTCATTCAACAACCTACTCAATCTGGCAAATGCAAGGTTTCCAGGAAAGGTAGTTTGGGTGGTTGGTGATAACCATCGAAAAAGGGACCTAGAGTTTGACTGGCACTAGATTGCCAGGAAAAGTTCGATTGTTGGCCTGGGTTCTAGTAAAAACCATGGCCATGACTAGTGTAAGGATTCTGTGTGTGAGGAGACATCATTAGATGATTCCCAAAATAGGACGTAGATGGTTGGGCATGCATTACATTCGGAGGGATTTGGGAAGGGTTTCCCCATGCCGATCCCATGGGGATAGGCATAGTACCTTGTCTGGGGTTCCATTGGTTGTGAAAATAATTTACCCAGATCGACATTCCTGACGAGGGAATGGATCCCTGCAAATAATTCCAAGGCCCCGATGCGGAAGAATTTCCTGGTTTTTCCCCTTGTGCAAGAATAATACCCTGCATAGAAATAGGTTGTCCGAAACTGGGATTTCCCATAGTCAAGAAAGCAGCTTATGAGAAAGCATTGTTACCAAATGCACCGAACAAATAAAACGGTGTCGAACCTACCAGCATATTATGCGAAGGTGGTCCTTGACTCTCTACTCCAAATAAACTATGGTGTGCAGGTGGCTCGGTGGATGGCTAGTGGGTGCCACTGAGCGAAGGGGACAAAGGAGGTGTATGACTTCCCCCGTAAGGGAAAGCATTAAAAGGAGCTGAAGTTCCCCCCATGTGGCCTTGCAGAGGAGCATTAGATCTCCCTATCCCTAGACCTAAAGTCTATGAAGTGGAGTAAGAAAGTACAGGACTTATACCTGAACTAGGCATCTCGTATGAGAACGGAGGGCCTGTCGCACTAGGTGTGAAAGGTTTTGTGGCCACCACCATAGACGGGATCGGACAACTGTGCGAGGTAGAGGCGATCGATACCATGGTGGCTTGGATCGGTGACGGTGGGTTAGGAGGTGGAAACTCTCCTGTGGTGACAATCATAGTGGGAATTGAAGAATTCCCAGAAGGAGTGACAACATTTGTTTCCATTACTGTGTCTGACACTGTCTGGCACTCGTAAGGGTGAATCGATACGATGATGGGTGTTGAAATATCATTGGTTGGGGTTTCATATGGACCAAGAGATTTCGCTCCAAATTCTAAAATGGTCGTTTCCTCCGGATGTTGGTCAGGCACAATTTCTTGTGACCCGGTCACTTCAAAAGACCCTTGTTGGTCTAGATTTCACCTTAGTGGTGGCGGAGGTGGCTCTAGTGTAATTGGTGATAGGCCCAGAAGCCTTCGTGACTGGAAGATATCATGATCCTCCACTTTGTGAGAAGATCAAAGACACCCTAGGGATTTCTATTTGTTCAAAAAACAACACACACTCAAAAAGTCCCTACGAGATAAAACAAGCAAACACTAAACTAATTGGAAGAACAGTTACAACAACCAACACTAGAGCAACTTACTGGTGCAAGTGCAGCTCCAACACGGAAGAACCCTCCAGGTATACTCTGCAAAGTGTGGACCGATGTCTATCCTAGGTAGTGTAGTATACCCCCGCAGTCACCTGTGTATGTCTCTAAAAAGGTAGGCAACTAGGTTGCCAGCACACGAATAGTCACTAGAAGGGTATAATCGAAAGTCAGGTAGACCACAATGAGCAGGGTATTGAGCCTGAAACCTATCAAGGGTATCAAAGGAAAGTGGTCTGAAAGACAATTGAGGACCTCGAATGGATTCAAGACCCACGAAGCTCCGTGGCAAATTCAATCAACAGAATCGCAAGACAAGCCCTCTATATGTGTTCTCCACTACGATTGGTCAATATTTGGAGGGGTTATCTCCACTACCTTTCTGCACGTGACCTCATGTTTATCCCTTTTGTTAGAGGGGGGTCCCATATAAATTTCACGATACTAGACTTTGACACACCCTAACTCAGACTCCAATGTTTGGTTTTAATGGCCTTGAAGAGTTTCCTCTCCAACCTAATTCAAGGCCCTAACCCTAAACTAGTTGGTTGACCCTGCAAACATAAAAAGTCTAATGAATTTTAGATTTAGTGTTAATTTTTATGGCTTGTCTTAAGTCAAAGGTTATGAAAGTGAAACTAGTGATGTTTGAAAGACGAAAGCAAAATAAACAGAAAGCTGGAAACAAAAAACCTTCACTTAACTCAAATCTTAAACAACTTTTGAACCTTAAAAATTTTCTAAGATCTTTGAATAGAAAACTCAAAGAAGGTTTTCACTCGACTACGAGTTACTTATGATCTAAATAAACTGTCAA
This sequence comes from Picea engelmannii, assembly GCA_009831015.1. NCBI lineage: Eukaryota > Viridiplantae > Streptophyta > Pinopsida > Pinales > Pinaceae > Picea > Picea engelmannii. The sequence goes on along the minus strand of ML789213.1, from coordinate 21,112 downwards.
GAACTTATGAAAGTGAAGACTTTTTCCTGGTTACTAATGCAAAAGAACACTTTCTAACCAAATAAAGAAATCAAAGATATTTTTTTTTTTATTTGAATGCTCACAAATCAAAAAGGGAAAATATCAACAAGTCAAAACCAAAAAAACTTCTAGCCTAAGTGTAGATCGCAAAGAGTCACTTTAAAAATCACACACAAGCAAATTAAAATTGGACTCTCACCCTTGTCTAAAAACCCTATAAATCTTTTTTTTGAGGAAAACTTCTAAATGAAAAAGAAAGCTATTGTTGTGATCAAACCTAAGTTACTGACCGCTATGAAAGAGACCCAAAAATTTGAGAGGTATAACTCTTTTCAAAGGAAAGGATGACTGCCTCACCTTCAACAAAAATTTTATCGACAAGCACAGCCCTGACAGTTCAACAGCAAGCGTGTGCACACGAGCTATGTAAAGTCAGAGCGCATGTACACGTGTTCTAGCCTTATATAGGCTCCATGTATCTCTGAAACTCTAAGACAAATGAAAGGAAAAGAAATCCAGCCCAGGCAGAGACCACTGGTATTGAGAACCAGGATCTCTTGAAGACTCAGACACCTACTTTAACAAAAAAAAGAAAACAATTCAAGGAAAACTTCATAGAACAAACCAATCTGAGGTGTAACCTAAGCTATAGACTGCAAACAACAAAGACTAGAAAGAGTTCCAAAAAACCCCTGAGAAGGACTAATTCTGACAAGGAAGAGGATGACTGCCTCTCTAAAATAAATTTTCTGGAATCATACATGTGACTGACACGTCCTCAGCTAGCATGTGCACGCGGTCTGTGAGAATGTAGGGTGTGGGTACATGCGTGCAAACCTTATACAGGCCACATGTACCTTTGTGGGTCTCGGAAAAAAAAATACAGTCAACCAAAGAAACAAAGATAACTGGTATGGAAGACCAGAATCTCTATTAGCTCAGACTTTTGAAGAAACTTTAAAACCAGGGAATGAGACCAGTTCTTAAAAATACCCAAAACATATTCCCAGAAACCCTAGATAATCCCCAGTATGGTCGCTAATTTTGTTGTGAGTGGGAAATCCCTCCACGGACTAGCACTTAGGGTTTTATCATGCATGCAGAAAAAGACCTAAAGATTCCTACTTTCTACCATCATCCTAGACCTAATCCCCATTATTCTTAAGCAAATACATAGTTAAGAAGATCAAGTGAGCATACCTTATTTCAAGCGTTTGATATCGATCCTTCCTTACGCTTGGTCTCTCTTTGACTATAGCTCTCCTCCCAAGGCTGACCTGCATTCACACAAGACAAACAAAGAACTCCACATGCATTTGATCTACAGATTAATGGGTTAGAGATTTAATCAATATGTATGCAATAAACCATGAAAACCTCATATGGTGGGATGGGAAAAGT
>ML789212.1:224638-246872 GCA_009831015.1 Picea engelmannii | reverse complement strand
GGGGACCACTTTGGAGTTCATCCATATTTACTTCTTATCAACCATGACAAAACAATAATGAGTCATATTTACATCAAACACTATTGGGTCCATTACCCAAACCTTTGTGCTACGGGTCTTTGTTCAAGGGTTGACATCAATGACAACCAACCTTAATCAACAATGATAAGTAGATAATCTATCAAATTGAAGATTGGTAATAATCTAAGTTGATGCATTAGTAGATTGATGACAAATCTAGGGGGACTAACTATGTTAATGACAAATTGATAAGCATTTGAATTGATCAAAATGAAAATGATATTTGGCTATTAATGATACTAAAATCAATGATCTTGGTCAAGATGATGACTTATTGATTGCCCTATCCATGCTTCACATAATTGGTAATATTTATATTCTGTATGGTGTTGGTTGATCAATAATTTCACTCGATAATGACACCATTCATTGGTGAAGATTTAATGGTATCAACACAATTGAATTAATGTTTGATAATGTTCATAATTTAGATGATACGATAACTTGGTAACAATGTGAGATAATGAAGTTAAAGGCAATGAAAATGTTGATCTCTGAGTAATTGAAGCCCGGGGACACATGTTTGATGATGAAGAAACCTCAAATGATTTCAGGGATTTTGATTTGATAATGAAATTATAATTTATAATGGCGAGTAGACCCTTGGATTAATGATAGGATGCCAAAGATAATGATTGGGATGAGAGTATGTTGTATGAACTTAATGTTATTATAACCCCTAGAAATTATAGAATAGATGTTACCGTTGGATATGAAGAATTATTAATTGATGACTTGTAATTGCAGATGACCCAATTATAACGGAAGAACCAAGTGTGAAACAAATGTATTATTCATCCTTACATTTGGAAATTGTTGCATCTATGGTGACCAATGTTGAACTAAAGAAGTAGCTTCTTTTTCTGATCACACTTCCAATATTTAGAGCCATCTCAAATGTTATGAGTAGATTATTAGTACATTTGACAATTTGGATTTGATGACATTCATGATAAATCAATGGTGATATTTTAAATTGAAACTATTAATGATGATTTGATAATGACAAGGATACATAATTGATGTTAGGGAAACACACACACATACACACACACACACACACACACGACCTACTAATGACTTGATGAGGTGGAGGATATTATGGTGAATGATGGTAATGTTGGTATTAAGGTGATAATGCCCGACTTCATGAATTTGATGATTCATGGATGATTTCATAGTACTCGTGACTATGAGGACATTGACTATTTACATTTATGATGTGATGACCATTAGATAATAATTGAAGTTAGAATACTATCATTGAAGGGTGATACCATTATTTTGGTTGATGATGATTATGATGATGACGATGATGACGATTTTGGTTGATGAATATGACATGTGAGTTGAAATTCAAAAATAAAGAATTTTTTGTACTTGGTTTCATAATATTGAGTTGGCTCCTAGGTCATATCCATATTGAGAAGGGGAGAATCGTAACACCCCATGGTGTATGCAGTTGTTGTGTGGGATTCTTATTGATTGTGAAGGTAGAGGTCCTTGTTGATTATGGAGGATTGCCTCATTACTAAGTAATGCCAACAACTGGTTATGTGTATCACCGTACATGGATAATAGTGAGTTTTTCCTTGGTGTTTATTTGTTGATGAATGGTACTTTGGCATGTGATATGTTCCTTTTGGTAATTAATATAGACTTTTATACTATTTCTTGTATACCCTTTGGCTAGATTTTGTGCATTGATAGTTGGAATCATCTTTCTGTGATGATCCCTTATTCGATGATCCCAGGTGTGATTTGATGATCATACCTTGATAGCTTATGATGAGTAATCATTATCCGATATGTTAATTGTGCACTTAGTGAGGAAAATGTCCCTTCTTCATGTTGTATGATGTTTATATGACATAGATTCTATGCGGGTATGGATGCTTTAGTTGACAAATAAGAGATGGTGGACTTGGACTCACCATCCCCCCCCTCCCCTCTCCCTTGTGCTTTATTCTATGAATGATTGAGTATGATGAACCTTGACACATAGAATATTTTCTAGATTGTGATAAGCACTGATGTTCAATTAATTAATAATTCAATTATCATTAAAGTTTAATGACAATGTGACATGGGTAATTCTTGGATGATGATTAGAATGATCATTCCTTGATGATATGATGCATATGATATATAGTTTTTTTCCTTAACATGCCTATTGATGTGTTGATGATATGGATATTGATGATGAAATTTCCTAGAGAACTAATACCCTTGATGATCTCTATGTAGTTTTGATGACCCTTGATGATTATTTACTAGAGTTATCCTTATTATGGCACAATGGATAATGTATGCATATGTTAGATGCCTAGTTATGATGTGGGTTATGTGGATGCCTTGTTAGAGATATATTTCATTATGATTATGTGTAGATGCCTTGTTTTGATGTGGGTTAGGTGGATGCCCTGTTAGAGAGAGAATTCATGTTATATGAATTATGATTTATGTGCATATGACTTGTTATGATGTGGGTTATGTGGATGAAATATTATAGAGATATTTAATTATGAATATGTGTAGATGCCTTGTTATGATGTAGGTTATGTGGATTCCTTGTTAGAGATACATTTCATTATGATTCATGAGTATATGGATTGTTAATGAGATACTTCATGCAATTGATTATGAAGATGATGTTGTATGTATACATTAGTATGTTGGATGGAATACTCTATCACTGGTTGAGGCCTTGGTGGAAAAAAGGGAAATTTTTATGATCCAACGCCTCAAAAATGATAACAAGTCAATGAATATAGTCCACTTCGAGGGGGAAACCTCCTTTTACAATTATATCCAATTCATAAGACAATATGACATGAGATATGATTATCCTAAGACTAGGTCTCCTTGGTATATATAGGAAACGAAGGGTACAATTATAATGAAAGGGTACAATGAAGGGTTATAGCCTACGTACAATTACAACACTAGAAATGTAATAATTCAATAAATAGGGCTTAATAAGGGGTTTTATACTTAACACAAGGTTTTGTCTAGGGATTATCATGCCCCTCCCCTTCAAATAAGTGTTGTCCTCAACACTTGACTAAACATGTGTGCTTCTGCATGAATAAATCATCTTCCCATGTCGTGTCTTCCACTAGTAGGTTCTTCCATTTGACAAGGTACTCAGTAATTGCTCAATTTCTTAGCTGCTTAATCCTTGTTTTAAGGATTGTTTCTAGTTTTGGTGTGATTTTCCATTCTTGATTAATCTATGGTAAAATATTTCAGATTGGGATCTTGTTTCCAATTACCTTTAAGCAAGAAACATGGAAGACTCGATGTACATGTGAAGATGGGGGAAACTCCAAATTGTAATCCATACTTCCAATCCTTTGAAAAAAATTATAGGGGCCATAATATTTGGGTGCTAATTTATTGTCCTTCTTTTGTTTGTTGAGGGGAATTTGTTTATATGGTTGTAGCCTCAGAAATACATAATCCCCCACTTCAAACTCCCTTCCAATGCAATGTTGATATGCTCATTGTTTCATCCTATTTTGTGTCATAACTGAGTTTTACTTCAATAGTTTGAAAACCTCTTATTGGTGCCCTATGTTCTCCTCCACTGCTTGAACCTTTACAATCCCTTTCAAGGGTGATGCGATGGATGGAGGATGATATCCATAAATTGCTAGAAATGGGGATATTTTTGATGAAGTATGGTAGGATGTGTTGTACCACCATTCTACCAAGGGAAACCACTTGACCCATTATGTATGTTTATCATATATAAAGCAATGAATATATCCTTCTAGACATTTATTCACAATCTCTGTTTTCCTATTGGATTGAGGATGGTAAGATAAACTATGAGCCAATTCAATACCCAAACAAGAAAATAATTCAGTCCAAAGAATTTCTTGTGAAAATTGGATCTCTATCACTCACAATAATCTTGGGGACTCCATGTAGCTTTTGAATTGTTTCCATGAATGATGCAACTACTGTACTTGGTTTAAAAGGATGAGAAAGAGAGAAAAAATGGTCATACATTGTTAGTCAATCCACTACTACCATGATTACAATATTTCCTTCATATTTGGGTAAACTTGTAATAAAATCCATTGAAACTTCATGCCAATGTTGACTTGGTATAACTAATGGTTGTAGGAGATCAAACGTCTTGATTTTCTCTCCCTTATTCTGTTGGAAGACCACACATTCAGACAAAAACTTTTGAACATCAATTTTTAGACCTTCCTAGAAAAAATCTTTCTTGATCCGATGATACATTTTCAAGAATCATGAATGTCCTCCTATAGGATAAGTGTGCAATTCCATAAATACCTTCAGTTTGAGTTGGGAAATTCTTCAATAAATATAGGCGATCATGATACCATAACAAATCATTCTTCCATACAAATTTATCTAATTAACTCGAGTCCTATTGTATTTGTTGAATGATCTTGCATACCTCTTGATCTTTATTCCATTTGATCCTTTCTTCTTCCACCCAATCAGATTGTAGAATAGAAATAACACATAGTGAAACTTCCATTTCTTCTTCTTTCCTTGAAAGGGCATCTGCCACAACATTATGTTTTCCTTTTTGTAAATAATTTCAAAGTCATGACCTAGAATATTTGTAACCCATTTTTGTTTCTCTTTTGAAGATAATCGTCACTCCAAGAAGTAATTCATACTATCATGATCTATTTTTACTTTGAAGTGTCTTCCTATTAGGTAAGGACTCTATTTCTTAACTGCATGTAGTATGGTCAACATTTCTTTTTCATAAATGGATTTGAGTAAGTTCTATCCTTTAAGTTGGATTCTTTCAAAGGAAAGGAGCCTTCCTTCTTGCATTAAACTGGGCCAATGCCATGGCTTGAAGCATCACACACCACATTAAATGTTTTTGTGAAGTCATATGTGTCCAAGACAAGAGTTTCATATATAGCCTCCTTAAGTTTTTCAAAAGCTTTGGTTGCATATTGAGTCAAAGAAAATGCTTCCTTCTTTAATAATGTTATTATAGGTGTTGCTATTTGACCATAGTTCTTGAAAAACTTGTGGTAATAGCCTGTCAATCCTAAGAATCCTCTAAGTTTCTTCAAGGTTTTGGGAATTGGCCAATCCATCATAGCTTTAATGTTAGGGTCCACTTTTAAACCTTCATGAGATACAATATGACCCAAATGTTCCACTTTTTGAACCCCAAAGGCACACTTGGAAGGCTTTGCATAAAGTTTTTTCTCTTCCAATAGTTGTAATACTCTGCCAACATGTTGTACATTCTATTCCTAAGATTTTTTGTAGATTAGTATTTCATCAAAAAATACTAACATGATTTTTCTAAGGAAGGATTTGAAAATATAATTCATCGAGCTTTGGAATGTTGAAGGTGCATTAGTAAGTCCAAATGGCATAACCAAAAACTCATAATGACCTTCATTTGTTCTAAAAGATGTTTTGGGAATGTCGTCTTGCCTCATTATGATTTGATGATATCCCGAACGAAGATACAACTTAGTAAAGAAAATTTCTCCATGCAATTCATCTAATGATTCATCAATGACATGAATATGAAATTTATCTCTGATGGTCATTTTGTTGAGTTGTCTATAATCTGGACACATGTGTCATGAACCATCCTTTTTTGTAACCATCACAACTAATGAAGAGAAATAACTTTGGCTAGGTTGAATGATTCCAACCTCTACCATTTCTTGGATCATAATGCTCAATCTCATTCTTCTGTGCATATGGATACATGTAAGGTCTAATGTTGGGTGTTACATTTCTTGGTTGCAAATGAATAGCATGGTCATGATCTTGAGCAAATGGAAGACCCTTAAGAATTTCTCCAAATCCCTTGGAATGATTATTGATAACTATTTGGAGATCCAATGGAGCTAGGATATAGATGTTTGAACATCTAGTGCACACAATTGTGCAATTACAACATGGTGTCCATTTTTGAGTAAATTTGTCATGCTATTAGAGATTATCACCTTAGAGGGTTTTCATTTGATACACCTAAGATCAATTTCCTTTCCATCTAAGGAAAATATCATGAAAATATATTGAAAATTAAGGGTCATTGTTCCCAATGATTGTAACCATTGGATACCTAATACACATCAACACCACCCATTTGGAAGGAAATCATGGGACTATCCAATAAATATTCCCCCATATTGAGTTTAATACTATGACACTTCCCAAACGTTTTTATGGTACCTCTATCTACAATCATTACTTGAAACTTTGGTGCTAGAAATACAAAGCAATTGAGATATTTTGCTAATTTGTAGTTGATGAAGTTATGGGTACTACTAGAATCAATCAACATTGTTACCTTTTTATTTTTGATGTATCCATGTATCTTGAGGGCTTGTGGAGTATTGATTTCGATCAATGCATGACAAGATATCGTTGGAGTAGTCTCTTCTAGATCTATATCTTGTGATGGTTCCAATTCTTTATTTTCTTCCTCTTCACAATCTATGTAGAATAATTTCTTCTCACACATTTATGCCCCAAGTACTATACTTGTCACAATTGAAACATAGTCCCTTTTCTATTCTCTCATCCATTTGATGAGGTGTCAACAGGGATGACTTTAGGGGCTAAATTTTTCTCATGGGCTAATTTTCCATAGTTTTTCCAAAAATGAGATTCGCTATTTTAAAAATGATTCGCCCAAATTCTATAGGATAAAATTATTTTACCTTAAAAATCGCCAAAATTTTATCAAAACTATATAAAATACTTAGAAATTTGAATATTTTTACAAAAATATCGCCAAACATTTATAGTTGACATATGAAGGATTAGTAATATTCGCCAAGGTTTCTACATTTTAAAATAAATTTCCATCCTTAAAATCATCCCTGGTCAACCTTTTCAGTTGAGTGAAATTAGGAGAGGGAACATGGTGTTCTCTATAGTTGTTAGTGTTCACCCTTCTAGTAGCCATATTTTTGTTTTCCACTTTCCTTGCCACAATGGAAGATTTCTCTAGGGATTTAGGTTTGGAGAGACACACCTCATGTTGAATGTTCTCCTTTAAAGTGGCCAGAAAGAGATCTAACGAATTATCCTCAGGAATGTTCTTTACCCTGAGACTGAGCTTTTGGAATTGTTGAACATGCTCTGTAATTGAACCTTTTTTCCAAAGATTTATCGATTGACTAAAGAATGCATTGCTCTCAATATCCCCATAATGTGATGTCAATTGATACATAAAGATCGACCAAGAGATAATATAATTATTTTTTCTTTCACAAAGCCATTGATACCAAAAAAATTGATCATTTTCTAAATACAAGGATGCAATAGTTACCTTTTGTAAGCTTGGCACTTGGTGTATATCAAAGTATTTATGCATCTATAATATCCATTTGATAGGATCATTACCATTAAAATTATTCATATCGATATTTGGAATGAAGTAGTTCCTTGGTGCTGATTTGAATCCCTGATGATGTGGATCTTGGAGTGATGAATGATTATGAAATTCAATATTTGTGCTATCCACTTGTGATAAAATACTCTCCATAGGTGACCGAGTCTCAACACCATTTTTCTCCTCATTTTCATGGTTTTCTTGGATCTTCATATCCCTTTTAGGGATCCTCTGTAAGAGCATGGCTTAAATGAAAGGGTACAATGGAGGGTTCTAGCCTACATACAAATATAACACTAGAAATGTAATAATTCAATATATAAGGATTAATAAGGGGTTTTATAATTAACACGGTTTTTTTTAGTGCCTAATATAAATCCACTCAAGGGAAGGGCTCTTGTCTCAATGATGATGACTTCATGATCCTAGTGCCTAGGAAGCTTGGGAAATGGGAAAAGACTTGTGAAAATGACATCCAAATTTAACTTCGGTAAATGGGTACAAGGAGAAAGGGTTTTGTTTCACTTTTACTTGGTTTAGACACTTGTAAATTCACCCTAAAGCCTAAATTCAACGTTGCATGGCATAGGGGAAGGCCAAGAGACAAATCTTGGGAAGATGTTACATTGAGAGGAATTATAAACTAAGAGACATGCCCATTGTTAGGGGTTGGCTGTCTCATGAGGAAATGATTTGTGGAACTTAGTAGTACTGATGTGCTTGTGGTATGATAATGGCGAGTTGGACATAACCATATCTATGCCAACTAGGTCTTTGTGGATTAAGGGGTAGGGAGTGTACCTACAATGTGAAGAGGCACTAGATCTCAATATACCTGGGTCATTGTACTATTTTCTTTGGGACCAAATTATAGGACACCATTGTTATGTGATTTTGATCACTAGATGAAGGTGGCGTTAAGGTCCTTCCAGAGCAGGATGCCACTATTGTCATGGTTATGATCACTAGTTGAAGGTGGTAGTAAGACCCTTGAATGCCATAATCCTGTGGGATTTGGAGTTGTTGCATGCCCAAGATCCTCTCTACCACATGTAGGTCGAACCATTGTAAGCATGTTTGATTTATTCCTAAATAGTTTGGGTTGGATTCTTGAGAATATTGTGATTTTATGATTTCCTCACCTCATTGAGCTTAAGCCCTTCTTGGGAAAAAAAACATGAAGGTGGTGATGTTGGTTGGGTGAAAAATCGACCCTTGTTGTGATTTGTCTCTTGTTTATTGAGGACTGGTTCACAAAATCTGGTTTGAGATTGTTTGCAGGAGCTGAAGCACAACTAACTCATCCTTGAACTCCTATGAACTATCAAATTACAGAACTTTTGTATTAAAGTATTTATTTGTGCATTGATATTTATTTTGATTATAATATAGTTTCATTCTCTCTATAAATCCAGAACATATCCCTTATCTTGAGTACTTGCTAGATTTTATACATATACTTGAATGATTCCAGATTTTACACACAATATGCAAGATCTATAATCATTAAAATATATGTATAAAATCTAACAAATATTCAATATAATAAACATACTCTAGATTCATAAAATTCATACAGAGAATGAAACTATACTATAATCAAAATAAACATCAATGTACAAATAAATACTTAAATACAAAAGTCCATATAACATAATAGCTCAACTCATATGAGTCCACACACACACACATCACCCTGGGCCTATACATTCCCTAGGTCATCTTATAATTTTTAAAGTTATACACGAAGGCTATTGTATGTGTTGGATTTAGGAGAAAGGTAATAAACAAATAGTTCCACTTTTGGTAAAGTAGTTCTTATCTTATTTTTTTTATATTTTACAATTTTGTTGTTGTTGAATATTTGGTTTTTATTTGACTTTTATACAATAAACTCAAACTAAAATTTCCATTAAAAAATAAAAAAAAAATATTTTTAATAAAATAAATTTTGTTTTAGTTAATATTGAATACTTATAATCTTTCTTAAAAAACTGAAAACGAAAAACATAAAATAAATCTATAAATTAAAGACAAACAAAAACAAGATAAAAAGTATAACCAAATCCCAGTTTTATTTATGCTCATTCTAAATGTATAAACAAAAATGCATCATGTCATGAGTAGCATAACTTGTTGCTCATTGATTTATATATTTTCTTTAAGTTTTCAAGGAAATCCTCTGAAAATGTATGCATTCATTTGTAATATTGTATACTCATAATGGTATCAATTCTCAAACAAGACTCATATTTCACATTTCTAGAATTTTCAACAATGTGTCATTATAACTTTGAAGTCATTTCAATATGAGTAAAACTAGTTTGATAATAAATTTAAGCGTGGTCTAAGGAATAATACAAAAGGACCTATCAAATATCTTGTATGTAGCATTGTTTAAGGATGTAAAAATTTAGGGGTGGAATTTTGCTCATGGCAGAAATCAGGGAGTTCTTAATTTTGTTTGGACAATTTTTTTTTTGTTTTGTAGTGCTTTATTATTATTTACCCCCAATTTGTTTAAAAACAAATATGTATAGATGGTTAGCCCATGCTTATTTATGAGGGAGAGGGAAAAACTTAGTTTTGGCCACTAAAAATTGAGTTGCGACCTTCCCTTTGCCTTGTCCAAGAATGGAAATTTTTAGTAGTGATTTATTCCTCTCCATTTGGTGTAAATCCGATTTCCTTCTTTCATTCACCCCAATTTTGTGGTATGGGGATTATTTTAGAGAAGATCACCCCAATTTTCTAGAACATGTGGTTACAGGGGAATGATTCATCCCTATATAAAGACTCAAGAACCTTCTTTCCATTTTTGGAATCTGCATCTACTTGATTATATTCATATCAAATACAACAACCCTTCCAAAATGAGGTGTATGTGCTAAGTGCTTGTGATTAGGTAAGAAAGAAAAATGATGTTGGACAATTGATTTAGTCATATTTGGAAAATTTTAAAGACCAATCACTTGGCTCAAGCATGTATGTTAAGTTATGTAGGCGGCATCTCTCCTATATTCAATGAGAAACCCATCATCTTATAGAATTGAGGCTCTTCTAATTATTTTAATTTCTCCTAATTGACCTCCATCATTGCTAGATGCACGTAGCCATACTCATACATTGTAATCAACCCATTTTGAATTAATTTCATTGCTAGCATTTCATTTTTCAATTTCATTTTTCAATTGCTATTTTTTAAAAACTTATATTAAAGACTTACATCAAAGAAATTTATCTCATTATGACTAGGATTACTTTCGGAGTTACCAAATTACTGAATTCTCATACACTGTAATCAACCCATTTTGAATTTTTTCATTGCTAGCATTTCATTTTTCAATTGCTATTTTTTTAGGCTTATATTAAAGACTTACATTAAAGTAATTTATTTCATTATGACTAGGATTACTTCTGGAGTGACCAAGTATTGAATTTGGCATGATTCAATACGGTGTTATGCAATTAAAGTGAAGGTTAGGAGGCCTTTCCCTTGGACAAAAATCTTTCCTAGAATCCTTGATAGTTCATATTTTGCTTGCAAAGGTCACGTAAAGGTATGTGAAGTTTTAATTTTGTGTAGTTGGTTCTTACATCCCGCCTTGAAATTTCTTCATGGTCCACATAGGTCCACTTTCTACATATTTTTTTGAGAAGTTTTTAGTAGTGTTATGAAACCATGGGGTGCTTTAATTTATTTCCTTGTTACCATCAATTTTCCTATTTCATATCGTTTTAAGGGTGTTTTTGTTGTTGTTTGATAGATATGGTTTTTTTTTTTTTAAAGTAAAAGAGAAAATATGTATTATCTTAAGAGCTTCAAAAAAGGTACAATGATTCTTGCTTGCCACTTCCACAGTAGGGAAACCAAAACATGTGGTTTGCCAAAATATTTGATAATCCTAATAATTTTTTCATAGTTCATTTGGCCAGATGTCATATTACTAACATTAGACGTGTCTGGTGTCATGTACCAGAGCTTATGGCCGCCATGGCTGTAGCTATAGATCATAAAACTTAAAAAAATTAAAAAGAGTTGAGTCCTGAAATGTAAACTGAGAGAGAAGCTAGAAATTTGGCAAAACTGAACGTCCATCGGTGCTGTAGGCGAAGACAAACTTATGTCTGCAGGTCGGACAATGCGTTTTCTTTAGAGCATCTGACAAGGCGTCAAACATGAGGTCCACGTGCTGCCTGAGAGTGCGTTGATTCTGAGTTTTCTCCTCCAGGATTCTCCACATATCAAATATTAATTGCAGGTGGTTGTCTGAAAGATGATGAAGGTTGGGCATAGTCTTCTCAATTTTCCCATCCGCTTTCGTTTCCACTTCCTCTGTATCCATATCAAAATCTGCATCTGCTTTCGCTTCCTCTGTATCCATATCAAAATCTGCATCCGCTTCCGCTTCCGCTTCCACTTCCTCGTCTAGCCCAGGGCTAGAGTTCTTGGAAATCCAATTTGGCAACCAATTGGGGGAAATTTCTTCCTCCACCATGCAACTTCCATGCTCCATAGGCCGAGCTTGGGGCCTGGTGATGATACTAGGCTTGAGCGGGGCGTTCAAGGGCTGTTGCACAGGAGGAGGAATTTATTCTTCCACCGGGCAGCTTCCCATGCCATGCATATTTTCAGAAGGGGATGGTGGTAAATTATGGGCATGAGGGGAGGGAGGGAGGGGGCGACTCAGTCCAATTCTAGCCTCTTCAGGGGAGCCAGTCAGAGGGAGGGGTTGTGAAGGGTCAGGGAGGTTTTGCCTCACAACGAAGTTGTAATACAATGGCCTCCTTTTGGGTTTGACACGCTCTCTGGGCATGGTTGAAGGATAACAATGAAGATGTGGCAACATAGGCAAATTCCAAGCTAATGGAGTTACGTAGGTGAAACGGAGAATGAGAGAGGTGACCAATAGAGGGAGGGAGGTGACGGGAGGAGGTTCACTGCATGAATGGACAGGAGACCGAGAGAACCAGAGAGGCAACAAAACTTGGTGAATGACAAAAATCCTTGGATCTCTTACCTTCTTATCGACCGATTGAACGTTGGTGGGGGGCGCCATGAAAGACAAAGTGACATTAGCCTGAGGAAAAGTACTTTCCGCAGATCTCCAGAGATGGTTCACATGCATATCCATTAAGTTTCGGGAGGTAGAGAAACACACTACAATAAGTGCGAGGTAAGGCCAGTCATTCAAATGGTGTGGGGATGAGGGCGATGACCAGGAGTAATAAATCCCTCGGCTGCCTACGCGCCACCTCTCTCACTATTGACAGATGTCACCCCATCCGGGGGGTTTATTAGATATATGTTGTTGGCTTCCTCTATCTTTAATTTTTAATTTAAATTTAAAATAATATTTTGTATGAATGTTGGAATAATTTTGTGTCAGATACTTAATAACCACAAATAAACATGATCTTGTAAATGCAAGTCTTGATATTATCCCTTAGTTCTTCAGGAAATTAATTGACTTCCACTTGGACTCCAAGAGTGGGCTCGATTGGTATAAATTATTATTCATTGAATCTTTCCATGTGCTAGTAATCTAGGTTATTTCATTAGTGGTTTGACTTATTAGTGTCGGGATAGTTGCAAGGAATATATTTCACTCTGTTGACATTATCATCTTCTAAATTACTTGTTTACAACCATCTGCTTAATTGTTGATATTAGTTCTCTTCTTGCAAGAACATATCTATTTCAACCAAACATTATTTACTCTATTATTTTTATAAAGCCTTCTATTTCCAAGGTGTAGTTTTAGTGCCTGATAATACATCAAAACAACAAAATTCTTGGTAATAATTCGAAATATGTACTAGAAATCTGCATTCACTGACCATTGGGATTCACTTGGGATTCTATCATTATGATAGATAGTATGTTTCCAGAAGAAAATGCAGCTGGTTTGACTTATTAGTGTCGGGATAGTTRCAAGGAATATATTTCACTCTGTTGACATTATCATCTTCTAAATTACTTGTTTACAACCATCTSCTTAAYTGTTGATATTAGTTCTCTTCTTGCAAGAACATATCTATTTCAACCAAACATTATTTACCCTATTATTTTTATAAAGCCTTCTATTTCCAAGGTGTAGTTTTTAGTGCCCGATAATACATCAAAACAACAAAATTCTTGGTAATAATTCGAAATATGTACTAGAAATCTGCATTCACTGACCATTGGGATTCACTTGGGATTCTATCATTATGATAGATAGTATGTTTCCAGAAGAAAATGCAGCTGGTTTGACTTATTAGTGTCGGGATAGTTGCAAGGAATATATTTCACTCTGTTGACATTATCATCTTCTAAATTACTTGTTTACAACCATCTCCTTAATTGTTGATATTAGTTCTCTTCTTGCAAGAACATATCTATTTCAACCAAACATTATTTAACCTATTATTTTTATAAAGCCTTCTATTTCCAAGGTGTAGTTTTTAGTGCCCGATAATACATCAAAACAACAAAATTATTGGTAATAATTCAAAATATGTACTAGAAATCTGCATTCACTGACCATTGGGATTCACTTGGGATTCTATCATTATGATAGATAGTATGTTTCCAGAAGAAAATGCAGCTAGTTTGTCCATGCCATGCCATTTCCTAGGGACACTTGATGAACGCAAAGTTTGATTTCATGCAATGAAATTTTTCATGTTTCTCTATTTTCCCTACATTTAATTTTGTTCGAATGGAATCCATGTGAACAAAAAAAATTTTGGAACATTGTTTACACAAAATAAACACATTGCAAATTTTTATTAAGAAAGCTATGTAAGTTGAATATATTTACAACTATGTTATATTGAATTTAAGGAATGGAGAGACCAAACAGAGGAGGGGGGATGGATAGGGGAGGGGGAGGGTTTCAGAGATGGTTCGAAGGCATCCTCAAATTTCTCTGGGATAGGAAAATTGGGATAGAAAAAAGTATTTATATTTTTTTTATGAAAAGTTATTTTAGAACATAGGAATATGATAAAACTCAAAACTAGAAATTTTTAAATAATAGGTCTGAATGACCTTGCTAGTATGGATATTAGGACCATGAAAAAAAGAGTTGATAATAGGGTACAAGAACCAAACAAACATGGGATTTTAAATTGTTGTTGCAATTATCCTTTATTACAAAAACATATGACTTAGTATTTCAATGCACATTACATAGATAATATTTTTCATTGTCTAAATGGTAAACAACTAAGTGAATATTTTTCTTGGAGAACTGGTGCTGCATGGGCACACATTTAGATTAGAGGAATGTATATTTTGTCCCCAAAACCATTAAGGGATGTTTCTCCAACATCCTGATTTTTGCAGGAAGCATCTAATGGATGTGGGGGAAGTTCTTACATCCTCGAGGACATCCCTTTCCGAATGGGGACTCCCCCTTTAGTCCCCTAGTCCTTGGAGATGGGGAACACATGGGATGTGTTCCATAGGGGTGGGGATGGGTTTAGTGTACAACATAGATTTATAGGCATATCAAATTCTTGCTAGAAAAATCCCTTCTTTGATATGTCAAGGAAGTAAAATGTTCCATTGTTGTACTTTTCAACTTGGATCCCTTCTTCATATAGTGTTTCTTTTCAGAATTGCAGCAATAAAAATATAGGAGTGTTACAGAAAAATCCCCCTATGGACAAGTGGATTCCCTCTTGGGATATAGACTCCTAAGACCAAGACAAAAAGGGTGCTAACGTTGGTCACTGACATCCTTTTAAATCTAGCTGAACTAATATATAGAGAATAGAAAGAAATGAGTGCCTTTTCAATGATGTTCTTCCTCGCACAGTCCGAGTTGAGATTTTATTCCCAAGCTCCTCGATAAGTCCTGCAAAAAAAACAAAGACATAACAAGCTTCCTATTCTACTAATATTAGCTTGAAACCAGATCTATCTAATTGAGACAAGTTCATGTAGAATAAACAAAACCTTGAAAGAAATAGGCCAAGCACATATGTATATTAATGAAAACAAAGAAAAGTTCTTACAACCATGATATAGATGCAGCAGCTTCACCAAGCTCTCCTTGTCCAACCCTTTTCTCAAACAATCCACACAAAAATGATGATGCTTCAATGATAAATCTCCCTTATGAGATCATAAGTTTGATGCCTTCAATGTATCCTCTTTTCACCATGAGGAGGCCTCCTTATATAGGCTTGGAGAGGCCTAACCACTTAAGAGATTCTTGAGATAGGTTGAGGATCCTTCTCCTTCAGTTGTGGATCTTCCCTAAGATCGCGCCTTGACCTCAAATCTGAATCCAACCAACTCTAGAGATGAGGGGGATTCTTCCCTGATTTTCCTCAATAGTCCAAAATTCGCTAAAAAAGGGCTAGCGCTCCCTCAGAATGGGGCACAGGGTGTTGCAATGTTCCCCCAAAAGAGGGTACAGAGCGCTCACACTCTCTGATAGTGTATAGGGGAGCGCTACCTTCCAAAATTGATTTTTGAGTGGTTTTTTCCATGGAAAAAGACTTGTACTCTTTGTCAAATGATTTCTCCTCTTCAAATCCAGTATTTTGAGGTGTCTTTTAAGTGTTCTTGATAATGTCGTCCGAGACACGACATAGGAAATATGAAAGTATAATATTTGCGACACTTGTGGTCAAAATGCAACACTTGGGACATTGGTAATGATGACACTAGGCCATCATCGCAATGAGTAATTTTGATGTGTAACAGATTGGCCCCCAAAGTGAAAAGTCAGAAGATGGGAATTGATGACTGAAGTACTTTGTAGACTTTTTTGAGAAAGGGTATGGACTCAGAGAACCTGGAAGAAGCTGCACACAACCATCAAACAAATATTATGACATGTTTCAAACCTAAGGCAGGCATATGTATGCTTGAGTGATAAAGACTTTCAAGGTATGGCCGCCATAAAATACACTGTGGATCCATAATTATATTGACAAAAAGTTATAGCCATTGAATATACAATGTGGATCTATACTCCTATGACCTGAACTGATCGTAGCCATAAAGAATACACAGTGGATCTATGAGACGACAAGACATAGCCACGACCAATACAAAGTGGATCTATGTGACAATATATGTGTCAATGTTCAAAAGAAACTCCGTCGCAACCTGGGCAAAGTACATATAAGAGTGATGACTCAACCCAGGGTCTTCTTACCAATACTGATGTAGTACGAATATAACCATGTGAATAGATGTCCTGATGTCGAACATGGCAGAAACCACTTGATTACCAGTCAATGAGGTAAACCGTTAACAAGCACGAGGGAAATCACCATTGATGTCAATGATTCCCAAGGTACTCTAGTACATTCCAACGAATGTGAATGGATGAGTTGAAGTCGAATATCCATGGAATCATCCGATCATGGGTCAATGATGTAAACCCACTTTCGGAAGCGAGGAGGCTTGACATTGAGGCATGCAGGTCCCAAGGTACTAACTGGTTTCTTAGTCTATTTCCTAGATAATGTGATGAAGTTGACAGGAACATACTCATCAAAGGAGGGCCTTGATGTATCCCCCATCAACGACACGAAACTGACATAGAGATGTAATTGTTGGATCAAAAGAACATGGACTGACATGGGTATTGAAACATAAATTTGTGATGGTTGACTCTTGAGGCAGATACTTCCCTTGAACACTGAGGCACAACAACAAAAACATGACATGGACCAAAACACGATGATGCAATGGATATGGTGACTTTCGTCGGGTGACCCAAAGGAGTAAGAAAACTTAGAAGATTGGTTCATTGCAGAGGTTCAACAGATTAAAATGTGTGCACAGACAAAGTGTCGTGCTCAAGGGCGACTATAAGAGTTACTTGTAATGTTCTCAATAACTGCTTGGCTTGCTTCTTTCAATTTTTTCCCCCATCTAGATAGATGAGTACCTCTTTTTGATTTAACGAGCTCGAGGAGGGTAACACATTCTTGATATAAGTCACCTTCGGTAAGTCCCTCTTCGTTTATTTAACGAACTGGAAGAAGTAAGGGTTCGGTCCCATATGGTCCCTTCAATGTATGATTTTTTTAACGAGTCCAGAGAAGGTAAACTCGGTGATTTTTCATGTTTAGAGAGTCTGAAAAGAACTTAAAGACGACTCCAGTTTTGTCCTTTTTCGTAATGTTAGTCTCACGAGGCCGAAAAGAAGATACATTATCACTCGAAAGATTCCCTTTCAAACCTTTTAACGAGTGGGAAAGGAAGCAAGATCACTCGGAAATATTTTCATGTTTAGAGAGTCTGAAAAGAGATTAAAGAAGACTCCAAGGGGTTCCTTTTTCATATATCCATGCGAGCTCGAAAAATAGATAAAAGGTTGCTCAGTTACATTCTCATGTTTTTATGAGCGCGAGAAAGAACAAAGACTAAGCTCGATACTCTGCCCCTAGCTTGAAAGCTAGTGGCTTAACTCCATAATGATCGTCAAAGGTTGGAGACATGCCCCCCAAGCTTCAATTCATTCATTGACTTTGAGGTTGTCACCAATTTTTGTACTAGATGGAGAAAAATGATACAGGTGGATGAAATGAAGGTTCAAATACGAGACCTAACGAAAGAATCGACTCGACATCTATGAGATCTGGCAAAATAATCAACATGACATGAGAGGTGATTGTTTCATTTTTTAACGAGCTTGACACATGAAAAGAACTATGCTCAAGGCTTCGGGTTTAGTCCCTAGATTTTTGTTTCATTTTTTAATGAGCTTGCTACAGAAAGGAAAACTATGCTCAAGAATTTTGTTTTAGTTTTTAACGAGCTTTCCACAGAGAAGAGAAACTATGCTCATGACTTATGTTTCATTTTTTAACGAGCTTTCCATAGAGAAGAGAAACTATGCTTGTGGCCTCTATTTCATTTTTTAACGAGATTGCTACAAAGAAGCGAAACTATTCTTGTAGCTTCTGTTTCATTTTTTAATGAGCTTGCCACAGAGAAGCGAAACTATACTCGTAGATTCTTCTTGATCATGGCTTCCAAGAGGATAATGCTCTGGAAGGGCACCATGTCAAGGGAGAAAAAATGGTCATGGCTTCCAAGAGATCTTCATTGGATGGAAGAAGAATGATTTGGAAGGAACACATGTCGAGGGTCGCGATAGGTGTAAGGAGATCATGCTCCAACAACCCTACCAAAGAGATCACCATGTCAACTACCAGATCTAAGTCATCGGAAGTTGAAGTCATGGGAGACAATGCCACATAATTGACCTGTGGTAGGGGTGATACCAAATGCATATAAGACCCGTTTAGGGAGGTCATTAGGTTGATGGTCAAGTCAGGGTCAACGAATGAAAGTTGATCAATAGTCACCATTCTTCCATCGTGCGGGAAAGATATCACACGAAAAAGAGTGGACACAATAGATTTCATGGCATAGACATGATGTCTCCCAAGGAGTAAATCAAAATCTAAGGGGTCCTGGACTACCATAACATCAATAAAGACAATTTTCCCTCCCAAATTTATGGGAAACTAGGGAAGGATCCCTAAAGGGTGACTGGTTCTTCTGTTAAAAGAAAACGAAGTCTGGGTAATCGACACAAGCTGAGGATAACCCAAATCTTGCCAAGCAATAGAGGAAAAACTAGTAATGGATGAACCTTCATCTATCAACGCATGAGGAACGTCTCGACCACAAACCTGTACTATAATCTTGAAAGGAATGTGATAGGGAAGACAAGGTCCAGTTAGCACACCCCAATAAAAAAGGATGACCTCATTACTTGGAGGGGGTTTCACGAGAGAGGGAGGAATGCCCCCCAACACGGTAGATTGTGTGTCAACGAGAAAAACATGGGAAGTATTGGGTTTAATCTCTAGTGAGAGAGTAGGATCGATTGATAATGAAATCAAATCGACCACTTGGGTTTCATTCTCCAAGGAGAGAATGGGGTTGACAGGTGGAAAATGATCGACCGCTTGGGTTGCACTCTCTAACGGGAGAGATAGATCGACCAAAGATGGGATCGAATAAACCACTTTGTCAACTGGTTCAACTGAGGACGTGACCAGATTGACGACATGATCAACCAGACTGACTGATGAAGTGACCGGAGAAACCACTTTGGGACTCGTCAGAGGAGGAGTGGGATTGGCCACGTTGGCACTCTTCAGATGAAGGGTGGGACTGACCAATGATGGGATTGGATCAGTCACTTGGGTTTCACTTTTCAGATGAAAAGTGGGGATGATCGATGACGGAACTGGATCAACTACTTTGGTTAGTGGTTCAACCGAGGATGAAACTAGATTTACCACCTGATCAACCAGATTGAACATTCCATCAACTAACGATGGGTTGGGGGAAATATTACGATAACCAGTTGGAATTTGAAGGTTTTCCAAAAGATAAGAAGCCTCGTCCATACGAGGAAAAAGGTGAGAATAATGATCACCTTCACATAACATACAAGAAAATTTGACAGTTGTCTTCTTCTTACCAACCTTAACATCACTAGTTGACGGGGTGTTGGCAGCCAATTCATTTTTTTATTTGCCCTAAAAAAGATGCCTACACCTAATTGTCTTCTAAACGACAAGTCATCGTCGCATTTTGCAACTAAACATTTGTTTCATTTTTTGCGACAATTGCAATTTGGTTTCGATTCAGTTTTCACAACTGAAAGTGTGAAAACCCCTCCATCGTTGTTTGGACTGTCATTGTCTTTTATTAATTTTCTGAAGGGCACTTTACCATTAGTTTATCGTATGACTGCAAAGGTTCTTTCAAACTATGTCCCTTGGCCTACTCTTACTTTGATTGCGCATTTGGATTTACTTGATTAATAAGCCATTGAGCATGCAAATTTATTGGTTACATTTGATTCTATAAGGGTCATGATTGATTTTGATTTTATATATGATATGATCCTTATTGTTTTGAGCTCTTGACTTATCAATTTTATGAGATATTTTGTCATAATGATTTATAAGACTTTGATTACTATGCTATGAGCGCATGATCAATATATGAGTTTCGATTTCAGTTTGAAAGGCAAAGGTTTGAAGTTATGAAACTCCGATCGGGTAAACTTTTGGTTTGATAGTCTGAATTTATGCAATGGCACGATTGGATTAACATTGGTTTAAACATTTGTTTTTGATTTAATGATTAATACGATGGTGCATTGGTTAAATTTGGGTTTTGATTGAATGGTTTTAAGTTATCCATTGATATAACATATGATATGGCGCATATTAATTGTAGGTTTGATTCTATGTTCGTGTTTTCAAACAATACTATGGCGAGTTGATACATTGACCACCGCCCAGACTATCCGGTTGGTTGATTCATATGGTGTAAACGATTTTATGTGGATGGAACAACACTGTACTATACCATTATTATCCTGCATGGCGGTGGTAATCCCACCACCTTCGCACGCATACAATTAATCCTTGCCTCTTTGAGTGCTGCAGCTGTTAGCCGTAACCATTTTCGAACCTGTGTATTGTTTTGTTCGATTAAAACCCTACTATGCACATAATCCATGGCTCCAGTCGTAAGGGCTGAGCCCAACGGGTGCCAAGCATTGCTAATGTTTGATGGCGCTTATAGCGACCTGGAAAAATTTGGGTGGCTCCTGTTCATAAGGAAATTCGATGGTTATAACCCTAGCGTGGCTCGACAATTTGCGTTATCATTCGATGGCTGCCGAGCCAAAGTTGGAGATGTGAAACTTGAGATTAATGAACAGTTTCTTGGCCCAGAAACCAGTCTGCCTGTTACTGGACAGAAGTGGTCAAAGAGTTGCAAGGTGGATGATGTCCCGTGGATTGTTATTCCAATCTCGAATGGTGAACTCCTGCGACAAAGGTTTGCCTGCAAAAATGTTAAAACCACACTGGCATGACCTCCTAATGATAATCAAGCAATTCATTACTTGCGAGGGCAGGTACAGGTTCATTTTCTTGTTTCACCTTCGTCTATTGATGGTTTTTATGGGTTTCGAACTTAGTATGCCCCACTACCTACATAGAAGTTTGTTCAAGATGGCCAAAAGGTACAAACGTAGCCAGGTCGATACCAGCCTCTTCCATTTGGGGTTGATTAAAATGATTATGGTTTATGAGTTGGGGCTACGTCGTGACTGTTGGGGTGATTTTCTCAGTCGTAATGGCTTTGAAGAATCAAACCCTCCACAGGTTGATAAACCTATGGTGACTAAAACCCAGCCTATTCCCCCTGTGCCTTACAACGTTTTGCTACCCAAACCTCTACCCGACCCACCTACGAACTTGCCTATGGCTATGACCAAATAGGTCGAAATTGATAAACTCGCAACCATAAAACCTAAAGCTAAAACTAATGCTAATTCTAAAGGCAAGAAAAATGCTCGGGTAATCTCTCGCATGGAGAGAAATAAACCTAAAACCCCTACCAACTCTGAGCCAATCATGGTTAGCGAAGATTTCGATTCGGAGATTGAACATTTTCTCGCAAACGAGTATCCTTACTCAGAGGGTCTGTGTGACAAACCCGCATATGAATTTGTCAAGAATTTACCACCTTGTTTGCGAGATGATCCTAACTTTCCTGGCATTGAACTACCTCGTGGAGCCCTCGGTGACTCATCAAAACCCCCATCTGCTCAACCAACTGTTCCCCCATGCGATTAGTGTGGTTTATGGTTGGAGAGATACTACCTAGATGTGCCGATTTTGCAATCCAGAATCCATGCTTTGGAAGATCAAGTGGCAAAGCTCACTGGTCGTAATGCGAAGGTGCAACCCACTGACAAGAAGCAGTGAACAACGGGT
>ML789212.1:129553-187769 GCA_009831015.1 Picea engelmannii | reverse complement strand
AAAACTTCCTTGTGGATAATCTCAAATAGTTTTACACAATCTGGGAGATATCCCAAAATCATCTAAACTAAGGAAATAAAATGCAAGTAGAATCTGTAAAACATCCCCTAACTGCTCATCATATCTATTGCCAATTCGAATTTCCCTACAATAGAACAAAAAAATCAAATTAGAAGGATATTTTATTAAGAAAACAATAAAAAATTAACTTCTTAGACTTAGCTACAGAATCATCTGATTCTGTAGCTAGTCAAAAATAGCAAACAGGACCAGATATCAATCAAATAAAATAAAATCGAATTTTAATTTTCTTTTCATTATCAAAACGAATTACTAATAATTCAAGTGAAATTATCATTTAGATTAAACAATATCAAAAAATGCAATCGAAACAGAGTAGGGAATACTCTGTTTTTAGTCACCATAAAACATGGTCAAACTTTTGACAGGCCTGTTTTGTATCAAACAAAATTAAGCATTGATTCGAGTCACATGGGATACGATGTAATCATGATCACCAACCATAATCGACCAGAATAGTAATCAAATACAATCAGAATCGAAGTCATAATTATAATCGATATCAATTGAAGAGATCTGTTACAACTGTAGCAATACACATAGATTTCATGTCGTTTCATCCAACAGTAGAGATAGGCGAGCTGTAGATTATGCATAAGATTCATTCTATTGTAATGAAATATGAGGAAGGTTGTCACGATATACTCAGAACGAAATATGCGTAGCAGTAATGACCAGAAGTCACCATCGATTTCAATTGTTGGATGTGACAACAGTATCAATAACCATAAGTTGGACATCAATCAAACAAAATCAGGACTGAGCCAATTATAGAACAATTCATCATCCTGTGCATAATCATTCGTAACTGAATATCGATAGTTATTCCAATTCAAAAGATAACAGGGTCGGTTTAATCCATAACAAATTGACTGGTTGGACTTCAAATAACTGTCACGATTTGTATTATATCATGCTATAAAACAAAACCCTTTTTTAAACAAAATCCACATCGTATCCGGGTTGGTCAAAATCATACTCAGATAAAATTGTAACAGAACAACCATCGTTTATGTGCATCATAACCAATTCGAATAAGAAAGATAGATCGTGTTTCAAAATTTGAAATGCAAAACGACTTTCCTATAATAGATGCAACAGAACATTCAATCGTAACTAATTTTAAACAATCAAAATCATAATATGATTACTAGAATCAAAACCAAATCCAACTAAACGATAACAAAATTCGATTTAACAAATCAAATCATATACAGCAGTGCATGTTTATGTAAGAGAGCAGGTCAATAATACACACAGAGTTTATGAATGCGCCATATAAATGAGTGAAAGTTATACCAGCGCGGTTGCTGAGGCTATGTCAATTTCGAATTGACAATTGCTGTAGCCGACTCGACATTCTTGAACAGGATTGAACCAGTAGTTCGTTGCTTCTTGTCCGAGGGTTGTATCTTTGCATTATGACCAGTGAGCTTTGCCACTTGGTATTCCAAATCATGGATTCTAGATTGCAACATCGGCACGTCTAGGTAGTACCTCTCCAACCATAACCCACACTGATCGCAGGATGGGAACAATTGGTTGAGTAGATGGGGGTTTTGATGAGTCACCGAGGGTTCCACGCGGTAGTTCAATGCCAGGAAAGTTAGGATCATCTCGCAAACAAGGTGGTAAATTCTTGACAAAGTCGTGTGCAGGTTTGTCACACAAGCCTTCTGAGTAAGGATACTCGTTTACGAGAAAACGTTCAATCTCCGAATCAGAATCTTCGCTAACCATGATAGGCTCAGAGTTGGCAGGGGTTTTAGGTTTATTTCTCGCCATGCGAGAGATTAACCGAGCATTTTTCTTACCTTTAGAATTAGCATTAGATTTAGCTTTAGGTTGTTTGGATGTGGGATTAGCAATTCTGACCTGTTTGGTCACAAACATGGGCAAGTTCGTAGGTGGGTCGGGTAGAGGTTTGGGTAGCAAAACATTGTAAGGTACAGGGGTAGGCTTGCTTTCGGTCACCATAGGCTTATCAACCTGTGGTGGGTTGGATTCTTCAAAGCCATAACGACTAAGAAAATCACCCCAATTGTCACGACGTAACCCCAACTTGTAAACGATAATCATTTTAATTAACCCCAAATGGAAGAGACTGGTATCGGCCTGGCTGCGTTTGTATCTCTTCGCCATCTTAAACAGACTTCTATGGAGGTAGTGAGGTACATTGAGTTCAAAACCCATAAAAACCATCAATAGACGAAGGTGAAACAAGAAAACGAACCCGTACCTGCCCTCGCAAGTGACGATTTGCTTGATTATCATGAGCAGGTCGTGCCAACGCTGTTTTAACATTTTTGCAGGCCATCCTTTGTCACAGGGTTTCACCATTCGAGATTGGAAAAGCAATGTCCACGGGACATCTTCCAATTTACAATTTTTAGACCACTTCTGTCCTGTAGCAGGCAGGCTAATTGCCGAGCTGAGGAATTGCTCATTAATATCTAGTTGCACATCCCCAATTTTGGCTCGGCAGCCATCGAATGATAATGCAAATTGCCGAGCCACGATAGGGTTATAACCATTGAATTTCCTTATGAACGAGAGCCACCCGAATTTCTCCAAGTCGCTACAAGCGCCATCAAACATCAACAATGCTTGGCACCCGTTAGGCTCGGCCCTTACGACAGGAGCCATGGCTTCTGTGCATGGTAGGGTTTGGTTTGAACAATACAAAACACAGAAGGAAAACAACAGGGCTTAACAGCTGCAAGCTCTCAAAGGGGAATGAATCAATGTAATGCGTGCGAAGGTGGTGGGATTATCACCGCCATGCAGTGTATTAATGACTGGGTACATCGCTGTTCCATCAGTAATCAACACATTAATCGGCCAACCCAAATCGGTGTACAACCATATCAACGTGCCATCCATCAAATGTAGAACCAACACTATATGTTATATTCATGCGCCAAGTGTATAGTTCAATCCAACATGAAATCCAACATTAACCAACGATCCATCGTATCAATCAAACGTTTTAAACCAATGTTAATCCAATCGTGCCAATGTATAGTTTGAAACTATGATCGTTCAATGTAAAATCAAACTCACAAAACAATGCACCAAGCAACGATTCAAACTATAAAATTGAAATCCAAAAGATTAATCAATGTGCCTTTGTAAAACTCAAACCATTTCCATTTCATATCAAATTAAACTTATAATATTACCAATGCATTTGTTGCATATTCAAATGTTTATATTTCAAAGTTTTTAGAACATTGCAACCAAAGATCTCATATAATCAATAAGTCAAGAGCTCATAGCAATAAGGATCAAAGCATATAAGATCAAAATCAATCATGACCTTTATAGAATCAAATGTAACCAGTAAATCTTCACGCTCAATGGCTTATTAATCAAATAGATCCAAATGCGCAATCAAGATAAGAGTAGGCCAAGGGACATAGTTTGAAAGAATCTTTTGCAGTCATGTGATAAACCAATGGTCAAGTGCCTTTCAGAAAATTAATAAAAGACGACGACAGTCCAAACAACGAAAGAGGTGTTTTCACACTTTTAGTTGTGAAAACTGAATCGAAACCAAATTGAAATTGTCGCAAAAATAAAACAAATGTCTAGTTGCACAATGCGATGATGATTTGTCGTTTAGAAGACAAGCGGTGTAGGTAGCTTTTTTTTAGAGCAATTAAAAAAATGAATTGGCTGCCAACAACATGCTTATGCTTTCATTTTGGCTAACAAATATTATGTCACATGTACACTTTTTTTTTGTATAATTAAGGGATATAAACAAGATAAGAATGAAGATATGGGAAATGGAGGAAGGAGAAGGAGCCTTCGGTCATGATAAAGAATCCAAAGGTCAAAACATCAGGTTAATCCAGAGACAGAATCAAATGGGCATAAGAATAGAGTGGAACAAGAAACATTAATAGAGATTGTGAAAAGCTTGAAAATAGAAGTGTAGAGTTATAAATAAGAAAATGAGAGGTTGATGAAAGGAAAAAAACAAATAAATGCTCGAGTGATGCAAAGCCTAAATCATTTGCATAGGAAATCAAATAATGGATCAGGCTCAAGAATCGAGGAAGGAGGCAAACGACATGAAAGAAGAGATAACTACAGAGGAGCTAGTTATTCAAGAAGTACTAGTAGAACTCATAGACAACACTCACCTCCTCACTCAATAAGGAAATTGTATGCATCTAAAGACTCCATAAGGAATATAGAGGTGGCTCATGTTAGGCACCAAAGAAGGAGATGTGAATTGGAAAATTTGCAAGGAGAGTTGAGGAATATGAGGCCACCATCCTTTGATGGTGAAAGAGAAAAATAAGATGATGTTGAAGCTTGGTTGCTTGGAATGAGGAAGCATTTTCAATTTCACAACTATTCACCTATTCTTGAAGAAATAATTTCCACATACCATTTGCATGGAAAATATGTTGTGTGGTGGGATCAACTGAAACAAGTGGAACACATTAATGAGAGCTGGATCACTTGGAAATAGTTCAAGATATATTTTCAGAAGGAGTACCATTCAAAGAACTTCTATGAAAATAAAATGCATGAGTTATTTGAACTCATATTGGGAAGCATGACCATGACATAGTATGAAAATAAGTTCTTGGGGTTGTTAAAGTATGCGGGGTTTATCAAGGATGACAAGGTGAAGGTACACTTTTTTTTGAGTGGATTTCCATCCTTTTATAAGGAAAAGATTCAATATGATGAACCTAGAACTTTGACAGAAACCATTAGGAAGGCTAAGTACCTATATGAACAAGGAAAGGGTAGATAATATTTGCAAAAATATTGGAAGGATAAGAAGACATAAAGGTATGATTAGAGGAGAAAGGGATTCAAACTCCCTTTCAACAAAACCAACCCAAATATAAATCAACAATATCATCCTACTAAGGATTATTCCAATAAGGAGGACTCCCTGGGAAAAGAGGAAGACCACCAATCCAATGTTGGGGATGAAAAGAAGATCACATGTACAAGGATTGTTCTCACATAAAAGACAAAAAAAATACTATGAAAAACATCCAAGAGGCTACAACAATAGAAGACATGTGTAGGATATATGTATCCCTAGAATATCGACAAGCAGAGTACCAATCCAATATGATCGAGGTGGAAGGTAAGATCATTAATAAGCCAGTTGTTATCTTGATTGATTTAGGAGAAAGTCATTGCTACATTGATCCTAAAATACTGGATATATTACATTTGGAGAAAAGTAATCTTGAGAAATCAAGTCTGGTTTAACTAGCCACTGGAACAAAAAGAAGGATCAATGAGGTTGTTAGAATTTGCCCAATAAATATGAATGGAGTAAGGACAATTGTTGATATGAATGTCATCCCATTAGGATCTTATGATATCCTAATTGGAATGGAATAGATGGAAAAGCATCATGATGTCCTAGATTGTCATGACAAGACGTTTACATGTCTTGATTAAGAAGGAAAAGAAATCATTGTGAAAGGAGTTCCAAGACCCATTTCTATAAGGGATATTTCATATTTACAAATGAAGAGATGTTTTAGGAAGAGATGTCAATTGTATGCAGCTGATGTGGAGGAACTAGAAAAGAAAAAAAGGGCCAAGCCTTGAATACCTTTCAATATTGCAGGAATTTTAGGACGTATTCCAAGAAATACCAGGATTACCACCAAAGAGGGACAAATAATTCTCTATTGATTTAGTACTAGGAGCTTCACCGGTATCAAATACACCTTACAAAATGAGTAAACTAGAATTAAAAGAATTACAAATGCAGATGGAGGAATTGATGAAGAAAGGGTACACACTCCCAAGTGTTTCACCTTGGGTAGCACCGATACTCTTTGTCAAAAACAAGGATGGAACATTGAGGTTGTGTATTGAATTTAGACAACTAAATAAAGATATTGTGAAGAAAAAATACCCTCTACCTAGAATTGATGACCTCTTTGATTAGCTAAGAGGAGAAAATATATTTTCAAAGATAGACTTAAGTTCTAGATACAACCAGGTAAGAATCAAGGAAGAAGACATTGGTAAGACAACCTTCAGAACCAGGCATGGACATTATGAATTTGTAGTGGTGATATTTGGCATATCGTACCATGGTAAATATTTCCACTGGTTTCTCTCCTTTTCAGTTAGTACATGGTGTGGAGTCGATTCTTCTGATTGAATGTGAAATCCCTTCTCTTAAGTTGGAAATTGAGCTACTACCTGACACATCCGATATTGAAGAATGCCTCTTGCACTTGGAGCACCTCGATGAGTAGCATTGAGATGCCTCTACGACTATCGAAGTGAATAAACAATGTGTTAAGGTTCAATACGATAAGTCTGTCTATCCTCGGTAGTATGCTAAGGGTGACTTGGTTCTCCTTTATGACCAAACCAAAGAACCACTGGGGGAAGGTAAGTTTAACCCCATGTGGCATGGTCCTTATATTGTGCGACATGTCTTATAAAAAGGAGCATACAAATTACAAGATTATGAAGGGAATATGTTGGATGAGCCCATAAATGAGCTCTACCTTAAAAGGTATTACACTTGAGCCCTCAAACTTGGGCGTGACCTTTGTATACTAGTGTATCTTAGTGTGTATACTTCTTTACCTTTTCCTTTGCGTCATCGATTTGCTTATCAAATTTTTCCCTTGGTTGGAAGATGTCAATGGAGTCTTAGGTTTACTTAGGATTCACGGACGCTAGCAGTCGTTATACGTGGAACATGGCTTTTGTCGCTTGGGTAGTTTACCCAGCCGAGGGACAACTAGTGTTTTCAGGTGGTGTTCTTCTGGAGCCATCAATGAATAATGTGGTTGAGTATAGCACCATTATAGAGATATTACGCGATACCATTTCACATGGTGTTTGATATTTAGAATTTCATCTAGACTCCCAGTTAGTTGCATGTCAGTTGAACGACAATTACCATGTGAGAGATCCTAGTCTACTCCAACGATTCCTACGGGTATGAATTTTGGAACGATACTTTATTTTATTACTTATAATCACATCCCTAGAAGTTCTAATCATGTATCCAATGCTTATGCTAATTATATTTTAGATTGGAATTTGTCACATAACTAAGTAAATAAAACACATTCATACATTTACACATTGTAACATATATAAGTAAAGCCAAAGACCCCTTTTTTATATTTCATCCTTTCAAGTCCAAAAAATATGGTGTCATAGTACAAAATGGGGCTCACACCCTAAAAATACATATATGGCCGATACATAGCATGAATATGGAATCTACACCTATGGTGCCAGATGTGTATCATGATAGCACACTACGACGTGTGCAAGACACCAAAAGAATCACACCCACACATGCAGTACACACACCACTTGTCGCTGCATCGCCTCTAGAAAATCCTCCACTTGAACCATAGGAATCCTGTGTGTCAATCGAGACAGGTTCCCCTGCACATTATATAGAACTCTCTCCATGTCCCCACCTACTAGCTCATCTCCTTGGCCCATTATCCGATGTCGTGGGAATCCCTGTGGCCATCGCGGACGTACGTCTGCGTAATAAAGAAATTGTTAATACTTGATACCATGCAAAAATATTTGCGTTTTTATTTTTCCTTAATCAAAATTGAAAAAAAAAATGAAATATGTAAATCATGTCATACAAATATCACCATAGGAGGAACCTGATGGAAAAGGCATGTCAGGATCCCCTCTGTAGTTGATACCTCCGTAAATAGTCGTCAATGGCTATTACCTGTCGGTGCCACCAAGAAAATAACTCATCATTGTAGGAGGTTGGCACCCTACCACCTCCTAGCCTCCTCATCACGTTGGTCCACCGTGACATGGCTGGATAAAACATTATGTGTGGAGTAATCTCTACTCTAGGGCTCAAACCTGAAGCCTGAAACCTAAAAGTATGGATGCAAAATTTCAAATCCAAAACTTCTCATTCTCCCTTGTTTGTAATCCATCAACTGGCTCTTCATGTTAGCCAGTAGCAAGGTACACCGGTCATAAACAATTTGTCTTAAACAATCCACCACATATAAAATGAGTGGCCTTTATGCCTGGTGCAATGAGGCTGACCCCAAAATCCATGTGAGTACAAGCACATCGATCTTTAGAATCAGATTCTCGATCGCCTTGATAGGGAGATGATTGCCTACTTTATCTTTGCCTGCAACACAATGGGTGGAAATGTACTCCTCCTTAGTCATACAACCCCCAATCCATCGGGCCTTGAGATTCACTACCTCACCTCGGCGAGACAATCCTATGATAAAGTATATATCGTTCACTTAAAACCTTAATGGTTTCCCATCAAGTTTGAAAGACTCTGTCTTCAGATCTCAGTAGTTTACCAGTAACAGGAGTAACCTCACCCGAGCCCTCATTCCTTTCATAACCCAAAATTTATAAAGGACACATTGTTTCAAAGATTTTTGGGCCCTTGCATCTCTTCCCACTTTTGCATCTATCTCCTCATGCTCCCTTTCTCTCCATTTAATAACCATCCTACAAAGGAACGACCATTTTTTGAGTTAAAACCCTTTCAAAGTCTTGTCCTCATACTTTTACACGGGATAACTTGATAACAAATGTGTATAGGGATGCATATACAGGTGCAATATTCACTTTCCCCGCATATATGGGGTCATATACACGACTTGATGATCTGTCACCCACATACACCCTAGTTTCCATATAACACCCTCTAATACTAAAAAACTGGGGCCTAAAACTAGAATTTAAACCATTGAAATTGAGGGGAGGGGATGGGCACTTACTTGGTCTAGATGATTGTTGATTCTGTTGATCGTAGCTCTCGCAATTGACACTTGAAGATCGTGGGGAAAATGGCCTAAAATGCACTATGTGGGTGAAAAGACTCAAATGATATGGTAAAATGTTCTATTTTTACTATTAGTAAAAACCATTTACCCACTTTCTATAGTTGTTTTTTGCTTTTTGACCTTATGGACTAATAGTGTAGTGGAAAGACTTGGTTTTTAATGGTTTTTTCTAGGATGTTTTCCAGTTTCTAGCATCGTATCACCTATTCATTCCTTCAACAGGTATATTATTTTTCCGACATATAGGATAGGTTTTTACTCTGTGTTTCATTCTTGCATCATCCTATGACCATGATCCATACACCCTATGTACGAACCCATTTATTAGCAACCCAAATCCTTCTCACTGCTACTAGAAGTGTGTTTATTAAGTGGTATAGACTTACCAAACATGGGTTCCCTAGTTAGAACCTTTTTGTCATTTGGTTCCCATGAAAAAGTTATTCCATAGGACCGAGAGTTCATTATAGTCCCAATATGAATTTGTGTTCAAACCCCATTTCCTTACTCAGAAGCATTCTGACCATTACCTATGGGATTCCCCCCGAGTCTTGGTTAAGCTCTTTTCTGACTCTCGAAAACATGAAAATATTATCGTGTGAACTTGTCTCTTTCAAACTCGTTAATTGGTTTTGAAATGAACTATATTTGGTATAATTTCAACCCTTTTTTGGACCAAGTAGACTACTTACAAAAAATGAATACTTTAGTAACTATTGGCTAGAAGAGTTCTCCTGGGTATTTTTTTATACTTTTTCGAGCCTAGGGGACTAATCTACAAAAAGTGACATTTTTTTTAGTCCAGTTGTAATTGCATCCCATCATCCTGCTTGTATTATTGATCCTATTTCTTGTTCCCTCTTTCTCATTATAAGCTTCTTACCTCCACAATTTGCATCACTAGTGAAGCAGTGCCTTCCGTATATCCTTTGCAACTTGACACCTTGAACCCTTAGAGGAAACATTCCCCCGAGTGTCCATACCTTGCATGCACTTCCTTGCATTGAGAATAGGTATGTTCCACTTCTTGGAACTAGTTTCTTACTCGCGACACTCGTTTCCTCTCTTGTTTCATAACATTTATTTGCCTATGAAAAAACCAAAAAAAGATAGGCGGGAAAATAATATTATCTCATATCAGAAGCAGTGGTGTCTCCTTTGAACAAATCACAAACTTTTGAGTCCACTTTCAACCAAATTTTGGGTTTAGCATGACCTTAGGAAGCTGAGCTCGTTACTTAGAGTTTACTCCTTTGACTGGTTATTCTTCAAGTGCCTACAAAAAGTTTGTTGATTCCTCCTGCATCATATTTTTTTTTATCAATGATCATTATCAATTATATGTTGCCTAAGTTATCCATATGTCTCATACTCTTGTTAAAAGGAAGTCTATAAGCCTGTGTCGGCCATTTCTCAGAACTCTTGACTTTGCATGTCGGCCATAGTCTCAGTATATCACAGAGTCACATGAAGTTGTTTTCCTACCATGCACCCTGGGCCCACTTTCATTATGGATAGGTAACCTTGAACCCAACATATGACATTTCCTCATTAGTTGTTGACTGGGGGGTTTCCCTTGTGTTCGATGGCAAGAAATCTATTCACACATTGGGATTCGTGCAATGTCTTAGATTCCATTAACCTTGTTGGTGGTTTCCTCGTCTTTGTCAGCATTTTTCCTTATTGGATGTTATTCAAAGGCTCTCTTTCATTCACTACTTGCATCTGGTGCATGTGAGGGACACACATGGTCATTGGTTCGTGAAAATACTATTCATTTGAGCTTCTCCTAATAATCAATCTATTTCTTTGTACCTCATGTTGAAGGATGAGCGGTACCCTAATTCTCTCCTTTCATTGGGTCTCCTTCCATTGAATTCAACTCATATATTCTATAAATGAGACCTAGAGTCCTATGAATATTTAAAGTCTTGGAGTCATCAGTGGCAGGTTTTCCCACCATCAATAGTTGGGAATACATCAATGTCTCATGATCGATGGATTCTTCAAGTCCTTGATCTCAACACCCTCATTCACACTTGTAGAATGTACTCGATACATTGATACCTACTTCATTATCGGTGGGTTGTCTCATGTTTATTAACAGTATACCTTAATGACTAGTAATCAAACAAAGTCTCATTGTGTTCGACAACAACTCCTCTATTCACATGATGTAGAATTGAACCTTCAACGGATAGTGTAGAATACCTCCAACTCACAGTAGCAACATTCCTCATCTGTTGTTGTCTTTCATTGGACCAATACCTATATGACTTCAGTGATCATGGGAGATCAGATTGTACTCCATTGTATACAGATATCTTTAGTTGATTTTGAGACTGGATTCCACTGCATCTTGTTTGTGACTATGACTGCCTATGGCATATGTCTGCTTTGTATTTCCTATTCATGGACATGAAAAACTATTTGATATATTTCCACATGGATCTGTAGTGTAATTCAGATTGGCAGCCATGTGTACAAAGTGCAATTCTTATGAGAAACTAGTACTTCCAATAGAGTCTTCATTACTCCACTTCTAGGAATTATAATGTATTTCAGCCATCACAGATAGTCCTATGAACTCACACATTAGGGGGCATCTGTTGAAACAAATTTTTCCTCAGTCCATGAAAAATTTCTTAGATGGCCTTCCATTACCCTATGCATACTTGAAGTCCCATTTTTTATCATTCCAGAGCCAAAAATGCACATTTTTCCACATATACGCTCCCTATCAGTTATAAAACAAGTGTATATGCAGGTTGCTCCATTGCAACTCGCGTACATCGGGTTTGGTTCTCAAAAATTAAAAATTATGTCGGGTTTCCATGCATGTCATGAGATACATGATCCTTGACCTTCCATATATTGTAAACACTCCGACTCGGCCCTTCAGTTCCATTTTTAAGGCTATAAATTGATCCATATCCAAGCCTTGAGGGATTGGAAAATTCAACTTTGAGAGCAAAGACACTCTGGAGAAATTTCACTTCATATTGAGTTTGCATCCCTTTGTCCTTGAAAGTCTTAACTTCTTGTGTTCAACCCCCAAGTTCTTCCTTCTTTTTGATGGAGAACCTCCTTGACTCTTATATATGATCTTTCCTTTGTGGCGGATTGAAGTGGTGGAGGGCCAACTGGAGGGACTTAACTTCTCGGTTCCGATATGTGTTGTTACATAAGTTTGTCACATATGTACTGAATCTGCCAATTATTTTGATATAAATACTCTTTTCTCGTCTAATTATTATCTTGCAAATATTTGAGTTATTATTCAATGGGCGTATTTTTCATGTATGTTAATGGATTACACTAATTTATATGATGAATTTATATATTATCACCATATTATTTTGTATCTTGGTTGTTGAGGAGAAGTTGTAGGTATAAAGATTTGGGTCGCGTGTTAGACGGTGGTATTCTTTGAACGTCCGGACGAGGTAGGCTCTTAGCCTTGTCCTGTTAGTATTCCATTTATATAGAATACTTGGGATTAGAGTTGATTTCTAAGTGTCACTCTGTTTGTTGTGGTTTACCCCTACTCATAGAGAGATTTTCCTCATAACAATTTATCCTTGAATCATAAGAAATCCCACTTTTCTATGAAAGAAGGAAATCTCTTTGGCCACAGTATCCAAGGAAGGATTCATAATAGATTCTGAAATAGTTGAGGCTGTTAAACTAATTGGTTTTACCAGAAATAAAACATTAGATTAAAAAATAAAACAAGAGAAACGACAGATTCATTGAAGAAAACATTTTGCCTAGATTTGATTGCCAAAGAAAGATTATCATAGATAATTCCCAAGAATTCAAGTCTTCCAATATGATACAATTCTTCCAATATTACAACATAGAGCTTGGGAATTCAACTACCTATTATCTAGAGGGGAATGGTCTATCTGAATCCTCAGATAAAATTTTAACTAGGATAATCAAAATGATGTTGTCAAAAAATAAGAAGGCATGGAATCCTCATTTAAAATATGCAGTTTGGGAAGACATGATAAAAACCAAAAGAGAAATTGGAGCCTCTCCTTTTCATCTGGTCTATGGTTTGAAGGCCATTTTTCCTATCCATATCAACCTCCTTGTAATGACATTACTAAAAAATGAAAAGGAATAACTAGATGATATGATGAGATGGATAAGTCAATTGATATAGGTTCAAAAAATAAGGGAACATGTATAGACTAAGTCTTAGATTCATCAAGAAATAATGAAGAAGATCTTTGAAAAAAGGGCCAAAGAAAGGAATTTCATGACAATATATCTGGTCTTGAATGGGATGCATAAGGGAAGCCAAAGAAAGGCACGAAAAAATTGATAATATCTAGGTTGGGCCTTTCCAGGTTTCTGCAGTACAAGAAAATAATACTTATGAGTTGGCTCACTTGGATGGAGAATTATTGGGAACTCCTATAAATATGCAGTTCCTCAACCAATTTCAAAAATAATGGACACTACAGATTTTTCTCACCCTATACATTAGTATTTTAGCTTCTTTTCTTCTCTACACTCTTTATTCTTTTCTCAATTCACACTTTCTATTAAAATTTTAAGTAGATAGGGTGATAATGTGTAAGATGTTGAGCATTTTTTTTTTACAAATCAAAAAAGTTTCAGAAGATCTGTGTGATCAATTTTGAAGATATACTTCATAACCCAACAAGAGAAGGCATTAGGTCTACAATTATAA
The DNA here is from genome assembly GCA_009831015.1 of Picea engelmannii. Classification (NCBI taxonomy): domain Eukaryota; kingdom Viridiplantae; phylum Streptophyta; class Pinopsida; order Pinales; family Pinaceae; genus Picea; species Picea engelmannii. Next base: position 174,155 of record ML789212.1, on the reverse strand, counting down.
AAAAATCATAGGCATATGTTGTCCCCACTGGGGCCAGTGTTAGAACAAGATCCAAATTTTTCCAAGCATGGGGAAAATTCTCAGGCTAGAGGATCTAATTTGGAAAATCTAGGACAAAGGGGGCTAGGTTCTAGGCGTATGGACAAATAAACATGCCTATCAAGGTTTGAATAAATGTAAAAAGGGTTAAAATAGGGCCATAGGTGCCTAAATTTATCTCAAGTTCTCATAAAGAAGAAAAAGGGGGATTATTGTGACCCCAAATGTCTTTTAAAATCATTTTTGGAGGGGATTTATAGCTGAACCATGGGACAAGACCAAAGGCCAAAGGATACAGGGGGCACGATCACCAAATCCTTTGTAAGGAAACAAATATCAACGACTCTCATTGCATGTTGCATCGTGAAAATGTGAGGGTCTTAAAATTTCTTTGGTGGTGCGATAGTTGTTTACCCCTGGAAATGCATCTTTGTTTTATTGGTGTAACATCTCCTAGAGCATCGGGGACACCACCTTTGGGGGGAATGTGAATTAGTTTGTAGTTTGGAGTGAAACCACCTATCACCCCTAAAACATGATGCACAGTTGGAAGATAACAAAGCACCCCTGTGGCATTGACATGTTACACTATGGTGGACCTAAGGAACAACAAAAGATAACTAGACCTACCAATAGGGCATCCATGATGACCATCATCTACCACATGGATAGGATGGATCCACTATAAATTACATCAGGTACCAATCATCGACCCTGAGCCCGATGACATGTGGATTGTCACCCATGCCACATAGATGCCACTTTAGACCAGTAGGAGGCCACCACGTGTTTGTGGGGCCATGTTGATGTCACACATGACATCACTCAAATTTCACACCTTTGCCAAATTAAAATATTTTCACCAATGATATGGCAACACATGGCACTCAAAGTTTTAAAATAAGGGAAAACCCCCTCATTGGGCATAAAGAGAACTGCATCCAAAGCGCCAATTCAACACCCGATCTCTCAAAAGAACTGCAACAATTCCCTCCCATATAACCTCAAATGGTTAATAGGTATATTGAGAACTCGTCAAGACCCTACATCTAATTTCTATAGTTAATTTCCCTCATCAAGCTAGTAAAATTTCCATTGTTCCAAACCCTAACAAGCCTCAATCATCCAAGAATCTTGTAGGAGTTTATGAGCCCCTAATTGACTAATATAGTGCTATGTTTTACCTGTCCCTATCATTTCTAGACTTATTCCCAATCATTCATAATGCCCAAACCAATGCCAACAACAACCATGATTACCTACACATGTGGGAATCAAACTTGGCCCAATCCAACATCTCGTAAACTTTCAATTTCCATGAACTTGTACACTATTATGTGGCTAATTATCAAGATAATGAGGGAAATGTGATGTCCATAGATGGACATCGAATTATCTGCAACATATGACAAGATTCCCTTGCCCAAGTGCTATGTTTCCTTGAAGTCCCTTAATAAAATCTAGAAGACCATACACTAGAGGTCAAATATCAAGGATTGTCTCAGTCTGAGAAATAAATTCTGTTAGATAATATTTTAACCCCCAATACCCCATGACCAACCACTCCACCCCCTTTTAAATCCAACATATTCCTTGAACTTATTAGGTAAGATTTGGCTATAATATGCCAAGTCCTAGGATATGAACATAACAAAGTAGTATATCAGGCCATATTTGGTTTTTTCTAGTCTCTTATATGCCCCCTAGAATCTATGAATATCCCAAAGTTTGACTACTGCCAGGTCTTGGAGGAATTTCTACAAGATCAGTTGGAAAATTTCCATAGTACGATATCCTTTAGATACCAATCATATCTGGTATATATCATTTTGTCCCAAGATCACCCCTACTTTGAGGCTGGGGGAATTAATATTAAAGATGAGGATGGAAGGATAAAACCAATCCATGAATGGAACTAGGAGATGAGGAGACAAGAAAAAAATATAGGTTTTAACATGTGTAAAAAAATACATGAATTCCATTTATACTCTGATACATGACACTCTAATTCCCAAACTCATCCCAAAGATGAGGCATATTTTATAGCTAAGCAAAGATGCTATGACATGATATTGGTACCTCACATAGGATCATACCATCATTAGGGTGTTGTTGGAGCAGGCCATTTTGGGTAAGTTTTGGGAATCATGTAGGAGAAGATCATGCGAAAATTCAAGAAAGGAGCAACATGCGCGAAATACAATTAGCGTATTTTAAGGAGTCAATGCGTGGAAGTCAGAATTTAGTTAGGATTTTGAGGACATTTTTTCTACATTTTAATAGGCTAATCCCTAATGTATATATAAAAATATGTATGGGTTTCGGGTAGAAGGTAACAATAGAAAAAACATTCGAGAGTGAGATATTTGGAGGAGAATTATGAGTGAGTTGAGTTGGTTGTTGAGCAATGTGTAGTGAGTTGAGTCAAATATCATTCGAGAGGTATGCATGCACTACACCATAAAACAAATTGGGCAGGTTTATGTTTCTACTAAAGATCATTGTATGAGCACAGTGCACACCTATTGTAAGGAATACTATGAATGGATAATATAAGAATCCAAATATTGTGGACATAGCCCACTTTGTGGTGAACCATGTTAAATCACTTTGTTTAGATGTCTATGTTGTTATGATGTGTTTTTCTTTCTGTTCATTGCACACATAAAATGGATGATTAATGATTAGTATGAATATGTATCTGATGGTTTCTCACATATGTTGAATGGTTAAGTAGGATGATTATGTCAGATGTTATGGTGATGTTATGGTTTTGCGCACAAAATATATGAATGAATGTTAAGAAAATAGTAAGGATGAATGCCTCATATTCCCTCATGACTATGGAAGCCTAATTCTTGTAGTCCCCATAGTTACCTTAGGTGAGACTTCACCTTCTTTCAGGTGATTCCAAAGGGGCCGACATCTTGGGATTTTTTGGTGAAATAATGTTTAACTCTGGTTCTTCCTACTATGTGCCAACAAGTGTATGGTTTTGAACAAGATCCCTACAAGCTCCCTTTATTCTTAACACCAAGGATTCTGGCCTTGGAATATGTCATACATATATTGATGGCTAATAATTTCCTATTTTCCCAACATAGAAAGGCCATTACTTTTTCATTTCCATAGGAAGTTGGCCCATTTTTGGTTCAACAAAGGACAATTGTTGTTGCGGCTGAAGAAAAGATCAAATTTTTTTATTTTGATAAAGGGGAAGGATGGGTATATGAACCACATGGTGTCATCTCTGCAAGGAATCAAACATACAAGCATCAACCTAGTATTTTAGTAGAAAGTATTGGAAACCAAAAGTTTTGGGAGGATGTTAGGCAAATACTAGGAAGTGGGAGACCCGACCAAGCTTCCTCATCAGCTCAAGCCAACACAATACATATCAACAATCCTATCGAAAGGACATTCTTAGAGATGAATTTTGGAATGGATGTGTATGATCATCAAAACAAAAGGCATAAATGGGATGAAGAAGTGGAAAAAGAGGACCATGTGACATGGATCTTAGATAAGGGGAAACACATTTTCCAAATAACCGAATGGGAGAGTGAGGTCGAGGAACCAACCTTAAATATTGAACATATATCTGTTAGGATATTTAGACACTTAGGAGTTAGTTAATATCTACTTGGTCTAATGTGTTGTTAGGTAAAAGTGTGTTTCTTTAGTATGCATTAGTATGCATTTGTAGTTAGGAAATACGACGGTCACGATATGTTCTCAACATAGAGTGATCTGACGGTTCATATTATCCTCGATCTTAACTACCATTGATCTATGGATTAACACCCAATTGGTCCATGAACTCTATTTAAAGAGCATGGAGGGTCATTTTTTGATGATCGATTGTGAGAAACTCTCTTGTAAAATCTCGATGTAATATTTTTCTTTTGCATTAATAAACTGCTCCGAGTGGTCACATTGGCTGGGGCCATGGATGTTTCCCCATAGGGGTTTTACCATGCCAAAAAATCAATGTGTTGATATTTGATCTAGTTGTGTGAGCAGTTATTGAAGGTGTTCATCCTCTGTTGGAATACCTGTTTTTTCGAACATTCGCCTTAGCCATGCTATCTATAGGAGGTATCAATCAAACAACTGCTAGTGGAGAAGTAATAGAGAAACAACCCTCATTGTTTTCTCACTACCTATATATCAAAAGGTATAATAGAGAGATTAAAAAGGAGATCTACCCTTAAGAAGTTGGAGATAAAACCCAGAAAAAGTTGCTAACAATAGTGTATTATCAGCAAGGAACCTTCAATTTGTCCTTGTTGGAATCCAAGGTGCAAAAACCCCTCTCTCTAGAATACCATAAGGAAACTCTGATTAAATAAAGATAGGGAATATTCAACCTACATACATAATTGACTTTCACTATCAAGCAAGTGATATGTTAGATAGTGGGGTGCTCCAATCCTCTACTAACGAAATGAAGATGAGGTAAATGGTGCACAAAATTAACAGATAACTAAATCATGAGAAGGTTTCCACCATGGAAAACCAAACAAGGATAGTGGAACTAGAAAAAAATCATAGTTGTAGGTATAAATTCTAAATACCCCATTGCTATGGGAGAATTGGTGAAACAAAAGGACACTTAAATCAAGGTCTCGAGAAAGAGATTAAACCTCCCTGACACCCAGCATGTGAAAACCCCATAACTAAAATCCATTCATGAGGAAAAAGAGCATCTCTATTACCAAATAGTTGAAAGCAAGAAGGACATAACAAGGTTACAAGAAGAAAATGAGAGGTTACAAGAAGAAAATGAGACCCTAAAAAATCAACAGTCCCAACTAATCCAAATAACAAAGTCAAGGACAAAGCAAGATACCTTGGTAGACCCAATAGAAGGATTAACTAAGGTAATGGTTGACCTTAGTGTAAAGTAAATGGAGCTAAGCACTATGACCAATCATCTCAGAAATAAATGTGCAAGGGTGAGAGAGTTGGAAAAACACGTAAAGAGCAGATAATTCCTACTAACTCAAATAAATGATGCCAAGGAAGAGGCTGAAAAAGAGCTAGAAAAGTTAAAGACGAAGGTGACAGGAAAGCTAATTCTTAAAGCAACCAAACATGTCATTTGGGATAAAATATCCACCTTGATATCTGACAATTGGTCTCATTTTTCCTTAATAGGTGATGAGCTTGAGATACTCACCTTAGCTAAGAAAGATATAACCAGAACATACAATGAGTTAGAAAACAAACCCAGGCTTGGCTAATGATATCATAAATTTCCTGAACAACAGGACTAAGGAGAAACTCAAGGATCTAAATTTCACTAATATAACCAACATCACAATGGATACTAAAAAGGTCATTGCTAAAAGAAGGATAATGAAAAATGCTGAGAACTAATTGCATGAGATGACATGCGAAGTAGCCTCCTTCAAAAGGATTTTTATTGATTTGATCAAACTTGGGTTACCCTTGTCCTGGGATGGACATGGAGACATACTCCCCCAAAATAAATATCAGGAACTGCTAGAGAAGAGCATAAATAATGACAACATATTTAACAAAATGCAAGGAGTTTTGTTATGACAAGATGTCCTAGAAATGTTAGCTAGAGACTACTGGAGTTATTTCACACACACCTAGTATTTATTTTTCCTAAGGTTTTTCCTTGTTTATTAGTCATTATCCAATCTCCTATATTTTAGGGGAGAATATTCCACCTTGAGAATATTCTCTTTCAGTTGACACTTCAGTTTGACTAGTTGAGTTGAGTTTAGATGTTGCATTGGTTTTGTCACCATGCAACATTTGGATCATCACCAACTAATGTGCAATTTCCTTGGGATCATCACCATACTGGTGCATTACCCTTGTTTCCTTGAGTTAACTACTCAATACTATATGTTCAGTTAGTTAACTGAAGACTAGTTGACTAGTTAACTAAACTAGGTGGCAATTCACTCCCGTAACTGTCTGAGAGACTAGACTAGGTGGAAGTTCACTCCCATAACTCTTGGTGTGTGTCCAGATCACTCTAGACCACCACTATGGCTCATTAGTTACTCATGTATCCTATATCTATTGTAAATTATTCACTCTTTGAGTGTGGAATACGGTTAATGAGAATTCCTTCATTCTTTCTCTCCTTCTTCTTATTTCTCAAATTCGCTTTGCAAATGTGTGTATTATTGTTTATCTAGATCTATTCTGTGCAGGTTCAACACATTTACATGGTATCAGAGTCGGCGGATTGCTAAGAAAAAGCTACACCAAATTTGTTTTGCAGGTACCGAAGATTGCATAACGCATAAAAGATGGAATATATGTTTCACTCACTGATAATACTTCTCATGCCTCATAACTATTTGGAGTGGAAGCCAAAGATTCTAATTCTTCTCAGAAGTAGAGGCTTATACCAAATAACCATGGCAATGGAAGTAGATCCTGATTTCGTTGATGCGAAAAATGACTTTCTCAATAGACAAGATATGGCCATAGGATTTATCTTCTTGTCTATCTCTCCAAAAATTCTCCACCAAGTATATGATGACTCACAAGAATCAACTCCAAATGAATTATGGACCATATTGGAGGTTCTATTTGGGAATGAAGAAGATTGTGAAGATTGTATGCAGGGGATTGAACAGATAGAGCCAGAAGAGAATCCATTACAACATCAAGCCTCTTATTATGAAGAGTCTTCTACAAAAGTATTTGCACAAAGTTGTATTCCATTAATTGAAGATGATGTTTACTCCATTTAAGATTTGTTTTTCGAAATTCATGTGGAAGATGTATGCCATGCATCTCAGGAGTCACATGCAGACACTTTTCCATGCACAATGCATGCATCTCAGGAGACAAAAAGGGAGTTGTGCACATCAGACTCAATTTTGATATTTTATGAACCAAATTTGCAGAAAAAAATTGGATATTTGAATTCCTCTTGGGAAAATATCTAATTTAAAGAAAAAAATCATTCGAAGACGCAGTCCAGAAAGTGAAGTTATGATCTTTTTAAAATCAATAAAATTTCAGCGTTTTTTCGGAAACGACCGCATGGTTTTCAAAGTTTCATCCAAAATGTATTTGGATATTATTCATTACAAGAAGAGAAAGTGGATATGTGTGGACATATCAATGATGAATTTACTTCATCAGATCCATGCAAACATCTACATCTTCAACAAAATCTTCAACGAGAACAAACTTGCATAGTTGCGAGGTCTTCTTGGAGTGAAGGACATGGTTGCTTAGCAACTTATTTTTGTTCCTTCTCATTTTTTTTTTATGTATTGTAATTTGAGGGGGGGCAGGGGGGGGGGGGGGNGGGTTCCCATGATGTTTTCCCTCTTTCCTCACTTTATTCCAGTGTATCTTTTGTATTTGGGTACCTAACATGGCATCGTTGCCGGGACCCATTCTTTATTTTCACCATAGTGATGTTCAGGGGGGGTGTTGGAGTTATTTCACACACACCTAGGATTTATTTTTCCTAAGGTTTTTCCTTGTTTATTACTCATAATTATTCATTATCCAGTCTCCTATATTTTAGGGGAGAATATTCTCTTTCAGTTGACACTTCAGTTTAACTAGTTGAGTTGAGTTTAGATGTTGCATTGGTTTTGTCACCATGCAACATTGGGATCATCACTAGCTAATGCGCACTTGCCTTGGGATCATCACCAGACTAGCACATTACCCTTTTTTCCCTGAGTTAACTCCTCAGTACTATATGTTCAGTCAGTTAACTGAAGACTAGTTGACTAGTTAACTCAACTAGGTGGCAGTTCACTCCCGTAACTGTATGAGAGACTAGACTAGGTGGCAGTTCACTCCCGTAACTGTATGAGAGACTAGACTAGGTGGCAGTTCACTCCCGTAACTGTATGAGAGACTAGACTAGGTGGCAGTTCACTCCCGTAACTGTTGGTGTGTGTCCAGATCACTCTAAAACACCACTATGGATCATTAGTTACTCATATATCCTATATTTATTGTAAATTATTCACTCTTTGAGTGTGGAATACAGTTAATGAGAATTCTTTCATTCTTTCTCTCCTTCTTCTTTCTTAAATTCTCTCTGCAAATGTGTGTATTATTTTTTAGCTAGATCTATTCTGTGCAGGTTCAACACATTTACAGAGACTTCAAAATATTGCATAGTTTGAAAGGTATTTTTAAGAATCTTCCACAACCATCCTATGAGAGATACACCAATCTAGATGAGATGGTAATAAAGATGAACAAAATTGAATACCCCATGGGTAAGGTTTGGAATCACATGTGTTAATATGCCAATATTTCTTTGGGAAGGCAGGGAGAATCAAGTGGGACATGACCTAATGTCCAAGGATAACTTTTTTGATAAAATAGTTGGTTATGTAAAACATTTTTTAGCATGGTGGGATCCCTCTCAAAATAAAACGTGGTTCTGAAGAATAAAGAAGAAATAAAGCAATTTTAAGAAGCTATTTTGGATAGGGAACAAGGCTATAAAAGAGGAATAAGGAACACTTTTCAAGGGTTGACACTTTGAGGAATTAAATAGGTTCTTATACTCAAAGCTGCAAGATCACAGATCTCAAGCACAAGTAGATTAGGAAGGAAGCATGCCTCAAGAGATTCATACACCATGATGTATTCATTCTGTAGAATCCATGTTCTTATTCTTCCATCATAGTTATTTTCGAGTAAATCCATGTCTTCCATTCTGGTTGATTGTATCAGGTCCCTATTAATAAAATATAAGAGTAGCAAATTAGCACCACATTTAGTGTTACTGTGTGATGTTTTTCATGGCATTTGATTTGATTTCATTGTATATGAACATATCTTGTCTTCTTTTTTTTTTGATATATTTGAATGTATGCAAAAGGTTTCTGTTATGTTTGAATGTATGAATCTCTAAAATGTTGGGGTACATGCTCAACAACATACTTAGTGACATACTCATTTTTCCATTTTTCCTACTGTTTAGGAGGACTACTATTTATAACATGTCTATTTATAGTAGGTCTATTTTTAACCGGTGTATTCTTATATGTAATACCATGGGAAAATACCATGGGTTTCCAAAACCATGGGCTCATAAACCACCATTACGAAAATTCCAAATTTTTAGCTACCGTTAGGCCAATTCCTATTTTTTATCCACCATCAGGAAAATTCCTATTTTTTAGCTACAATTAGGCCAATTCCTATTTTTCAGCCACCATTAGGCAAATTCCTATTTTTTAGGAGATAATTCCTATTTTTTAGCCACCATTAGGCAAATTCATATTTTTTTAGGAGATAATTCCTATTTCCTTAATTTTAGGAAATATTTCCTATTTCATGGCTATAGAGTGCACTTTAGTAAGTATATTATCCTCCTAGGGAAATGCACATTACCCATCTAATACTTGGAGTTAACTCACTTCACTTATTTAGTGACTTTCCATAATTACAAATTCTCACTCAGTTAGGAATTTAGTTCTCTAAGGGATTTTTTCTATTATGGAATGCATTTTTACTTCATGTAGAGTTCTCACTAAGTTCACACCTATATTTTTGACCTTTTCTTATTATTAAAAACTTTTTACTAGAGTTAATTGTTGTTATTGGGAGAAGTTACTTTTTTACTTGAGCATGCACATGGAAATCCCAACCTAGTGCACATTACTTGTGATGTGGAGAGTCCTATATATTGTACTCATTATGAAGGATTAATACTTTGTAATTAGAGTTAGTTTCTTAGTATCTTATGTGTGAAGATAGATTCTATTTTTATCTGTCCTCTCTCTCTTTTGCAATTATCTAGTGTAGTATTTCCTTCTCACAATTAGGTCTTGGATTGTGGTTTAATCCTACATGGTATTAGAGCCATTATTGTGAGGGAGTATTAAATTTTATTGCATGTTTATAGATCAAATTGGACAACCCATAGAGAACTATAGATCAACCATCTTATTTAGTGATCTTGACACCCTTCAACTACTTTGAGTGGAAGCCCAAGACACAGATTCTACTTCGAAGAAAGGGTTTGTATAGGATCACCATGTAGGGGATTGAGGTCGAGCCTACTTCAACCATAGATAAATCAAAATAATTCAATAGAATGGATGAATCCCATGGGATATTGTGTTTGATCATCTCTCCATATCTCCTCTTTCATGTCGATACTTTCAATACTCCTAATGATGTTTGGACAAAGTTTAAGGATTTGCTAGGAAAGTAAGACAATCTAAGAGGTCATCAACTGGAGAATGATATACATGCATTGAATTCGACAGATTTTGAGGCCCAACAAGACTACTTATGTAAGTTTAAAACTTTTCTTTCTCATGTTAAGGCTTGTGGAATTGATAATAAATATGAACACTTAATCTTTTCAATTCTAACAAAACTAGGACCAAAGTATTTTGTCTACACTTCTTCTTTTCATACTACCAGTTTAGCAATGGGGTCTACATAGAAGATGTCATCCCTAGATGATTTCATGGAGTCAATTATCCATGAGAAAATAAAATCTCATCCAAATAGGGGCACTTAAGAATTCTGAGCCCCATGAGCTTACAATTCAAGGAAGTTCAAACAAGAATAAGTAGAATACAAGGGTAAGAAGGACCAAGAGAACAAGAAGGAAGGTAAACAAAAGTCCACAGATGAGAGTTTGAGTTACAAGGAATAAAAATGAAATAAGGAGAAGAAGAAGTGTTCCTATTGTAACATGGGGTTCCATCCTGAGATTTATTGCATGAAAACTACCATAGATCTCATAGCACAAACACTTGAGAAACATCACCTCGAGGATTGTATTCCAGATAATGCAAGGAAAAAACCATCATTAGAAATAGGTAATGGTCATGAATTACTTGATATTTCATCTTCTGCTAATGATTGAGCGCTTGATTCAGGGGTTAACATCACATGGACTCATCGAATAGATTTTTCTCATACTTGGAGACTTGTTCTGGACCACCGATCTTCATGGGAGGTGATTCTTCTGCAGAGGTGTGCGGTAGGGGTAGAGTTGATCTAGATCATGGATTCTTTCAAAAAGTACTTCATGCTCTGAATATTTCAATAAATCTTCTCTCCATCTATAAAATTACTCATTTAGGTTCAAGGAAGAATATGGAGTTCACTCCAGACTCAGTTATTATTTTCGACTTGTCAGATGGTTCAAACATTTCTGTTGGTTAGGTTAATCACCATTCCAGGTTGTACACCTTCTCTCACTTCACTCATAAATATGATTATGTGTCTCTTCTAAAACATGCTAATGAAGAGTTCATGTTGTGGCGTGAGAGGTTTGGGCATCCAAATTTTAAATATTTAAATCACCTTAGTAAGGGTGGAATGGTAGATGGATTACCCCACATTCAATACACAGATGGAGTTTTCCAAGGCTGCATAATAGGAAAACATCCCGAGGAGACGTTCAACACAGGTAAAGCATGAAGGGAATAATTCCTTATAGAGTTGGTTCATAGTGACATTACAGGTCCTTTCCCACACCCATCGATCAATGAATCTAAGTATGTTTTTACTTTCATTGATGATTTTTCAAGATCTACATGGGTCTACTTTCTCAAATTAAAATCTGAGGTCTTTGAGTGTCTTAAAGATTTCAAGCATCTAGTTGAGAACCAAACATGGAAGAGGATTAAGAAGATTCATACATAAAATGGAGGAGAGTATGTGAATAAGGATGTTAAGCATATTTTTTCATAATCAGGTATAGAGTTGCAACACACATTTCCATATACTCCACAACAAAATGGGGTAGCAGAGAGAAATAATAGGACATTGAAAAAGATGACCAATTGTATGTTGCAGGCTAGAGAACTACCTCCAAAGTTATGGGTTGAAGCTATAAACTATGTAGCCTACACTCATAATATATTTCCTCATAAATCAATCAAGGGTCTCACTCTATATGAGGCTTGGAGAGGGAATAAATTGGAAGTCACTTACTTCAAAATTTTCGGTTCTTGTGCATGGGCTAGGATCGCTTCTGATAGGAGGAAAGATATGGAATCTCAGAGTAAGAAGTGTATTTTTGTTGGATATCCAGAGGGAGTGAAGGGATAAATGTTATTATATACTACTTCAGATACAATATTCATTCAAAGGAGTGTTAAGTTTGAAGAGGGTCCTTCACAGGTACTTTTGGAGAAATCCACACCTCCATATCCACCGCCACTAGTTGCAGAAATTCGTGAGACTTATTTCAATAAGATTTATGATCATATCTCTAAATATGATATATTTGATATTTCTGATCAACAAAAATAAGTTTCAATTCCATATAATTGACCACGATGGGCACACCAAACTGTTTAAGAAGAAGGTGATCTAGTGGGTGATCTTGTCGATCCACGAAGAACTAGATCTCAATTTGTGGAGCCTCCAAAATATTTTACTACCATGGAGCCATTGTTTCCTATTTATTTTTATATTGTATTTGGATTAGATCCTTATTATTATGCAGAGGATAAAGGAAACCCCCATTAGGAGGAAGCTATGAAATTTTGGGTATGTGTTATATTCTTTGCATGAGTAGTAGTGTCTACGTTGCATTGGGCACGTAGGGGGTTTTGAGGGGGGGTGCAGGGGGGCGATAGCCCCCCGCGTGGGCGTTCGGGGGAAATCCCCCCCAAATGTTTTTTTCTTCCTTGGGAAACATGCCACATATTTAGGTGTTTTTTCGGCACATGGTTTCTTTGCCGATGGTTTTTTATTTCTGGTTAAGGAATTAGGGTTGTTGACTAATCCAAGTCATTGTCTTAGGGTTTTGGATGCCGTTGGATCCTATATGTATATTGTATTGTAAATAATGTAATACCATGAATGAATGAATATAGAATATGTTGGTTTTCCCGGTTTGGGTTTCCATCGGAAAAATCCCTGTGTAATGTTTGTGTTTTCCATTGTATATTTTTTGTTCTTTTACTGAAAATTTGTTTGCAGTAAATATTGTACAAGGTTAAAATCTACATTTGGTATCAGATCTTTGTTGGGGTCAAGGGGATGCCTTTGTGTTCGAGGGTTTGGATCGGGACTGTGATAATCCTTGTTACAGTGGGAGATCCGTGGTATTGATTTTTTAGGTGAAAAGAAATGGTGAGCAATTCGAAAATGGAGATCGAGAAGTTTAATGGGAAAAGTTTTTAGTTGTGGAAGCTAAAGATGGAATATATGTTGATGAAAATAGATCAATGGATCGTGGTATATCCAGGTACTGCACCTACAAGAAATTTAGCAGATGACTGGAAAAATTTGGATCGGAAGGCAAAGAGCACAATCCGACTGTGTCTCTCAGATTCAATATTACTGAATGTGTCAGAGGAAGCTACAACCAAGGATTTATGGGATAAGTTAGGGAAGTTGTATTAGTCTAAGTCCCTAGTAAATAAAATATTGCTAAGAAATAAGTTGTATAGCCTGAGGATGAGAGATGGATACTCGATGGTAGAGCATTTGAACTCCTTCAATACTGTGGTAAGTCAGTTAGTACCTGTTGAGATTAAAATTTCAGATGAAGATAAATGTATCAGTTTATTGTGTTCTTTACCAGACTCGTGGAATAGTTTGGTTGTGGCCATAGGTAGTAATACAACTTCCTTGAAGTTTGATGAAGTGGTCTCATCCTTGTTATCAGAGGAGATGAGACGGAAGAATATGGAAGGACAAAACAAAGACACATTATTTGCAAGAGGACATTCCCAGGAAAGAAATAGATCTAAGTTCTCAAGTGGGAGATCTAAGTCTAAGGGTAGATCTATCTCCCAGAAATTTTGTACAGGTATGTTGGAGATGTGGAAAAGAAGGGCACTACAAGAAGCACTGTAGATCTAAAGTTGATAAAAAGAAGGGATCTGAAGAATCTCCTTCTACAGAAGAAAATACCTCCAAGGAAGAAGGAGGGGATGTGCACTTGGCTTCTTCAAGAACACATGCAGATCATGAGGCATGGTTGGTTGAATCTGGTGCATCCTTTCATATGACTCCCCACAGGGAGTGGTTCTGCAAATATAAAAGGTATGATGGAGGTAATGTTTTCTTAGGTGATGATTCGACAACAAAAATCATAGGACAAGAAAAAGTCAAGTTGAGGCTCATAGATGGAAGGATTAGAACACTTCTTGATGTTCTGCACATCCCATGTTTGGCTAGAAATTTTATTTCTGTAAGAAAAATGGATGATGCAGGGGTAAAACCAATATTTGAAAAGAAAACCTGCAGGATGGTTCGAGGAGGAATGGTGTTGCTAAAGGGAGTTTGGTTTGGAGATCTGTATAAGCTGCAAGGAAGCACTATTAGTGATGGGTGTAATAGTTCCAGTGTTCATGATATTGGAGTTGAAGAAGTAAGAACTCCTATAGTCTCTGGAGAAAACGTTATGTTGTGGCATCAAAGACCGGGGCATATCGGAGAAAAGGGTCTTCGACTACTACACGGTAAAGGTATGGTTGAAGGTATGTCTAATTTCTCTCTTGATTTTGATTTCTGTGAACATTGTCTATATGTGAAGAAGAATCGAGTAAGATTCCCCTCTGGTGCAACGAGGGTAGAAGGAATTTTACAGCTAGTTCACAGTGATGTTTTTGGACCTGTGTTGGTCCCATCATTGTGAACATATGTGTACTATGTCTCATTTATATATGACTTCTCGAGGAATACATGGATATATTTTCTCAGGAATAAATCCGAATTCTTTGACAGGTTTAAAGAGTTTAAGGCTCTTGTTGAGAATCAAATAGAGAAAATAATTAAGGTGCTAAGGACAGATAATGGTGGAGATTTCCGTGGGAATGAATTTGAAGAATTTTGTAAGAAGTGTGGTATAGCAAGGAAAAATACTACTCCATATACACCTCAGCAGAATGGAGTTGCATAAAGGATGAACATGATGCTGATGGAAAAATCAAAGTGCATGCTCAGTGGTGTCGGGTCAGGGAAAGAATTATGGGTAGGGGCAACGGGTACTGCATGTTACCTGGTCAACAGATCACCCTCATCAACATTGGATGACAAGACTCCACAAGAGTTATTGATTGGTAAGGAACCTTCTCTCACACATATCAATGTATTTGGCTGTGATGCATACGTTCATGTTCCAAAGGAAAATAGGAGTAAGCTAGATAAGAAGGTTGAAAAGTGTATCTTTATTGGATATAAAGATGGTCTCAAAGGTTATAAGATTTGGAACCCATAAACTAAGAAGGTAGTGTATAGACAAGATGTGGTATTTAGAGAAATGAAGGATGTTGTTAAACAGGAAGTCCTACCAAGTAAGGAAGAACCAGAGAAAATAGAGTTTGATTTAAAGGATGATGAATAAGAGTCTACACAAGAACATTAATCATAAGAAGAAGATCCTCATACTCCATTATTGAGGAGATCGGTTCGAGAAATAAGGATACCATAAAGGTATACTACATCTGATTTCCATTCAAATTTTTCTTTGTCTATTACTGATGATGATCCTAGAACTGTCAGGGAGGCAGTGGATTCAGAGGATGGAAATCTCTGGAAAAGGGCCATGGACGAAGAAATGGCATCTTTGGATAAGAATGAGGCTTTGGATCTAGTGGATTTGTCGACTGGAAGAAATCCTATTAGCAACAAATGGGTATTTAAAAAGAAGCTTAATGTAGAAGGAAAAGTGGAGAAATACAAAGCTCGATTAGTAGAAAAAGGTTATTCCCAGGTTGAGGGGATTAATTTTGGTGAGATTTTTTCTCCTTTTGCCAAGTTAAACTCTATAAGATTTATGTTTTCTGTTGCTGCTACATTTGATTTTGATGTAGAACATATGGATGTGAAGACAACATTCCTACATGGGGATCTGGAAGAAGAAATCTACATGAAGAAACCATAAGGTTATGTTGTGAAGGGAAAGAAGGAGCTGGTATGCAAGATAAAAAAGTCCCTGTATGGTTTAAAACAGTCACCAAGGATGTGGTATCAAAAATTTGATACTTATATGCTAGGAATTGGCTTCACAAGAAGCAAAGAGGATCACTGTGTGTATTTTAAATTAATTGGTGACCATTTGATTTATTTGGTCTTGTATGTGGATGACAGGTTGTTGATAGGAAACAATAAGGAGATTATCTAGGATGTGAAAACTCGATTTCCCTCTAAATTTGACATGAAGGATCTCGGTGCTTCAAATTTCATTTTGGGTATGGAAATTAAAATAGACCGGAAAAAGAGGAAACTCTGGTTAAATTAGAGAAAATATGTCAAGACAATATTGCAGAGGTTTAATATGTAGGAATGTAAACCGATCAAGGTTCCTATTCCTATTGGTATAAATTTATTTGCGGATCAGTGTCCCAAGACATAGGAAGAGGAGGAGGATATGTCTCGTGTTCCATATGCGAGTGAAGTTGGCAGTTTGATGTATGTAGTGGTCCATACTAGGCCGGACATTACACGTGCATTGGGAGTTTTGAGTAAGTATATTTCAAAACTAGGGAATGCACATTGGACATTAATAAAAAAAGTTTTCAGGTTTTTGCGTGGCACTGATAGCTATGGATTGTGCTACCAAGGAAGACCTGAATTGGACATAGTGGTGGATATACATGGCTTTGTGGATGAAAATTGGGCTAGAGATCTGGATCGTAGGATATCTACAAGTGGGTTTGTGTTTAACCTGTTTGTAGGAGCAATAAATTGGATGAGAAAAATATAGGGTTTAGTGGCACTTTCAACTACAAAAGTTGAATACATGGAAGCCACTCATGCAAGTATGGAAGAAATATGGTTACAAATACTGTGTTCAGGTATTGGGCTGGTACAACAAGCTGTAAGGATATATTGTGACAGTCAGAGTGAAATTTTTCTGGCGAAGAACCCGACTTATCATTCAAAGACAAAGTATATTGATATTCAATATCACTTTGTGAGAGACATGGTTGAAGAAAAAAAAGTATTGTTGATGAAGGTGGACACTTTGAAGAATGTTGTAGATTCATTAACAAAATATGTGAGGATTGAGAAGTTCTCTTGGTGTAGAGGATCCATGGGCATTGTTGCCCTGGATTGTTGACTATGTAACCCTATAACCCCCTATGTGCAAAGAAAACAACAAGTGGGAGAATGTTGGGTATGTGTTATATTCTTTTCATGAGTAGTAGCATCTGTGTTGCGTCGGGCTCGCAGCGGGGTTTGAGTGGGGGGCACTTTTTCTGCCTCGAGAAATGTGTCACATATTTAGGTGTTTTTTCGGCACATGGTTTCTTTGTCGATGGTTTTCTATTTCCGGTTAAGGAATTAGGGTTGTTGACTAATCCAGGTCACTGGGTTAGGGTTTTGGATTCCTCTAGCTCCTATATGTATATTGTATTGTAAACAATGTAATACCATGAATGAATGAATATAAAATATGTTGGTTTTCCTGGTTTGGGTTTCTAGGGGAAAAATATATGTGTAATGTTTGTATTTTCCATTGTATCTTTTTTGTTCTTTTACTGAAAATCTGTTTCCACTAAATATTGTACAAGGTTAAAATCTACATGAAAGAGTACACTTTCCTGATAGAGAACAACACATGGGAGTTGGTTCATCTACCTTCCAACAAGTAGCTTGTTAGATGTAAGTGGATTTTCAAGAAAAAGAGGGCTTCTAATGGATACATTACAAAGTATAAGGATTAGTTAGTAGCTAAAGGTTTCTCTCAGGTACACGACATTGATTGTGAGGAGACGTTTACACCGGTTTCCAAGAATGATTCTATTCGGTTAGCTCTAGCCATTGCAGCAACTAGAAAATGGGAGGTACACCATATGGATGTGAAAAATACATTCTTACATGGAGATATTAATGCGGAGATATATATGGAGCATCTAGAGGGATATGTTAAGGATCGATCATTGGTTTTTAGGTTGAGGAAGTAATTGTATGGACTTAAGAAAGCACCTTGGGCACGATATGCTAAAATGAACTCTTATCTTCTCTCTAGAGGTTTTCTTAGATGTATATTAGGTCCTAATGTGTATATGATGAGGAACATAGATTCACTTCTATCGATACTTCTACATGTATATGATTTACTCATCACAAAGAGCTCAACCTCCTCCATTGCTGCTGTGATGACCAATTTGCATGGTAGGCTTTCTATGACAGATACAAGACTGTTACATTAATTTCTCGGTCTTGAAATCAACCAGAATGATTCAGGAATCAAGATGTCTTAGTCAAAGTATTCTAGATATCTACTTTATAGGTTTCAAATGATAGATTGCAAGCTAGCTCCAACACCTTTTCAGTCAGGGGTTAGACTAGAGGATGTCAGTGCATCACCTTTGGTTGATTGCACTAGATATCGATAGTTGGTGGCGAGTCTTCTCTTCCTTACACACTCTCGAACAAACATATCTTATGCAGTTGGATCAGTTTCTAGGTACATGCAGAAGCCTCATGAGCTTCACTGGAAGGAAACAAAGAGGATTCTCAGATATGTCAAGGGGACTACCATCTTTGGTATACACTATGCAACAAGTTCTTAGATCTTGTTGGTTACAGAGAATTAGATTGGGCACGATATAGCATTGATTGCAAGTACACTTAAAGATATGTCCTCTACCTTGGATCATGATCTATCTGTTGGTCAATTAAGAAGCAATCAACAATTTATTTATCATCAACAAAGGCAGAGTATAGGGGTGCAATGAATGTTACTACTCAAGCTATTTGGTTGCAATACTTTCTTAAAGAGTTGGGAGTTCATTTTCATCGTCCCATAGTTATATGGTGCGATAATTAGAGTACTCTCAAGTTGTGTTGAGACCCAGTTCAGGGGTAACAGACCAAACACATCAAGGTTCATATGCACTTTATTCTAGGACATATTCATGATGGAGTCATTGATATGTAGTTTTGTCCTTCTTCAGAGAAGGTGGAAGACATATTCACAAATCCTTTCATCGAACAAAATTTTGTCTCATTGAGGGACATTCTAGGAGTGAGGCATACATCAACTTAACAATTGAACATGTTAGCATTATTTTCTTGTTAGAAACATATTTTGAGGGGGGGGGGGGTTGTTCCCACTGGGTTTTCCCTCTTTAACTCACTTTTGTTAAGTTTTTATACATCTATACTTGTACATGAGTACCTAACATGGATTCATATCAAAGAGACTCGTAATTGTGCACACCCTAGTTATGTTTCAGCAGGGGTGTTGGGGTACATGCTCAACTACATACTTAGTGACATACTCATTTTCCCCATTTTTCCTACTATTTAGGAGGACTATTATTTACAACATGTATATTTATAACAATTCTATTTTTAGTCGGTGGATTCCTATATGTAATACCATGGAAAAATACCATGGTTTTCCAAAATCATGGGCTCATAAACCACCATTAGGAAAATTCCTATTTTTTAGCTACCATTAGGTTGATTCCTATTTTTAGCCACCATTAGGCAAATTCCTATTTTTTAAGAGATCATTTCTATTTCCTTAATTTTAGAGGATATTTCCTATTTCATGGCTATAGAGCACACTTTAGTAAGAATATTAGCCTCATAGGGATTCAATGTGCATTACCCATCTAATACTTGGAGTTAAATCACTTCACTTATTTAGTGACTTTCCATAATTAGGAAATTCTCACTTAGTTAGGAATTTAGTTCCATTCTTGGACTCTAGTCTTATTATAGGAGAATTTTTCTATTATGGAATACATTTTGACTTCATGTAGAGTTCTCACCAAGTTCGAACCCATATTTTTTACCTTTTCTTATTATTAACAACTTTTGACTTTAGTTAATTGTTGTTATTGGGAGAAGTTACTTTTTTACTTGAGAATGCACATGAAAATCCCATCCTAGTGTGCATTACTCCTCATGTGGATAGTCATATATATTGTACTCATTATCAAAGATTAATGCATTGTGATTAGAGTTGGTTTCTTAGTATCTTATGTGTGAAGATTGATTCTATTTTTCTCTCTCCTCTCTCTCTTTTGAAATTAGCTAGTGTAGTATTTCCTTCTCACAATTAGGTCTTGGATTGTGGTTTAATCCTACATAAAATCTATTTGAATCATAATCCCCCATAAATCTAGATTCATATTTTTTTTAACTGCATAATTCTTAATTACTCAGCATGCATTTCTTTCTATATAATATTACAATATTTATTCTCAGAAATACATTGCATGTTTAAATTTCTTTCTTAAAATTCATCCATCCATCCCTTTGAAATTTCAAATGTCCAAATGCACATAGTTACATGCCTCTTGGGGTTGAGGTATATTATTCATATGATCTAATTTGTTTGAGGGTCCATCACATACATACGGAGCATGTACTCAATGATTATGTTGGTCCTCTCTGTTTTCCCATCTGACTCTGGGCGATACGTTGTAGTGAGTTTTATCCCTCAATATGTTCCAGGATGTTATTGAAATAATGTTGATGTACCCAAGGGGTTAAAAATAAGGATGTGTCTTAAATCCATATATTCAATAAGGTAAATTACACAATATTTAATAAAATTTTCTCTCTCTCTTTCTTAAAACTCTAGGACCTCAAAAAATATTAGATCAAATGATAAAAACCCTCAACTCTAAGAGGCATATGTACACAAGTGTTTCATACAATCAAGTTTTAAAGGTGGGTGGAATGGTGAATTAGAAGAAAAAAAAGATAAACATACATGGAACTACTGAGAATGAATCTTGTAGCTTATGGAAAAACAACAACGTGTTGAACAATTAAGAATTCAACAGTTCTAACAAATGCATATAGATCAGCGAAAACATGATTCAAATAGTTAACATCCTCATACATTCAAATACATGGAGCTACCCTCTGCATATCATTTAAATGCATAAATAAATGACAAGAAATGGTCATTCACTCAGAGGAAATCACTTCTATGTCATAACTAGACATCATACAATAATATTGAATATGGTGAATAGTCTATTTTCTAAGCTTTTATAAATCAGACATGATACAAGAAATCCAAAATGGGAGAAGATGCTTTACAAAAACACAAACATAATAATAAAGGGAATTACATACTGAAACATAATGCAAGGGATGAATCTCTAGGTTCATGTTGCTTTCACCATCTGTTTGTGCTTGAGGTTTATGATCTAATATCTTTGGTTGTAAAAGACTCTTAAATTCCCCAAAGTTCTGACCCCAATAATGAGTGCCCTCATTCTCTTTTATTCTTCACGCTTATATTCCAAAACTTCTTCTTGAAACCATTTACTTCTTCTTGAATTTTCTTACTACTTTTTCCTTGAATGGTTTACCCCTAGTAGAAATGATTTACTTTCGCCCATAGAATTTCAGTTACATAAAAAGTTGTGGGGAAACTAAAAATTTTAGAGCCAATATATCCATCATGCTATGCCCTTTAAGAGTCCCTTCAATCATTTCTTCTATTTTCTAGATATTATAAATTAAATCTGCAGAAGTCATGAAACTAAACAATCATCAGATCAATCTCGATGAGCAATATCGATCGTTGATTTGCATGGCTATGTTTAATCCCAAATTCACCATGAGATTCATGTTGAAAGGTTTTATAAGGAAAAGGCACTCGTACATAATTTTAATGTGAGTGGGTGAGCCATGGAACTGTGTGCAAAGTATTACCTTTTAGACATGGGGCCCAACAAGTTATTGGACCGACTTAAATTGATTGCAAATTACCCGACAAATGATTGACCTGATGCCTACTGGTTCAGTGATCCTGGTTCCCTAGTGGCTCAATGAGCGCAATGGATTGACGATCAAAGGCTTGTGATGTGATAGATTGAAGGCTTAACCCTCGATAGACTAATGACTTGGTGAGCTCATTGCACAAATGATCAGAAAATCAGAGGCCTCTATGTGACTTGAAAGATTAACTCCCCAATAGGCCGATGGCCTAGTGATCCTAGTGGATCGATGATCGGGGACCCGTGATAGAATTGTTTGTAGGATTAAAACATCTTGGTGGCCTGGTATGCTTCAGAACATGCAAATGAGTTTGGATCATTTATTTGACACCTGATCAAATGTGAGCTATTGATATTCCTTGATCAAAACTGCATTAACAAAATCAACTGAGGGAACAACAATTCCATGCTAACATCAACATGGCCCATGTGGCAACTTCTGATTTTCTATGATGGGTGCTTTTCTGGAATTCCACACTATCACCGATCTTCCTGAGTGTCACTAGTGGAATGTTGAGTCAACTCCACATAGAAAGATAAGTAGGCCCCAGATCAAAAACAATATGGGAAGTATTTCACTGTAGTTGACTCTCAGTGGCTCGGTGGGCTGGTAGCCTGGTACCCTAGTGGGACCAACGATTGGGGACTTGTGCTTAACTTGCTTACATGATAAAATCATATCGAGGGACTGATAGACTAGTGGGACAATGATCTTGATGCAATTCAAGGATAAGGTCAAATATGGACTGTTGATCCTCAACTCGATCAAATCTTGACCATTGATCAACCAAGAACCGATAAGACATAAAAGTTGAAGAAGATGAGGGACCTTTCAATATTTAATTTGGACCATCGATCCCATTCTCAATCAGATCTGTACCATTAATATGATTTGATCAAATTTAACTTAACAAAATCATCTTAACGTACAACAATCTCATCGTTGGCATCAACCTAGTCCACGTGTCAACCTATGATTCACTCTGATGGGTGCTCCACTGGCATGTCACACTGTCACTGGTCCTTCTACATATCCTTGATGGAATTTTGAGTTGGATCCATGTGGGAGGCTGACATGGCACCCGACCAAGAACAATATGGAGAAGTGTTTCAGCTGCAACTAACTCCCAGTGGCCTGGTGAGAGTAGTGGTTTGGTAGGTCCCACACATGTTGAAATGGAACTGGACTAGGAAAAATATGGGAAGATATTTGACTGAGGTTGAATCCTGGGGCCCGATGTGTTATACAATTATTTGTCACCTAATCACCAGATGTGAATCATGTAGAGGTTAGCAATATGAAACACTGAATTATACCACTTTTACCTTGAGTTTACAGTCCCTTTTTTCCTGGTCACTGGTTTTCCCTTTACATCCCGTGACCAATAAGTGTTGGTTGCTTCTTGTCCTCTTTCAAAGGGAGATAGCTCACTCTCTGCAAGCATGCATGGTGTGACCAATTTTGTTACTCCCTATTTAGGATTCGTTTCCATGAGATCAGATTAAACCTCAGATTTTTCATGGTTCGACCTTGAGAAGATGGTTATCTTGGGAATATATATCCTATCTAAGCTAACCTTTGATATTATCTCAATTATCCTATATATTGAGGGTTTCTCATGGGAAAAAAGGGGAGAGAAATGAGAAAGTAAACTTATTTTGGCACTTTGATTATAGAGCTTGGGAAAGGAACTTGGGAAAGGACTGCATCAACTTCTTTGATTGTAAGTTGTAATCCATTTGTCCATTAATAAAAGAAGTAAAATATTTTGCTTCTTACTTGATTGTATGTAATTGTTATGATCTTTGTAGGGAATTGATATTCTTCTGTTATGTCACTAGATCTATTATCCATTTATACATGATTCATGTGACCTTGTGAAAGGTTTCTTTGTGTCTCTATGTGTGCAGATCCATGTTGGTAAGAGTGAAGGGCATATTTGAGGAAAATAAAAACTAAGGAGTGTGTAGGGACAACCATCTGATCATCAGGTAAACATTTCATTCCATCAATTCGTAGATTATTTTAGTGTATAATTGAGATCTAGGAAAATCCATTGCTTGCATCTCTATTTTGCATTAGGTCTAGGAATAACCTAAGGGAGGTAACTCTTACAGGGTTCAATAACCCTACAACAGATCACAGTTATACAATTATTTTCCACCTGATCACCTGATGGGAAACATTGAATTATACCACTTTCCCCCTGAGTTTACAGTCCCTTTTTGCTTGGTCGTTGGTTGTCCCTTTATAGCCCGTGACCAATAAGTGCTAGTCACTCCTTGTCCTCTTTTAATAGGTGAACTCTTTCTCTCTGTAAGCATGTAGGGTGCAACCAGGTCTGTTAATCGCTATTTAGGAATCGTTTCAATGAGATGAGATTAAAACTCAGATTTTTCGTGGTTCGAACCCAAGAAGTTGGTTATCTTGGGAATCTAGATCCTATATAGAATAAAATTTGATATTATTTCTATTATCCTATATATGGAGGGTTTCTCATGGGAAAAAGGGGGAGAGAAAGGAGAAAGTAAAATTATTTTGTAAGTTTGAGGTAAATCCATTTTTTGAAGGGCATCCTTCAAACAAAGCCCAGATATATGTATGTCATTTCTTCCACCTCTCGAGATCTCTCTCAGACCTATCCCAATATTCATTACTGCAAAAATTTTCAAATTCATTTTGAAATCTTTCCTTTTATGCGCCATTTTGTTTATTTGATTAAAATAACTTTTTGTTTTGTAGGTACGGTTTAGGTCATCTAATTTAATTCCTTCGGAATTTTAGTGCTGATGGTACTTTTGTGAAGAGAGTTCATTTGTTTTTAAAAATATTTTGGGTTTTTCTTTAGATTTGCTTCTATTGTTTAAACAAAGACAACTCTCTTGATTTACATCTCATCTTAGAGTGAAATATTTTTTCAAGTTATTTGAAAACGTTTTTCTACCATTGAAAGCTTGAGTTTTGCATTGATGACCTTCTTGTGTTTGAATATTTTTTTTCCTTGGGTGCTTGTTTTCTCCACCTTCATTCTCTTTTGATTTTTTTGCAAAGTGTCATTGAATACTTTAATTTTGATTAAAATTAAAAGAAAAAGAAGTGTCTCTTTTGAGTTTTCGTGTGATTTGGAAAGAAGAAAACAAAAATTTTGCATCCTACTTTCATAGTTGGAGTGTATTGGTACATAGTTGAAAGAGCTTGTTTTTTTTTGGGATTTCGTGAACGCTAATTTGATATTTGGAATTTAAAATTTTTTCCATTTGAAAAGTGAAAGTTTCATGCTTTTGCGTGTTTATTTACATCAAGAAGAAAATATCTTATCTCGTTCCTGTAGATAAAATTCATTGAAAGAAAAATCTTTGCATTTCATTCTTTCTGCATCATTTTGGAGTCAAGTTATCACATCATTAGTTTCACCTTCGTACACCCTTCTAAGTAAGAAAAATATTAAAATCAACCAATGCACTAATAAAATTAAATAGACATTTTTTTTAATACACCCACAAAAACTTAGAGCTAGAGTCGTTGGACTAGGAAAAGTGAGTAAATTGTCCAAGACTACTACACAAGACTGTAGAAAACTAAAAAGGGACAAAATCCAAATTTCATATAGGCATAGCTCAGAACCCTCTCTAACATAGGGAATAAACATGAGGTCGCATGCAGAAGAGAAACAAAGATTACCCCTCCAAATATCGACCAATCGTAGTGGAACAAGCGTATATTGGGGTGTTTTCTTGAGTGTTATCGGTTCATTTGGTCTCGGTGCTCCATGAATCTTGAATCTGTTCAAGGTCCTTAGGATTATTATCGGTACACTTGTCTTCAATCCTTTGGAAGATTTTTTGACTTTGTTCTCCTACCCATATGTTCGGTCCCAACTGTCGACTGTACCCCCGGAGGTCGACTATGAGTTGGTAACCCTAGTGACCTTTCCTAGGTATCTACATAGGTGATTGTGTGGGGATTCCCATGGTACATGGGGAAGATATCATATCACACTTTCAATACCCTTGGAGGGTGATCCTGTGAAGCGAGGGTTTCTTGCACCGAAAAGGGATGTTACATGGAGGTTGGGGTAACTACTTCTCATATCTTTGCTGACAGGTTGATATCTTGTCTTCGAATAATCCTTCTATCTACTGTTGCTTGGTTGATTACCTATAGATATTTTCTAAGGGTTGTGTTCCTTCTAAATCCATAGTTGGCCTTAGGGATTTTTATTTCTATTATACTTTCACCATGGCCGACCAAGGTCTCTGAAGATATCGGAGAATGAAAGGGTTGGATCTCGAATAATACGATCTTCCACGGAACCATTCTAATGAAGGAACTATTAATGAAGGGGATGCTTCTAAAATCAGGAGCATATTTCCCCCAATTTACGAGCTTGAAGGAGTGGTAGAAACCATGGAAGAAGGTTTTCCCTCTTCCATAAATCCACCTTTGATTGGCCCTTTTGTTCAACCACTCATTGAGTTTCCATCGACGATTTATTATGATGATTTGTTGGCTTACCATTCTCCACCTGATATGTATGGCATGAAATCTTCTAGGGGTAGTAGCGAGGATTGCAATGTAGGAAGATATGTACAGTAGGCAATAGTGCTAGGAAATCTTGCTAGAATATTTTTTGCATGCTAAAAGATGGGTATCATTACTTCTCATATCTAGCATGCTACCTTAGATCTTCCAGATTTGTCTCATTTGAAAAATGATCCCATACAACATGCCTCGTTCTGGATCCCTATCCCTACCAAACTCCCAACCGACATCCCAAATTTCGTCGAAAAACCTGGAGAAGATCCTAACAACCACATAATGAACTTCAATCTATGTTTTTCTTCTAACTCTTTGATGGATGATTCCATTGGGTTGAGAATTTTCTAAAGAACCCTCACAGGTCTGGTGACAAAATGGTATTTGAGCTACCACATAACTCCTTTGTCAACTTTAATTCTCTTTCCATGGATTTTTTGACTCACTTCCAACTTCCCATTTAGTATGATATCGATACTGAGCTTTTAACCTTGCTTCAAAAATCCACCTCCACCCATATTTTTGATCATATCCATGAATGGAGGCAATGACGATAGTTGATTAAAGCCACTATTCCAGACCAAATCTTGGCATATTGGTTCACAAAGTCACTCCTTCCACCCATTTCTAGAGACGTCACCATGGGAGGTGCTTTTACTGAGGAGAAAGCGATCAATCACACTCAATATATATACGTAGTATATTCCTAGTTGGGCACACTAGATGATCTAATCCCTCATGCTCCTTGACCATCAAATGATCCATCCAAACTAACTCTGGGAACCCATGTCGATGGCATAGTAGGCTTCGTGAAATAAAAGTTTGTGACACAATCATAGAATGGTATCAATACCAAGTGTCCTCCCTCTCCTACAAAAAACTACAAAGTGAATGCGGTTCAATCCGTGTCATCTCAAATATCTAGAGGAAAGAAGAAAAACAAGGGTAAATCCAAAAAATCTTCTAACCAATAGGAGAGTGAAAACACTCAATACCCCAATGATGGGGGAAAAAGAAAGGTGAAATACCCTTGCATGGTATGTAAGGAGGAACACTTCACCAAAGACTGTCCTCGCCTTGCTGAGGTCCATCAATACCTTGAGAGAGGGGGATATCCTTCTCAATAAACTGTATTAACCAATCCTTCCCCCCAACAACAAAAAATGGTCACACAAATTCCTACACCCCCACCTAGAGGTAATGCAAAGTCCTCATCTAGGAATATTATGATGGTTAAATGAACGATGGAACTATCCATCTGAGCAAAGAAATATGACTTTGAAGAAGGGGAACCTTCATCAAAGGATCCTACATCGACTATACCACCTAATGGTCCTCTCACATTAGAGAAACCATATTTCAAACTTGCAATCCGCTTTCCAAAAGGGGTACTTTGACAGACTACACATAATTTGAATGCTCAAACAATTCAACACTATAGCATAGTGGAAGATCTCGCCCAGGCACCATGTGCCATGTCAACACTTGAAGTATTGCAGATATTTCCTTCACAATGGAAATCCTTGCTATCATCCATGGGGGGAATCAATCCTTTAGAGTCCAATATTATTTCCTTTGACGCAGAATATAGTGAGCCACGTATCTCTCACCAATTGGCATTGCAAATCATAGCTGTCTATCTGAAGAAGAATATCTTTTGTACGATGATAGACGAGGGAGAGATAACTTGCATTATGTCTCTATAAATTTGGAAATACCTTGGTTCTCCACAAATCACCACATATTCAACCATACTAAAATATTTTGATGGACATTCTTTCAAACCTCATGGAATTCTCACCTCCTTACCCATCAAGCTCTGGGAAAACAATGTCTCTATAGAAGTCGAAGTGGTAGATGCCACACTTGACTATAATATGCTCTTGGGTTGCACTTGGTTATATGCAATGAATGTTATTTCATCCACTCTATTTCATGTCATATGATTTTCCCACCAAGGAAATATAGTCACCATAGACCAACAAGATTATTGCACACCTGACTTACGAGATAACCCTAGCACCAACATGCCCTTCATAAGTGAATATTTCGGGGGGTATGAAAGCACCAGTGTAGGAATGTTTAAATATCCATTCCTTATGGGGATATTTCCCCTTCCTACACTCGACACCATCCATATTGCTCCTATCAAAATGATTTTTTCATCTACTGGTGAATCCCTTGGGTCAGTTGATCCCTGGGAGGTACCTCATCATGAGGATGTTGATTCACATGGAGCATCCATTCCTTCGACATCCATCAATACTAGTCAAAATTCCATCCTCATGTGGAATGTGACTGACCTTCTCCTTCCGTACGGGTTGTTGACTCCTTCAGTTCACATGATTTCCTCGATACCAAGTCGCCTTTAGAAGAGGCCATCCTGAAATTCATGGCTTCCATCGATGCTCCTAGAGATGATGATAATCATCACACCTTCCTACCTGATTTGGAGCTGATGAGAATTAACATTGTGAGTCTTGTTTAACAACTGGGGGAATTGGCTGGGACATCTAGTCGACCTCCCAGTTTTGACCCTTTTCCACCTTGGTTATATTTTTTATAACTTGCCACTCAATTATCTTCTATTGCTCTCATTGAATATTTGTGTTTTGTATTTCCCTCATGTCTTGATGGATCTCATCTAGGAGCTTCCATAGCTCACAAAACCACTCATGATGATTATATTCGGCCGTAGAGATTTGTTCCTATGTGGCATGGCCCTAGCATGGTGAGCCATATGATGCCAATAATGGATCATGAGTCCTTCAATTATGAGAAATATCCTTAGCTTGAGTCTAGAAATGGGATATCCTTTGTATAAAACATCAATATGTGCATAGTGACTTGTACATAGGTGTGTGGTGTGAGTTCCTTTTATTTTGTGTACATCATATCCCGAAAATCCAAACAAAAAATTATTTTTAGGATTTCACTATGCGTGATGACCTTGGAATATAGTTTACCTATGTTGACATGATTCTAAGGGCATTTTTGAGATGAGGAAATCCATTGAACTTGAGGCACGTGTCTCTAAACTGACATATAAGGAGAGGTTTTTCCATGCTTTTCCCTCTTTACATTATTAACCGTCCATATTTCCAGGAATATACCTATTTTCCCACCATTTCTATTGTTTAAATGGTCACACTTTATTAGTATTGTTGTCTCTCTTCTTATTGTTGCTACGTCACCATTTTCTTCCATTACTTATTGCATCGAAACCATGCTTGACCGCTATCCACCTACTTGCTTCCATTTTAAAAACCCCTAGTTGAGAACTACTGTTATGAGTGGTCATCATTTGCAATGTCCTTTTGTAGTCCATTGCTTAAAGTCATGTTCTTTATGCCTAGAAATTTTTTGCATTCCACTCGTTCTCTACATTTGAGCTTACTATTACCCCTTTTTCACGCTTGGTAACCAACCATGACAAAGGTATATCATGGAGTCTCCTTTAAGCTTTTTTTAGACTCCCTAAACATGAAAAGATTGTCAAGTGAGATTGTTTCTTTTCACACTCATTAATTGGATTTGAAAGGACATATATTCGGTATAATTTTACCCTTTTTTTAGACTGGATGGACTAATTACAGAAAAGGAATACTCTAGTCAACCTTATCTAGAAGAGTTCTCCCTTGTATTTTTTTATACTTTTTCAGGCTTGGGGGACTCAAATTATGAAAAAGAATACCCTTGGAGCAGGGATGATTTTAAGGATGGAAATTTATTTTAAAATATAGAAACCTTGGTGAATATTACTAATCCTTCATATGCCAACTATAAATGTTTGGTGATATTTTTGTAAAAATATTCAAATTTATAAGGATTTTATATAGTTTTTATAAAATTTTGGTGATTTGTTAGGTAAAATAATTTTATCCTTTAGAATTTGGGTGAATCATTTTTAAAATAGCGAATCTCGTTTTTGGAAAAACCATGGAAAATTAGCCCATGAGCAAAATTTAGCCCCTAAAATCATCTATGCCTTGGAGTCTTATTTGTCCTTTCAGATTCCCTAATATGAAATGCCAAAACGAGCATTTACTTTCTTTGGCTTGTTAAATCCATAATATTGTATATGGATTTTTCTTTTGGATCTTTCTAGAATCCTTAAATATTGAAAATACCATTGAGCACCGTTCTTCTCCCTGGGCTCAAGAATTAAATCCATGGCTGAGAATATCAAGCACAATTTTATTTTCTTTCACACTCGTTTCAAACATGAAAGAGAGAAAAAGAGTTGAGGGGTTTTCTATCTAGTCATATTCACAAATGGTAGTTGTCCATTGAGTTGCCCTTGAACAATGCACCTATTTTGCATCTATGTACAACAGTTGGGTTATCCATTTCTCTCAGTCATTACCATCTCCATGAGTTCTCAGACTCTGCCGACTGGTTACTCTTCCAGTCATCCATGGCGAGTGTTTTTGTCATGAACAAGTCAATGCTTCCAATTCAAGTTAATTGTCGTGTTGATTTGTTCAAGGGAAGTTAGCCCGTGTCGACCATTTTTCAGTCCTTTATCCCATTTATCTCGACCATCCCTATGTCAGTTGTGCTCTTCCATTACACTCTTCACACCATATACCTTTATATTTTTCATGTTGATTGATGGGGGATACATCAGGGCCCTCCTTTTACATACTTCATCCTGTCGAATCCAAATCATTGTCGAGGTTTGAAATATAGAAATCAGTTAGTACCTTGGGATTTGCAGATATCAATAGAATATTCCCTTGCATTTCATCAGTGGGTTTACATCATTGGATCTTGTTGAATGAATACACGAGTGTTAGAATTAAACTCATTTATTCATACTCACTAGATTGTACTAGGTATCTTGGGGTCCATCATCATCATCGATGGATTACCTTGCGTCTGTTAATGGTAAAATTCAATGACCAATACTCAGATAATTTCTACCATGCTCAACCTCAGCTCATTTATTTGCATGTTCTAGATTCATATCATTGGGGTTTAGGATGAAGACCTTGGGTTGGGACCACCACATTCCTTGATGGAATTTCCTCCCAAGTTGCGATGGATTTATTCATGAGTACTTCAGAGATCGCTTGGGCATCAAGTCATCTCACTTATTTGTATACTGTGATATAGATCCATATTTGTATTTAGTCATGGATATATTTTCACTTGTGACATGGATCCACCGTGTATTTTGTCATGGCCATGATCTAATTATTTGTGTCATGCATGGATCCACAGTGTACTATTTTGGAAACTATGCTTAGCTTTTATTACTGAGCATGGGTATACCCACCTCGAGGATGTTATTATTATATAGGACTGATGATGGTTCTTTCCAGGTTCCTTCTCCCAAAGATATGTGATTTTGTTTGTAAATTATTTTGGTCATCAAACACCTCTTCCGACCTCACACTTTAGGGGGAATCTGTTATACAATCATTTTCCACCTGATCACCTGATGGACATCATCTAGAGGTTAGCAGTCTGAAACACTGAATAATACCACTTTTCCCCTAAGTTTATAGTCCCTTTTTCCTGGTATTTGGTTGTCCCTTTACAACCCATGAACAATAAGTGTTGGTCGCTCCTTCTCCTCTTTCAAAGGGCGAGCGGTCACTCTCTGCAAGCATGCGGGCCACGACCGAGTCTGTTACTCACTATTTAGGATTCATTTCCATGAGATGCGATTAAACCTCAGATTTTTTGTGGTTCAACCTTGAGAAGCTATTTATATTAGGAATATAGATACTATCTAGACTAACCATTGATATTATCTCTATTAACCTCTATATTGAGGGTTTCTCATGGGAAAAAATAGGAGAGAAAGGAGAAAGTAAACTTATTCTGGCAGTTTGATTACAAAGCTTAGGCAAGGAACTTGGGAAAGCCCTGCATCAACTTCTTTGCTTGTAAGTTGTAATCCATTTTTCCATCAATAAAAGATGTACAATAGTTTCCTCTTTATTTGATTGTATGTAATTGTTATGATCTTTGTAGGGAATTGATATTCTTATGTTATGTCACTAGATCTATTATCCATTTATACATGATTAGTGTGATCTTGCGAAAGTTTTCTCTGTGTCTATATGTGTGTTGATCCATGTTTGTAATAGTGAAGGGCATCTTCGAGGAAGATAAAAACTACATAGTGCGCAAGGACAACCATTCGATCACTAGGTAAACCATTCATTCCATCAACTTGTAGATTGTTTTCGTGTATATTTTAGATCTAGAAAAATATGTTTCTTACATCTCTATTCTATATTAGGTCTAGGAAGAGCCTAAGGGAGTTAACTCATGTAGGGTTCATTTACCCTACAACACGGTGGGTCGGTGGCTCAGTGAGACCAGTGGCCCGGTGCACTTGGGGGGGGCGAAGAAAAGATCTGGACTGTTGATCTTTCACTCAGTCAAATCTGGGTCATATGATTTGTATCTCTTGGGCTTGTCAATGGTATTAGATCTAGACCATAGATATTGCACCTGATCGGATCTGGACTATTGACTTGTCTCACCTGAAGGGTCCTCCATATACTAACATGTCACCTGACTAGAATAAATTATAGAGAAGTGTTTTGGTTGAAGTCCAGTGGACCAATATGGGATGTATCAACAAGATAAAATGTGAATTGTTGATCTTCAACTCGATCAAGTATTGACTAATGATCATTAGTTTCTCTGGCTTATTAACTCTTGTGCATGTTCATGATGCGATATGATCACCAATTTTCGATCTACCTTTCCTGTAGCCATATGATTGGTTGTGTCTCACATATTTGTTGGTGCATGGTTATAGGCCCTAGTTCTGTGGTATGCTCCTCAACAAATCAACTTATTCCCTTTCAGGGTGCGATAGGCCCTTTTTGAACTTCGATAAGTGTCCAAGTGCTTACATATTTCCTTAGGTGCAAAAAAGGGCATGTATTTTCTGTTGTTTTCTTCCATTTGCATTGAAATAACTTGGAAAATTTAATTTAGAGGGTCCAAAATATTACTATTTTTCTCTATCTCATCCCGTTTTGAACTTGCAGCCTTGGTGAACATTCATATTAGTGGAAGGAACAAATATGGTACTAGCATCATCTTTAACAGGGACAACATACCCCTATGGTCTGTTGAGAACTGTAGACCAAGTTCGTTCTTTTGTTGGGTTATGGATTTTTCCTTGAAATGACACATATCCCTCATACCTAAAAACTGATTTGATATGTGACACAAAAATGCTCAATAAATTACAATGTTAGAACCCTACCTACTTTCTCATGTAGAAAATCGTGAATGAAGTAAAATTAAAAATTCATGCAAAGAAATGGAAAGGAATTATTTATGTACATGATAAGAAGTTTTGTAGTGATATGTACTACAAGAAGTGCTTGAGGAACCTCCCATTTGTAGGAGCCCCCAAAAAACTCTCCATCCAGCTGATCCAACTCATACATGTTGTTATCTTAAACTGCAACAACTTGGAAGGGTCCAAACCAAATATTGTGAAATTTTCCATGCTTCCCTTTAGCTTCCCTTAAGATATCCCAATTTAGGACCAGATCTCCTCTCATGAAATTTCTTTCTTTGGTCCTCTTGTCAAATATTTCTTTCATTATTTCTTAATGAACCTAATACTTCATCTGCACTTGATCTCTTGCATATTGGACTTCAACCAATTGGATGACTCTTCTTTGCATATCATATGATTCTACCTCCTCATCTTGTAGTGGTTTGATCACAGGAAGGACGAGTCGAATGGGTAAAATGGATTCTATTCCATATACTAGATGAAAAGGAGAATTTCCAATGGCCCTTTTAATTTTGACTTTATCTTCCTAGACAACATACTTCAGGTGAGAATCCCATGCCTTTTTATTCTAGGAAAACATTTTATTGATAATGTTGATGAGGTTTTTATTGGAGGATCAAGCCAAACCGTTGCCCTGTAGATAGTAAAAAGTAGAGTGTCCCAACTATGTCTTATAGTTTTGGAAAAAATGAACCAATTTGGTAGGCTTGAAGGCCCAAGAATTATCAATGATGATCTTCCTTGGGCACCCAAATCTGGCCAAGATATTTCCTCAAGGAACTTTATGATGACTGTGTCAGTTGTTTCCCTTGTAGGGATGGACTCTACCCATTTGGTGAAGAAATATGTTTTTGTTAGATTATATTTATGTTTTCCACTTGAATTTGGATTAATTTCACCAACGAAATCCAATCCCCACTGCTGAAAAGGTGTCTCAACTTTTATAGGTATCAGTGGGAGGGGAGTTTTTTTTTTCTTTCCTAATAACATTTGACATTCTACACATGATCTAACATGGAAATCGACATCAGAAAACAATGAGGGCCAATAATAACCAACTCTAAGAATATTGTCTACAGTGGCTATCCATGCATGGTGACCCCCACATACTCCCTTGTGAAACTTAGTAACAATTTCTTCAATTTCTTCGTTAGTGAAGAAATTTAGTAAGATTCATCTTAGATCCTTCCAAAATATATTTTCTCCCAATATGAAATACTTTACAACCTCAAGTTTAATATACCTATCCTTGGATTTGTCCCATGTTGGTGAGTATCTTAAGCTTTGTAGGTAGAATATTATATCCTTATACCAATCAGACTGAGAAAATTTAGGGCTCACATCCAAGGTTGGTTCTTGTGTTTCACCCCCTTCAGGCTCTGCTGCAATGATGTTCGATGAAAATGAATTCATGCCCAAATGCTTGCAATTAAACTCATCCAATTTTTTTTCTAGTCCTTGTCCTTTTACTAATTTTGTGGGCTTGATCTCCACATCATACTCCTGAATTTTGGCAATCTATTTACCTCTTCTTCCCTCACTGTCAGGTTTTGTGAGGATGTCTTGTATAGTACTGGTGGGTACATAAGCCAATATTTTAGAGTGCAATATACAATATATAAATGCTTTCAATTATTTGA
This sequence comes from Picea engelmannii, assembly GCA_009831015.1. Classification (NCBI taxonomy): domain Eukaryota; kingdom Viridiplantae; phylum Streptophyta; class Pinopsida; order Pinales; family Pinaceae; genus Picea; species Picea engelmannii. The sequence goes on along the minus strand of ML789212.1, from coordinate 138,986 downwards.
CCAAAGCATAAGCTTATTTCTCCAGGCTACTATAGTCCAGTTGAACATCTCTCAAGGCCTAGTTGAAAAAGGATATGGGTTGCTCTTGATTTTATTCATTTTTCCACAACAACAAAACAACCATGGTATGTTCTGAGGAGAAAGAGAAAATGAGGAAATCCTTATCATAGTTCAGGCTAACCAACACTAGTGACTCTCCCAATGCCTCTTTGATCTGCTGAAAAGACTTTTTAGCTTCAATAGTCCACTTAACTTCATGATCTTTCTTTAACATGCTAGTGATATGTTTCAACATTTCAACAAAATTTGGTACAAACCATCTTAGAAAATTGATCCTTCATAGGAAATATTGGACTTCCTTTTTGTTTCTAGGAAAGGAAAATTGTTTGATTACCTCCATCGTTTCTGAATCTATCTTCACCCCTTCCTCGGATACTATATGGCCCAAAAGTTTTCCTTCTTTTATAGCAAAATGAGACTTTTTGGGATTCAAAGACAAGCCAAATTTCCTACATTTCACAAAGGTTTGTGTCAGACAATTGGCTTAGGTTGATGGAAAATTGCTATGGATTGTTGGTTGTCATTGATTTCAACCATTGGTGAGTGATATTTTAGATTGATGTCAACCCTTGGAGAAAGTTTGGTAACGAATTTCAGTAGCACAAACGTTTGGGTAATGGAACCAAGGTTGTTTCATGTATAATGGTATGCGTTTTAGTATATTTGAAGGTAATACTATTATATATGGATAGTACATGTCATTCCATTTTTGGTGGTATGTGGAACATCACATAACTCCTCACGGTTAGAGAGTTATGGCCATGAAAAGTTGGAGAACCCAGGTTTGGGTAATGGACCCAAGTTTGTTTGATGGATAATGGTATGATTTTTGATATATTTTAAGGAATGACTATTCTATATGGATAGTAAATGTCATTCCATTTCTAGTGGTATGTGGAACGTCACATAACTTCTCACGGTTAGAGAGTTATGGCCATGTGAAGTTGGAGAACCCTCATGAGTCATCTAGAAGCCCCAAAAGGTGAAACTAGTCAAAGTGGTTTAAGAGATTTTAGAAGGTAAATAATGAAGTGAAGTGATGAGTGTACTATAATTCAAAGTGAATACAAAATAAATTATTTAAATAATAAAGTTAATGGAGAAATTAGAAGTGTGTTAACCCTAAAATAAGGAAAGTGGGTTAAGATGGTTAAAAGGTAACCCCTTGAGGAAGCTACATGAAAGTATAAATAAGAGGCAATGCTCTCTCATTTTCATCACACTTGAGAATATTGAATATATACAGGTGACTGAGGTAACCAAAGGATATCTAAGATGAATTTCAGAGGGAAGATGACGTAAAGAAGGCCAAAATTCAAGGGAGGATAAATTCTTTTGATGATGCTTTCTAAGGTATGTTATTTACAGGTCATCTCACCATTTTCGCAATAAAATTTTTCTAGAATGATTCAGACCGTGAAATTGGGAGGGTGTTGAGGAAAAATATCCAAGTAGGTGTGGTACAAATTTCATCTTGTGGGGCATTGTAGTTTTGGAGTTAGACTCCGTGGAAAATAGGGTTTGTGGCTAGTGCTGAAACTAGTCTAAAACAAGTGTTTCGGGTAAAAAAATCATAAATTCTTTGTAACAGATCCAAATTCAGTAAGACCAAATGTGTTGGTTAGAGTACAGTCTTTAGTATTTTTTTTACAATTTCCAGATCCATACAACAAATATTCTGTGTGGGGAACAATCTACAAGTTCACTCTCTAGTATAAGACAAAATTCAACAAGGTATGCCATTTTTTCTATAACTCCTTTTATGAGAGGTTCCAAGTAGTGACACCTGGAGGAATTTTATAAAACATACTGAAGAACATTGTGTATTGTTTTCATATCTTTATTCATTACAGGTATATAGTTATGATTATTTCAAGTTAGGGTTGTTGTCTAATCCAAAACTAGTCATGTGAGACTAAAGTAAAGTTTGATGACAATGCTAGTCTCTTGTTAAGGAAGGTTTGCAGGTATGTGATCATAAACACTAGGTCTATTACAAAGTTACAAATCAAATTTGGATGATGAAATTGATTAGGTCTTTTGGTTGAAGTACATGTTGGGTACATGGTTGAGACAAGTAGTTGATGAGTTGGCACATATATGAGGTGTATAGTTGATGATGTTGGTACATCTTGATGAGTCATAGTTGATGAGTAGTTGATACATGATTGGTACATACTTGGTACATGGTTGGAGGCACTTGTTAGTAGTATTGTTGACACATGGTTTATGGATGATGTAACATACTTGGTACATGGTTGGAGGCACTTGTTAGTAGTATTGTTGACACATGGTTTATGGATGATGTAACATACTTGTATTGGTATAATATTAGAAGCACATATTGATCTTGGTGATGATTATGAGTTGTTGTGTTATGCTTGGTTGATGCACATCTTTTAGAGTTGTCTTGGTGATTGATCTTAATGAGTAGATCTAATTTGGTTGATAAGATTGATGAGACAGGTTGTTGTGATAGATTGTTTGGACATGTTATTGTGACAGGTTATTTGTACAGGTTTGGTACATGGTTGATGCACTCGTTGATGGTACAGGTTGGTGCATGGTTTATGCCCTTGTTTATGGTACAGGTTGATTATAGGTTGTTTGGTACAGGTTGGCGCATGGTTGATGCACTTGTTTATGGTACAGGTTGATTACAAGTTGTTTGGTACAGGTTGGTTCATGGTTGATGCGCTTGTTTATGGTACATGTTGATTACAGGTTGATGCATGGTTTAGGTTATTGGTACAAGTTGTTTGGTGCAGGTTGATTGGTACAGGTTTAGATCAGTATATCTCACAGTGATAATGTGACAGCGGTTCCTTAATTATACGTATACGTTAGGGAGGTTGGACGGGGAAAGGACATGTGGTTGTAGCCACCTTTCGGTTGTAGTCGAAGAACATAGGGGGTTGTAGCCTCCTTCTGGTTGTAGCCAGAGAATTGGGGAGTTGGAGCTTCCCCCGGGTTGTAGCCTGAGAAACTAGGGGGTTGGTGCCTCCTTCCAGTTGCAGCTAGAAAACAAAGGAAGTTGGTGCTTCCAATGAATGTAATTCTTAAAGACATATAAGAAAAAGCATTTTGTGGTTTTCTCCCGCTTTGGGTTTCCACATAAAACACTAGTTTACTATGTATGTGTGTGATTGCTCATTTGTTCATTATTTATTTACTCTACAACTATTGGATGATAATGCTACATTGATATAACACTTGCATTTTATGGTGAAAAAGGATTAAATTTCTCTATTATTGATTCAACCCCCCTCTCACTTCCTTCTTGTTTCTAAGAAAGGAAAATTATTTGATTGCCTTCCTCGGATACTATATGGCCCAAAAGTTTTCCTTCTTTTTATAGAAAAATGAGACTTTTTGGGATTTAAAGACAAGCCAAATTTCCTACATTTCACAAAGATTTTCCTTAAATGGATGATATGATCTTTGTTTTTTTTTTAGTATACAATCATGTCATCAAGGTATATAATAATGAATTTGTCCCTCTCTCCTAGAAATGAAATGTCCATGGATATTTGAAAATCTTCTTCTTCATTTATCAGACAAAAAGGAATTTTGTCATACATGAAATTACCCAAGGTTTTGTGAAGGTTGTCTTTTATCTGTCATGTAGGTGCAATGCCACTTGGTTGTATCCTGATAAGCCATCCATCATGGAGATTATATTCTCCTCCATTATTTTCTTTAGTGTGTGATCCATATTAGGTAGAGGGTAGTTATCCATCTGTGATAATTTATTTAGGTTCCTGAAATCCACACAGAGCCTTATTTCTCCACTATATTTTCTCACTGGAACCAGATTGGATACCCATTCAGAGTACCCAAGGGGAATTATAATATGTGAATCTAGTAATTTTCTCACTTCTTTCTCAATGGTAGGAATAAGAATATGATTGATTTTCCTTAGTTTCTATATGAAAGGTTTAGTACTAGGATTGAGGGGGATTCGGTGTTGTATGATGCTAGTATCATAAGTTTTAATTCCTCATACTTCTAGGAAAAAACATCCATATATTCTTTGAATAGATGCAATTATTTTGTCATATGATCAATAATAATTTCTTTAGACAAATTAATATATTTAGGATCCTCTTCAGTCCCTATATTATAGTCCTAAGTGTTTTGATCTTTGGGAAGGACAATTGACTTAATAGGCACATCATTTATATCAAATAATTGTTCTAAAGGTACCATCCATTTGGGAATTAAATTATTCTTGAGATGCGGGATTTTGTGCTCAGCCATGCAATTATTGAATTCATGGATTTCTCCAGTTTATTCCCTAATCACTTGTTTTGTCTCTTCTTCATTATATGAATTAATGTGAGTATTTTCAAACTCATATATCACCTCCATGAACGTTTTAATTTGTTGGTCATCTTAAAAAACTTGCTAATATTTGATATTATTAGGGATGGATGCTCTATACCTCATCTTGATTTCATACTTAACTTGGGGAATGGATGGTGGTTTGAAAGTAGTGGATGTTACTTCTAAGGAATTAGCTTTTTGATTAAATTATCTTAAAATAACATAAATATTGAAAGATTCATAAAATTTGTGAATCATATTCCATACTTGATTTCTGTATGAACTCAGTCTCAAATCTCATATGTCTTGTTTGGTAGGAACCTTTGATTTACTTCACAACCAGCTATGAATCTCTAAACACCACCAACTTATTAATTTTCATTTTTCTCGTTGCCTCCAAGCCTAAAATAAAATCTTCATATTCAACTACGTTATTGGTGTCTTCAAATTCTAGCTTGTAGGAAAAATGAATTTATTTTTGGTGGGAGAAATTAACACTACACCATCCCCCACTCACTCTTTTGAATATGCCCCATAAAAAAACATTTTCTAGATATCATATATATCTCTTCAACATAACTTACAAGAGGATCTACAAGTATATGAACTTCATTATAATCCTCATTCACTGATAGGATACAACAACCAAGATCTTCATCTGCAACATAACTGGAATAGTTTCTAGGATTGTTTTGGTCACTAACCACATATGAAAATTTTGTCTCTTTGTCCAACCTTATGTTTTCACTTCCAAATATTGGTACAGGAGCATGGGTCATATCCATCTGTGTAGTACCTTCTATCTTACATGCCCATGTTTTGGATAACAACATTCCATAATTAGCAAGGACATCAACCACCACTACATCCATCATAATGATTTTAACAAGCAGTTGAGACAGAGTGACTACCATGTCTTTGATCAGTCCATTACACTTCACTTTCCTAGAGTCAAAGGAATACATGTCATGGTATGGCCTGGTTATCTCGAATTCAACTTTCCCATGACTACTTTGGGAATAAGGTTATGTGATGCTCCAGAATAAAGCATACAATTGTGAAACACTTTATCATGGATATTTAAGGTCACATAGAAGGGTGCAATAGATTCTTACTTTTCATCTATGTGGGTCCCAAAAACAATTGTGGGACATTCACCTTTCACATTCAAGTTATTAGGATGATTTTTTGACCCCTTTCCTTGCATGACTTTATCAATTTGTTTATGATATGAGGAGTTTTTGGCCAGCTCCACAAAAGGTACGAGAATCTTGATTTTAGACAATTCACATTCAATGTTGAAAGGTGAAACCGATTCCTCAAATTATTTAGTTTCTTTTTCTCTTTTCAAATGTTCCAAAACCTCATTTACCTTAGGGATGTCCAGAACTTCTTTGGCTTGATCTTTGGGCTGATTTGGACTAGGCTTCTTAGGATGAGGTTGACTGTCTGAAATAATTGATTTTTTCTTAGGCCTAAGATCATGCTTCTTATGCATCTTAACTTGTAATGCATCAGAAAACATTTTCTACTGAGATGAGGATACAAATTCTTATTTTGGAAATTTTTTAGGAATTCGTTTCCTAGGATTTAGAGAATATTCATAGTCATATTGAGCTAGTTGTATGGTATTATTCTCATCCAGAAGAAGATGAATCTCTTCTATATGTTCAACATGTTCCTCATCCATGACTTACTCAACAAGGTTTCTATCATTGTTGGTGTTTACAGGGGATTGGATGGGTTGTTCTTCATTTCTTCTCTCCCTTCTCATGAGTTGTACATTTAAAGGTCTTCTAAACTAATTAGGGATTCTCATGCCTCCTTCTTGAGGGGATTTGTTTTCATTTTTATTTTCTATATCAAATATTGACATCTTATTTGTTAAGTTCTTGATTAGTCTAGACATTTCATCCATCCTTGCTTCTTGGGAATGTTTGTTTGGATAAGAGGTACCACAATCTTCTTTGACCTTTTTCCCTTTCTACTTGATCTTGTTTTTGTTTCATTTCACTTTATGCAATCATGTTTCCTTCAATGTCTCTTGCAACATCTTGCATTTCAAGTAGAGTTGAGGATATCCTCTCCCTCAACATCATGGAAAAATCAACATCAAATGCCCCAACATATGTAACTTTGGATGCTAGTTATGAAGGTTTTATATCCCTAGTATTTTTTTTTTATAGAGGTTGTTTAACCTTCTGTTGAAGTCATCAACAATTTAATTAGCTATTTTCTTCGGTGAGCCAAATTTAGTTAGTTGTTATAGACTATCCATTTTTTCACCCCATTGTTTCATAAAAGAATATTCTAGAGCCTTTCAACTATCAATTGAAGCAACATGTAGCTCTCTAAACCAATTTCTAACATTTCCATCTAAAGTTTGGACAAATAGCCTCACAAAGACATCGTCATGCTCCACAAATATGTTATTTGTAAATTATTGGAAAAAAACTATGTGATCTTCAACTGAATGGGTTTTCTCCCCAATATATTTTGGCATATGTTTCAAGTAATTCTCCGGGAGGTCATGAACAGTTTGAGGAAAATTCAATGGTACAAATATAAAAGTGACCCAAGGGTTTAAATGTGGGGGGATGGAGGTTGATTCCCCCTAGGTTTTCCTCCACCTAAGACAACCATGATATTTTATAATATGAGGTTATGGGATTCAAAGGACAAAGGGGTAAGAATAATTTTCAAGAAGGGTAAAAAAGAAGAACTGAATTCTTAACAAAATTATTAAGGAGAATTTTGTATATCTATCAAAGGTTTTGGGGGAAACTTTGAAGAAGAAAGCGAATATTCAGTTATATCAATTATATCTACATATTAAACACTTTTATGAACAATAGAAGGAGATATTTATAGATTAGGGTTGTATGAAGAATATGTGATATGCAATTCTATAATGTTTCTCCAGGTCACAAGGTTTTCTGGATCTGAATATACTGGAATTTGAGTAGGGCCAGGGCTACTTCTGGTGTATTTTCTGATGGATTCTAGGTGTTCCTTTTGTGGAGTCACCAGGTGAAATATTAACTTCCATATGTCTAAGGATTGTTCACCATCAAGGATCATAACTCACAATGACTTATCCCAAGGAAACATATCTTCAAATTATGTCACCGAAAATGATGCCATTTCATATGTTATACTTGAGATGTTCCAGGTTGTTATTGGAATGATGTCAAATCACCCCAGGGGATGAAACTCAAGATGTGTATTAAATATATATATATGTAGTAAGGTAAATAATGCAATATTTAATAAGTCTCTCTCTCTCTCTCTCTCTCTCTCTCTCTCTCTTAGAACTATAAGACCTCAAACAATCTCATATGTAATGTCACTAGCCTCCCTGGCTGGGATACGCCTCAGACTTCTCCCAACAATGCTCTGATACCAATAAGTAACATCCCTAGCATCCCCGGTTGGCATACATCACACACTTATCCCAAAAATTATTTGATACCAAACATACTGTAACATCATCACTCTTGAATAATTATATTCCAAAATACATTGCGTGGATTCTATACTACACATTAGTATTTGCGGTATCACTTGAAGTAGTGTGTTCAATCACAAACTCAGTCATGCCACACTAACTATCCAACTTTAGTCAAAAATTTACACAGCGAAAGTAACTCAAACAACTGTACACTATTGTCTTGATCACACAACACTACTGTGCATGCAACCATCCTGACATCTCACACCAAATCTATTCTCCTTGTGTGCCCAGACTAGTTTCCAATGCGCACAAGCAAAACCAACCTCTGGTGCACACAAAGTATTCTTTGCGGGCACGACCTTTCAACATTCCCCATAAGCTCATACCAAAATCATAAGGTTAACTTACATGAAACTATCAACATATGTCATGCTCATGCACAACTACATATATAGACTATAAGCACCATACTTACTTGTGCAAGAAACATTAAACAAAATAACAACAATTACTTATATGTGACAGCATACACGAATTAAAACATATCAAAAAATAGATAAATATGCACAAAGCAAATGAGACAAGCACATAAAGTACACTTATATTTTATGAAAGTCACCAACTCCATGCATAAATCAGACATTCCTCCCGGACATAGACTTTGTTTCTCATTATATTTGAGCAACAGGTAACCCTAAGCTGGGGCTTAAATCCACCAGGGCAAAAGGGTTCCTAGTGACAGGATAAGGCCTGATACTCAACATGATTTCTCAGTCCTAGGTGCCTCCTACTACAACTAGCCTACCATCCCTCATTCTCCACACACATGTCACACCCAAGGAAGTGTTCCCCTTCTCCGATCAATAGTCCTTTGAATTCCCCACTTCCCTTCCATGGTTACTAGAAATAGGTCGGACAAGAAGTCTTTGATCCCTATGACTAATTCCCAATGCAACAAGGAACAATTCTCAACATAAATCTCACCTGGAGAATATGCTCATGGGCCTAATAACCTGCTTCTTCAACAAAAAATCTCTCACGCAAAGAGATTTCTCATGGGCTTGGAAACCCACCTCTTCGCCAATAAACTCTGATTGCATCCCCACAACTCCTTACAAGCTTCTTTGTGAAGATAAGGTAACAGTATTATTTTCCATATAGTTCGACCCCCTTCTGCTCACAAGATCCTGAAACATGAATAAACCTAAGAATCCTAAGAATGAATTTACCCCGAATGATTTCTCCCAATCCTCCCCCAAAATACACCAAGGACAACAATATGTATTGCATCCCTTCAACTTGACACTCTTCACCTTTAGAAGTATCTTAAGCCACTTGGTGACTCGTTCCCTACCCTTATGAACTTTACACTTTCCCATAAATATTATAAAATATTCCTTAATACTTAAGTCTCACCCTCTTTTTCCTTTTCCGGTGGAGTTAGCCCCCCATATCTTTTCATCTGAGTCCATTTGCGTGCAACAATGCATTATTATATTAATAATTGAGATTATATTTACATGGATAGGCACACTGGCCTATCTACCTCCCGATTCACCAGCCTCATAATCACACAGGCACTCCGACATCAAT
>ML789212.1:107121-129484 GCA_009831015.1 Picea engelmannii | reverse complement strand
TAAGTGTGTGCAACATTATGAAATGTGTGCACTTACCTAGGTGCACGCAAAAATATGAAATGTGTGAACCCTGTCATTGATAAAAATTCTACACACACTACTTAGGTGCGCGCAACACCAAAACTTAGTGCCAACGACCCACCAACAAATATGGACATTTACAAAGGGTCTGGTTTAGGGACATTACATTCCCCTCCCCCTTATTTATGCATTGTCCTCACTGCATCATATACACATGTACATACAAAATTTTCAAAAAACTTCAAAAAGATGAAGAAACTCTACCCGCATAGAATCCCCGTGCTCCTAGGTTGCATCCTCAGGACTGTACCAGGGCCATTGGACATTTACAAACTCCATGACTCGATTCCGGAGTTTTTTTTTTTTTGATCCAATATGCAAACTGATCACACTTGAAAATCGCCTTTTGGCTCCACCTTAATCACATTCCAATAAATAATTTGAAAAGCATCATGTAAGTACTTTTTAAGAAATGAAACATGAAAACAATTATGAATACAAAAGGACGTAGGAAATGCACGAATATATGTGATAGGACCAATCCTCTCTAGTATTTCAAATGGACCACAATAACACACTACCAACTTAGAACACTTTCCCAACTTTAGGGAACTGCACCTGGATTTCACTTTCAAAAACACGTTGTCACCCACTTTAAACTCTTTGTGGGTTCTTCCTTTATCTGTGCAACTTTTCTTCCTATCTTGGGAAACCTTTAGATTCTTCCTAATATTTACCATCTGTTACACATTATTTTCGTCATCCCTATGACCGTTAATGATGTAAACCTATTTGTTTCCTTCAGAGGGGTCAGTGGCCTGAGTTCCTGAAGAGAGAAGGGAGAAGAACTTTTCCTGAGAAAAGAAGTTTCATTTTCCTGTGTAAAAACCTTATAAAAAAGGAAGTTCGCAGGCTGCCTATGTATTAGGGTGCGAGAATGCCTGATTCTCACAAGCTGCATCATAGCTAGGGTGCAAATAGTTCGCAGGTTTCACTATAAGCAGGGTACGAGAATGCTTACACATGGGAAAAACGAGCGTTTTCTCGAATCTTCTAAAAGGAGAAACTTCCATGGTGAGGTGGCATCCGAATGGTCTGGATCTTACTCGCTTTCATGATTTAGTGGGATCATCCTAACCTCCTCACATTATCCTCTTGAACTTATAAAAGGAGAGGAGCTCTCATGGAGAAGGGGTTCTTGAGCTTGTTATCTTTGGTTGGCTTGGAATTATTAGCTTGGTTGGAGTGGCTTTGAGATTTGCTTTGTCAAGATATATTGTGAATATCATCAGATCTATGCTCTCAGAATTCTTGGAGTGAAAGTGTGTGGGGAACAAAGGACAGTTGGAAGGGACCTTACGACATCAAGTCCATGGTTGTAATCTCTCTTCCACATTTAATATGATACAGTAATATGATTCTTTCCTATAAAGCTTGTTTTGTTTTATTGTATGATTCCTTGATCACATACATAGGTTTATATTGAGTTTATGCTATTGCTATAACTTTGGTTGGTTGCGTTCTTTTGTAGGTTCATCATTGTATGAGCATTGGAATGGAGCTAGGATGGCGATGGCGAGAGGAAGCAACATTTAAATAGTATGTCACCCATCCCTCTTTAGTTAGTAAATTCAATATCTAAAACTTAAGGAAAGCGTCATATTCTAGTGTGTTTTGTTCTAGATATAGGTGTATCTAGGGAGATCAGTTAGTGTCCGCACCTACCGATTAGTCCGATAACACCATCTTCTCCTCCATTTCCTGAAGCATATCTGGCCCAGCTACTACGCGGACTGTTAGGTTGTCCCAACTCACTTGCGTGTTGTAATTTCTACCATAAAGTGATTTAAATGGGCTCATATTTAAAGATGCTTGATACCCAATGTTGTAAGAAACCTCTACCAAGTGAAGGTTGTCTTCCCATTTTGATGTCTTATCCATCACATACATCCTCAACATATATTCAATCACCTAATTTACTTTTTTGTTTGACCATCTATCTCAGGGTGATATGCAGTGCTAAAGTTCATATTTGTCCCAAATCCTTTGAATATCCCTTTCCAAAAGTTTGAGGTGAACTTGGAATCTCTGTCAAATAGAATTTTCTTAGGTACACCATGCATCTTAGATACTTCTCACATGTATATATCAACAATGTTAGCTTCCTTGTTCACTGACTTCATTGGAATAAAATGAGAAACTTTAGTAAGCTTGTCCACCACCACCATAATAGAATCATGTTGCTTAAAAGTCCTAGGAAAATTGGTAATGAAATCCATGGTCACAAATTCCCACTTCCACTCAGGAATGGGAAAAGGTTGTAGCAAACCAACTGGATGTTTGTGCTGAACCTTGACCTTCTGACATTCAAGACATATAGCAATAAAATAAACAACTTCCTTTTTCATACTTGGCCAATAGTATTTCTTTTTTATTGCAACAATTTTCTTTTGGTATCTCAGATGTCCTGCATAAGAAACCTTATGCATCTCTGACAATATCAAACTTTTTAAGTCTTGATCATTCAACATATAGACTATGCCCCTATACATGAGGATCCCATCCTCTTTAATCTCATAACCTTCAAATTCCTTCCACGACATACCTTTTTGTAATTTCGCATTTATGTCCACATAGTGCAGATCTAATTTGGAAACTTCTAAATTTTTTTCGCACAAATCCTATTTTTACATGCTAACGGCTATAGCATGCATTTCATGCACCCTCCTACTGAGTGCGTCAACCACCTTGTTCTCTTTTCCTCTGATATTATTTATGTCAAAATCATGGTCACTGAGGAATTCTAACCACCTACTTTGTCTAGCATTTAAACTTTCCTATCCAAATGGATACTTCAGACCACTATGGTCTGTCTTCAACTCAAATATTTTACCCATAAGATAATGTCGCCACATCTTCAAAGCATGAACTATGGGTGCCAATTCCAATTCATGAGTAGCATAGAGCCTTTCATGCTATTTTAAATTTCTTGATTCGTAGCATACCACATGTCCATTATGACGTAGGACTCCACCAAGTCCTTCCTTGCATGCATCCATGCACACAAAAAAGTCTACATTTGGATCAACAATTCTTAAAATTGGCGCACTTGTTAACAAATTATTCAAGTGTTGAAAACTCCTTCCACAATCCAGAGTCCATTCAAATCGTGCACCTTTCTTTTCTAAGGATGTAATTGGATGCACAATATGTGAGAATCCTTCGATAAATATTTTGTAATACCCTCCTAGTCTCATAAAGGACCTTACCTCTATGAAATTTCTTGGTGTCGACCATTCCTCAATGGATTTTATCTTTTTTGGATCCACGACTATTACTTCCTTAGAAATAATGTGACCCAATAAATGAATTTTTCGCTGATAAAATGAACACTTACTCAACTTTGCATAAATATGATGCTCCCTCAATACATTCAACTCCATCCTCAAGTGTTGATCATGCTCCTCTTGAGGAGCATACTCAAACACATGAAGACAATTGGTGCATTTGAAAATCCAAAATGCACCCCTGTGAATTCATAATGCTTGTACCTGATTCTGAAGGAAGTGTTGTTGATTTCCTCTTCCTTAATTCTCACCTAGTCATATCAAGAATTGAGATCAATCTTTGAAAATATCTACACGCCCCGTAGTTGATCAAAGAGGTCATCTATTCTTGGAAAATGATACTTGTTATTCACCGTTACCTTGTTCAACCACCTAAATTCGATACAAAGTCTTAGCATACCATCCTTATTCTTCAAGAAAAATACTCAGAAACCCCAAGGAGACACACTTGGGTGTATATACCCCTTCTTGGAGGGATCATCCTCTTATTAAGTGCGTCAACCACCTTATTCTCTTTTCCTCTAATATGCTTTATGTCAAATTCATATTCACCGAGGAATTCTAACCACCTTCTTTGTCTGGCATTCAAAGTTGGTTATCCAAAAATATACTTCATACCACTATGGTCTATCCTCAACTCAAATCTTTTACCCATAAGATAATTTCTCCACATCTTCAAAGCATGCACTATGGCTGCCAATTCCAAGTCATGAGAATCATAGATACTTTCATGCTCTTTTAACTTTCCTTATTCGTAGCATACCACATGTCCATTCTAACTCAGGACTCCATCTATTCCTTCCTTGCATGCATCTTTCCACATAATGAAGTCTGCATCCGGATAAAAAAATCTTAAAATTGGTGCACTTGTCAACAAACTCTTCAAGTGTTGAAAAATCCTTGCACAATCCGGAGTCCATTCAAATCGTGCACCTTTCTTTTGCAAGGATGTAATTGGATGCACAATATGTGAGAATTCTTCGATAAATATTATGTAATACCCTACCTGTACCATAAAGGACCTTACCTCTGCGAAATTTCTTGGTGTTGGCCATTCCTCAATGGATTTTATCTTTTCCAGATACACGACTATTACTTCCTTAGAAATAATATGACCCAAATAATGAATTTGTCACTGATAAAATGAACACTTACTCAACTTTGCATAAATATGATTCTCCCTCAATACCTGCAACACCATCCTCAAGTGCTACTCATTCTCCTCTTTAAACTTTGATTAAATAAGTATGTCACCCTGAAGTACAATGCCAAACTTATATAAATAACTTATGAAAAATCCATTCATCAAACACATGAAGACAATTGGTGCATTTGAAAATCCAAAAGGCACCCCTATGAATTCATAATGCTCATACCTCATTCTGAAGGAAGTCTTGTTGATGTCCTCTTACTTAATTCTCACCTAGTGATATCCATATCTGAGATCAATCTTTGAAAATATCTACGTGCCCCGTAGCTGATCAAAGAGGTCATCTATCCTTGGAAACAGATACTTGTTCTTCACTGCTACCTTGTTCAACTACCTGAAGTCGATACAAAGTCTTAGCGTACCATCCTTCTTATTCACGAAAAATACTCGGGCACCCCAAGGAGACACACTTGGACATATATACCCCTTCTTCATAATATTTTCAAGTTGCATATGATCTCGGCATCATATTTATATGGGTGTTGCTCCTGGCATCATATTTATAGAGAAATCAATATCTCTTTTCGGTGCCAACCTTGGTATCTCTTTAAAAAGATCCTCAATCTCTGTCAATACTGCGTAGTCTTCAACACTTGGAACTTTATCCTTAGGTTCCTCTTCCATGTGTTCTGAAAATACTTGACATCCTTTCCTATAACTTTTCTTCAATTGCAAGGCTGAAGCTTCTCTGACAGTTACATCTCTTGGAATTCCTTGAACTATTCTTAAGTTTCCAGCTTCATCCAAGTAAGTAAATTCCTTACTATAATAGTTTAGGACAACATGGTGCTCATCCAACCAATCCATACCAATGAGACAATCATACGATCCCAAATGTATAATATTCAAATCAACCCTTGTGTGTAGTTCATTCATCTCCATTGAACATGCCTTGACCATCTTGTTGAGATTTTATGTAATTTCGGAAGTTATTCCAAGTGTAATTGTATTGGTTATTCCTAAGTGTAATTATGAAAGGGTTTATTTATAAGTCATTCCTTTTAGTTCTTTTACAGTATAAATAGAGGTTATATCGAGTCATTTTGATCACTCATTGAATATAAGTACAAGAGAGTAGTATGCACTTATCTAGGAGGCTATTCTTGGTTCGTGTCTGGGTCTCTTTGGTCTTGATTTCCTGAAAGAGCATTGTATGAAATTGTACATATTGGAGGAATCTATAATGAGGAAAGTTTGCAGGGTTTTCTCCCCCTTGAGGGTTTCCATGAGGATATATCTTATTGTTATGTGGATATCTGTCTTTCAGTTGTGATCCTTTTGCATATTAAATAATAATAAAATAATATAATACTTTAACTGTTGGAAAAACATAAAATTCAACATGGTATCATAGCAGGCCTGAAAAAGAAGATTTTCTACAGATTTTTGGAAGTGTTTTGGAAAACTAACTTCACCTTCCCAGGTAGGATGTCTATCGACACCAAAATTGATGAGAAGTTGTAAGGAGAAGAAAACTTCAAAGAATGGAAGTACAGAGTAGGCCTCCATCTAAAAGAATAAGATTTAGAAAGATTTGTTGAGGAGGAAGTTCCAGAACCAGAGGAAGATGAGGCAAAGGAAAAGAATAAAAAGAACTAGGCCATGGCTAAGAGGATTATTGCAGACTCAATCAAGGATCATCTAATCCATCATGTTTCTTCATTAAAATCTATGAAGAAGATGATGGATGCATTGACTTGGCTATTTGAAGGAAAAAATGTTAGGGACCTAACCTCCCTAACCCCTCACGTAGGTAGAATAATATAAGTCCATGTAATAAAAACCAATATTAATAAGGCCTAGAAATAAGGAAGAATAAGTCAAATGTAAGAAGACATAATAGAAGCTTCCGCTTCTAGAAGGATCTTTCTCTAGATAGTTCTTTTGGATAGATAGATTTAGTATAAATAAAAGTAAAGGGTATGATAAATCTTGTCTTGGATATTATTTTAATAGAGCTCTGCTCTGCTGGAGGTTTCCCCCTCGAAGAGGCAAGTGAACATTGCTCTCAGTAATCAAATTGCTCTTTCTGGTGTTATTCTGCTATTATTCTGGTATTATTGTGGTGTTGTTCTGGTTATATTATTGTTTCTCTGCCATTTCTAGCTAACTATTTATGTTTTGCATACTAATTTATATCTGGAATACTGCAAGTGGTATCGGAGCACCTTCCTCGAAAAAAAATTGTGGGTTAATTTTTTTCAGGGTAGAGACGTATTTCGGGGTCTTAAAGCTACAAATATCTTTCGTTACATGCATAAAATCGAGGTAGGGGATTCATACACGTAGGAAATACAAGTGGTACTTAAGAGCACATCTTTTGGCCACCATTGTAACCTATGTTGGTACCCCTTCGAGTGGTAGCGCATCAGACAACACCTGTATATAGATCGACCTAGATCTCCTGAAGCCCTCCATAGATAAACCATTTTTTTTCCTGAATGTTATAGTTCCACCGAGAACAACACTCGAGAAGATACTCTCTAGTACCTAGGTAGTCAGGTAGTATGGCCAAGGGCATGGTCTATCCTCCTTAGTTGGTGCCCTGAGATATTGGGCCGAGTACTACTGGTTGACCCTGCACGTATATCAAAGAGCAATAGCACAGGGAAAACCCTTGTCTGTAGAACCCTTGAATACCCTAACCCTTGGGACAGAAACAAAAACATAAAAAACAAGATCTATTGTTGCGCAATTGTCTTCTGTAATCGAGTTGCAAACTTACTACACATTTCTTCCTTTTAAGCATTTGGGCATTTTGTCACTGCAATATTCTTCAGGCCAGAGTATAACTCCGCATGAGTAAAAAAAAAAACAAAAAAAAAACGAGTAGAGTGGTCCCGCCAACACACTTATTTGGGACCTATCCCACCGGTTTCTTCTCTTCAACCTGATTCCAGTGATACCTATCATTTTTAACCCAATGTTTTTTTATGGACCCAACCCATCTTCAACACCCTTATTTGGATCCTATCCATTTGGATCCCTCTCTTCTCCCTGATCGTAGTGGTACCTATCATTTGAAACCCTTTTTTCTTCGTGGTTCCACCCACCCCTCCAAACCCCTTTTGTTTCCCCTATACCATTTTCCTACTCCTTTGTCCAAATGACTACCACATGAGCCCAAGACCACAATGACTTGATTGATGAAAACCATCAAATCAAGGATGCTATCAAGAAAATCACTTCCAACATTAGCTCCATCAATTAAACTATTTATATCCTCATGGACGAATGTTCCCACATTCAATAACTCAAGGAACAATGTTCCCACATCAAATACCTCAAGGAACAATGTTCCTACCTCAAATACCTCAAAGAACACTTCCTAGGCCCTTCCCAAAACCCTTCCTCTTATGCACAACCGTTTTATCAGGATGACCATGACTCTTCCAATTACCAAGGCCCTCATACTACCCACTTTTCCCAAGACCTTTTCCTCCTCAAATCGAGGTGAACAAATTTGATGGATCAAATCCTACAGGCTGGGTCACCCAAATGGAACATTATTTCTCTTTGCATGGAATTACTGATGATTCAACTAAGCTTCGTTATGGTGTCCTACATTTGGATCTGGAACGATGGAAATGGTGGCAATGGAGAAGAAAGGCACACCAAGGGTATCTTTCTTGGACACAGTTTGTGGCCGAATTTTATTACCGCTTTGACTCCGACACCCACCATTTAGGTCGTTTGACCAAGTTAAAGTAGTCTGGGATAGTGGAATAGATTATTTCTGCATTTAGTCACTTGGCTTTCAGAACAGAGGGCATCTCAGATGCTTTCTTTAGGGAATTCTTTATCAGTGGCCTCAAAGATGAAATTCATGCCCATGTTCTCATGGCACATCCCCAGACTTGGTTGGAAGCTACTCAACGAGCCAAGGAATCCCAACAGATTATGTCCTCCCAGACCCGCAAACCCTCCTTTCCTCCTCATCCTAAACCCACCCATTTCCCCCCTTCTGCAACTCCCCTCAAGATCCATAAATTAACCAGGGATGAAATGGATGAACATCGACTCAAGGGTATTTGTTATAATTGTGATGAAAAATATTTTCTCGGGCACAAGTGTAAGGAACAAAATATTTTTATGGTTGTGACTGAGGAACTTTATGAAGAAGATGTTGTTGTTCCGTTTGTGGAGGAACTACCACCGCCATTTGACCTCAACCCACTCTCTGACTCACTCAAAGTTGAACCAATGATTTCACTTAATGCCCTCACTGGCTTCTCTACTCCCCAAACTCTCAAATTAATTGGTTACATCAAACATAGGAAAGTCATCATCCTTGTGGACAGTGGTAGCACCCATAACTTTATTCATCACCGCATTTCCCAATAAGTCAATTGTTACATCGGTGCAGTCAATAATTTTCAAATCATGATTGCCAATGGTGGTTCCATGAAATGTGGGGAACGATGTGAAAATGTGTGAATCCAAATTGGTCAGTATCACCTGAAATCCCATATGTTTTCTATAGACATGGGTGGTTGTGACATTGTTCTTGGTGTCGAATGGTTACGTACCCTCGACCCCATTCTCATGGATTTTAAGGAATTAACCATGCAATTCCAATAGGAGGGACAACAATATAAGTTCTAAGGCATCACAATAGGCTCCCCTGATATCATTAGTTCCCATCACATGGAAAAGCTCCTCAAAAAATGTCATTTAGGAATTATCGCCCAACTCCACTCCATTCATGCTATTGAGACACCTTTTGTGCATCCTGGCCTCCAATCTATCCTCTCCTGGCACCAAGTTGTTTTTACCACCCTCAAAGAACTTCCCCCTTCCCCTGTCATCCATAATCATTCCATCCCTCTCATATCGGGAAATCATCCTCCCAATTTTCAACCTTTTCGTTATCCCTTTGCCCAGAAGAATGAAATTGAGAAAATTGTTCATGAATTACTCGAAGCCGGTGTTATCTGTCCCAATACTAGCCCCTATTCTTATCCGGTGGTCATGGTACTCAATAAAGAAGATACTTGGAACATGTGTCCTAATTTATGAGCCCTCAACAAACTCACAATCAAAGAAAAATTCCCCATTCTTGTCATTGATGACCTCTTGGGTGAATTGAGTAGTGATGAATATTTCACCAAATTGGATCTATGTTCTAGCTACCACTAGATCCGCATGAAAGACGAAGACATTCCCAAGATGACATTTCACACTCATGAGGGTCATTATGAATTCTTGGTAATTCCCTTTGGATTTTGTAATGGTCCTTCCACTTTCCAAAGTCTATGAATCATGTCTTCCTTCATTTTCTCCGTCATTTTGTCTTAGTTTTCTTTGATGATATTCTCATATATAATAAAACTTGGTCATCTCATCTCTCCCATGTCAATCAAGTTCTCCATCTCCTCTGTCAGTACCAAATTCTCCTCAAACAATCTAAATGTGCCATTGGTACCTCACAAGTGGAATACCTGGGTCATATTGTTGGCAAGGATGGTTTTCGAGTGGATCCTAATAAAATTGAAGCTATGCAATATTGGCCTTGCCGTAAAACTCTTAATAGCTTGTGTGGTTTTCTAGGTTTAACGGGCTATTATAGGAAGTTTGTTTAGAATGATGGAAAGATTGCAGCTCCTCTCACTTCCCTCCTTAAAAATAATTCTTTCACTTGGACTTCAGTTGTGGATCATGCCTTCCAAGCCTTAAAATATGCTATGTGCTTGAACCATGTCTTAGCACTCCTAGACTTCACAAAGACATTCGTATTGGAATGTGATTCTTTCGGGAAAGGAATTGGATCCGTCCTCATGCAAGATGGTAGGCCCTTTGCCTTCACTAGAAAACAACTTTCAGAGCGACATTTGGGCCAATCCATTTATGAAAAGGAAATGTTAGCTATTCCACATGCTGTGGATATATGGTGCCCTTACTTATTGGGTCAATGATTCCAAATCAAAACTGATCATCCGAGTCTCAATTATTTGTTGGAACAACGAATTTCATCCCCAACGCAAGAAAAATGGGTGACCAAGCTATTTGGATATGATTATGAGATCATTTACAAGAAGAGAAAGGAAAATGTAGTGGTTGATGCTCTTTCCCGAAAATATGAAGAAGATGGGTCCCTTTTCTCCCTCTCCTTCATTGTACCATCTTGGCTTCAAGATGTTTTTCAGGAATGGTTGTAAGACCCCAAAATTTCTAGCCTCCTCCACCAATTGCAACACAAATCTTCAGCTTCTCCAAGGTACTCTTGGCATAATGAATAACGTGAATACAAAGGTTGTTTTTATTTATGTAAGCAATCCAAACTTAAATCCACAGTGCTTTCTGAACTTCATGCCTCACCCACAACAGGGCATTCCAGATTTACGAAAACCTATGAAAGGGTAAAACATTCTTTTTTCTGGGAGGGTATGAAACAGGACATATGCACCTTCGTGGTTGAATGTGAGGTTTGTCAATGCAAAAAGGGAGAAACTTTCAAATCTCTGAGCACACTCCAACCACTTGTGATTCCCGCTATTATTTGGATATATATTTTTATGGACTTCATTGTAGGCTTACCTAAATCAGGCATTACGTCACTAATCATGGTGGTCGTCGATCCTCTCTCCAAATATGATCATTTTTGCACTCTTCAACACCCATTCAAAACTGCAATAGTGGATCAAATCTTCATGGATAATATATTCAAGCTTCATGTCATGCCTAATTCTATTATATCTGACAGAGACCTCACTTTCACCAACAATTTTTGGCAATCGTTGTTCAAGCTACATGGCACCCAATTGCATCTTAGCACCTATTTACGCCTAGATGGATGGCTAGACGAAAGTTGTCAACAAGTGTTTGGAAAAATATTTGAGGTGTTTTGCATCTGAGCAATAAAATCGGTGGGCTCAATGGTTACCCCAAGCTGAATGGTGGTACAACACATCTTACCATACATATACCCACATGACTCCTTTTGAAGAAGTCTACGACCAGAATTCCCCATCAGTTCTCTTCTATATGTCAGAAGTCTCGAAGGTTCAATAGATTGACACAAATCTTACAGTCCGAGAGGCTATTCTTTGTGCCCTCAAAGACAATTTGGTCATGGCTTAGCATCACAAGAAGGAACAAGTACTTGACGGTCGTTTCAAATGCCATTTTGTTGAAGGGGACCATGTATTTATTTGACTACAACCTTATAAGCAGACTTCCCTCAAATCTCACCACTGCCAGAAACTTGCGACCAAATTTTATGGTCCTTATTAAGTGATTAAGCGTGTGGGCTCGATGGTCTATCAATTAGATCTACCTAGTCAGTCGAAGCTCCATCCTGTTTTTCATGTTTCCTGCTTAAAGAAGGTGATTGCAAATAAGTGCCAAACTAAAACTAGTCTTCCTGAGTTGGATGAATAAGGTTCCATATGGTTTAATCTATAAGAAGTATTGGCCCATCAAGAGCATCATCTCCTTCAATGCACCATCCATGAAGTATTAGTTTAGTGGAAAGACACACCTCCAGAAGATGCGACCTGGGAGCCAACCACCATTCTACAACAATTCCCTCATATGAAGCCTTGAGGACAAGGCTATTCTTCAAGGGGAGGGCATGTTAGGGACCTAAACTCCCTAACCCCTCACATATGTATAATAATATAATTCTATGTAACAAAGGCCAATATTGATAAGGATTAGCAATAAGGAAGAATAAGTCAAATGTAAGAAGACCTAATAGAAGGTTTCGCTTATAGAAGGATCTTCCTCTAGATTGTTCTTTTGGATAGATAGATTTAGTATAAATAGAAGTAGAGGGTATGAGAAATATTTTCTTGGATATTATTGTAATAGAGCTCTGCTCTGTTGGAGGTTTCCCCCTCGAAGAGGCAAGTGAACATTTCGCTCAGTAATCAAAGTGCTCTTTCTAGTGTTATTATGGTATTATTGTGGTATTGTTCTGATTGTATCATTGTTTCTCTGCCATTTCTAGCTAATTATTTATGTTTTTCATACTATTTTATATATGGAATACTAAAAAAAACATCAATAGAAGGATGACATTGAAGACCCAGTAGAAGAATGTGAAGCTTCAAGATTCATAGTCCATTCACTCTTACTTCTTGAGAGTGAACCGGATCAAGGAAAATATTGAATTTATTGGAGACATTGTTGATGAAGCAGAAATGGTGATGACCACCTTGAATGGTCTCCCAAGTTCATGGGACTCATTCATTCAAGGAATATGCTAAAATACGAATCTAATCAAGTTTAGCAGATTATGGGAAGATTGCACTCAAGAGGAAGCAAGGCTAGTAGAAAGAGAAGAGAAATTGAGGGATGATGATCAAGCTTTAGCTGCTCATACAAGGAAAGGAAAGAGTAAGAAGGAACCCTGATCCCTAAAGAAACCTCAAAAGTCAAAGAAGAATTGAAGAGACTATTCAAATGTGATGTGTTTCTGTTGCGAAAAGTTTGGACACGTTGCAAAATTTTGTCCCCTTATTCTTAAACTAAAATATAAGGAAAAGGGAAAGATGCATCATGCTCGTGCTGTTGAAGATGATGAACCCCCGAAGATGATTCAAGTGATGATGAATATGTACTAATATCATCTCTTGCAGGAATAGTCACCCTTGGAAATGATACTTGGTTGGTGGATAACGAGGCTTCTATGCACATGACAAGGTATAAAATATCTCTGTCAAACTTAATTCATAAATACTCACCTCATAATGTGAAGTTGGGTGATTATTATCAGTATCCGATCAAAGGAGTGGGAGAGGCCTCCTACAAACTATGTTCTAGGAAGACAATGAGGATGAACGACATGCTTTATGTACCAGGTTTGATAAAGAATATTCTCTTGATTTCAGCTTTAGATGAGAAGGGTTTCGGGGTTGCCTTTGTAGATGGAAAAGTTCTCACGTGGACAAAAGGAAATATGTTTGATGATGCAGTTGTTATCAGTGTCCAAGAATGAGGACTGTATAAATTAAAGGGACGCTCAAATTCAACATTGATTCATGAAATTGTGAATTCAAGTGAGCTATGGCATAGGAGATTTTCCCACCTACACTACAAAGCTTTACCAATCGTGAGAAAGATGGTAACATGACTACCTAATATTCAGGTGAATCCAGATGGCATGTGCAAAGGTTGTGCACAAGGAAAGAATGTGCATAACCCCTTTCCAAGCAGTGATAGCAGAGCCAAAGGAGTCTTGGATATTGTACACTTGGATGTATGCAGATTGATGTCAGAACCATCACTCAACGGGTACATATATTATGTATATTTTATTGATGATTACTCACGCAAAAATTGGATTTACTTCTTGAATTCAAAAGGTGAAGTATTTGCTAAGTTAAAGGAATTGAAGGCACTAGTAGAAAACCTAACAAAAAGGAAGATAAAGACATTGAGAACATATAATGGAGGAGAATTCACCTCAGATGAATTCTCAGATTTATGCAAAGAAGTTTGGATTAAGAGGGAGCTCTCTACTCCCTATAATCTGTAGAAAAATGGAGTGGAAGAGAGAAAGAACCAGACGATTATGGAAGCAGTGAAGGCCATGATCCATGATCACGATTTACCTGTGTATCTATGGGCATAAGTTGCGATGACAGTTGTGTATGTGCAGAACATAAGTCTTGTCAAGTTCTTAAAAACAAGACACCAGAGGAAATGTTTTCAGGAGATAAGCCAAAGTTCATCCACCTGATGGTATTTGGTTGTCTTGTATATGTGCATGTCCCCAAGGACAAGAGAACAATGTTGGACCCATATGGAAATAAAGGTACATTTTTTGGGTACATTGACACGTCAAAGGCCTATAGAGTATACATTCTCATTCACCAAAACATCAAGATTAGAAGGGATGCCACCTTCTATGAGGATGTATCTTTTCACAAGTCAAAGTAGGGTCGTGCAAAGGTATCTCATGATGAAGATAATGGGGTTACTAGAGTTGCGGAGACAAGAGAAGTGGAGGTAGAGGGATCCATTCCCGAGGATCGAGATATGGACAAACCACATAAGAATGTGGAGAAGTATACAAAAAAGAGATGACCAGCTTGGGCACAAGAGGCCATCAAAGATGCACAGAGATATGGTGCCTAGGATGGATCATCTACGGAAGTCAAGAAACCAAAACTATATCTCGTCTATGTGGAATTATCATGTGATATCATTGATGCAGAGCCTACCATCTATGAAGAAGCTACAAGAAAGAAAAAATGGAAGGATGCTATGGTTGAGGAATACCAGTCAATAGTGAAGAATGGTGTTTAGGATGTGGTTCCTAGACCCAAGGAAAAATCAGTTGTGAGCTCCAAGTGGATATTCAAGACAAAGCATGTTGCAGATGGAAGCATTGTGAAATACAAGGCTAGATTTGTAGCATGAGGATTTTATCAAAAGGAAGGAATTGAATATGATGATACTTTTGCTCTTGTGGGAAGATATACTTCAATACGGGTTTTTCTTTCAATAGCTACTGTGATGAAATGGAAGGTTCATCAGATGGACGTGAAGGAAACATTTTTGAATGGGGTAATATAGGAAGAGGTTTATGTGGAACAACCACAAGGATTTGAGACACATGACAAGGAGACACATGTGTCCAGTTTAAAGAAGGAATTATATGGATTGAAGTAGACACCGAGAACATGGTATAGTCAGATTGATGGTTTTCTGATGATCTTGGGATTTACCAAGGGCAGTGCAGAGTCTAAAATTTACTTGAATGTTGAGGATGACAGACCAATTATATTACTATTATATGTGGATGACATGTTCTTGACATGAGTGGAGAAGCTCATCACTGAGTGTAATACAAAACTCGCTGCAGATTTCAAAATGAAAGACCTATGTTCGATGCACTACTTTTTGGGTCTAGAGGTATTACAGAGGAAGAATGAGATCTTCCTAAATCAGGGAAAATATGATGTGGAGATCATGAATAGGTTCGAGATGTTGGACTGTAAATTGATGGCTACACCAATGGAATCAAATATGAATTTGTTGGATGGTATGACTTTAGAGGTTGTGGATGATACATTATACATGCAGATGATTGGATCATTGATGTATTTCATGAATACACGATAAGATATATGTTTTCATGTGAACACCCTGATGCAGTACATGGTTGACCCCAAACCTGTTCACCTGTTTCTAGTAAAACATGTGATGAGGTACCTTAAAGGTACAATGGATTATGGGCTCAAGTATGTTGTATATAGTGAGATAAGTCTACTTGGATATTCAGATTCAGATTGGGCCAGTAGTATTGCAAACTAGAAAAGTACATTAGGATGTTGCTTCACTTTGGGATGCAGTATGATTTGATGGATTAGTAAGAAGAAGTCATGTGTATCACTTAGTACGGTTGAGGGAGATTATGTGGAAACATGTGAAACACGTTGTGAAGTAGTGTGTCTTCAGAAATTGATGATTGGATTATTCGATATTGCAATGGAGGTGACCTGTATCTTATGAGACAACCAAAGTTGTATAAAGTTGTCAAAGAACCTGGTGTTTCGTTATAAGTCAAAGCATATCAAAATCAGGTATCATTATATCATGGATATGGTGTAGAAGGGAGTAGTGAGGATCCAATATGTGGCTATCGATGAGAAGGTTATGGATGTGCTGCAAAGCTCTTGCCAAGGACGAAGTTTGAGTACTTTAGGGACAAGCTTGGCGTAGTCCCTCTTCATAGGGAGTGATGGCTTCAGATGTTATCGTAGGGTAGTGGATGTCATGATGACATGTTGTATCCATTGGAGAGATACCCACTGGCCCTGGATGCATGATGATGAGACGAGGTATAGATGTTATCGCAGGGTACTGGATTTCATGCATAAGATATCGAAGTTTTCTTCGGGAAATTGGATAGTCTCATGATGACATGTTGTAGATATTAGAGAGCTACCCATTATCCCTAGGTGCATGCTCTGAAGTCACTGTGGATTTCCTGTGACGTATATATTCATGTGACCGACAGTCAATGGTCTTGATCTTGTGTGGATGGAGATAGTGTTAGAGTCTGTGTCAAATAGAATACCTTCCTCATTAAGAGGAAGTGTTGAGATTTTATGTAATTTCAGAAGTTATTCCTAAGTGTAATTGTATTGGTTATTCCTAAGTGTAATTGAGAAAGGGTTTATTGATAAGACATGTCTTTTAGGTATTTTAGAGTATAAATAGAGGTTATATCAATTGATTTTGATCACTCATTAAATATAAGTGCACGAGAGTAGTACACACTTATCTAGAAGGATATTCTTGGTTCGTGTCTGGGTCTCATTAGTTTTGATTTTGTGAAAGAGCATTGTATGACATTGTACATGTTGGAGGAATCTATACTGAGGAAAGTTTGTAGGGTTTTGGGTTTCCCTGAGGATATATCTTATTGCTTTGTGGATATCCATCTTTCAGTTTTGATCCTTTTTCATATTAAATAATAATAAAAAAATATAATACTTTAACTGTTTGAAAATCATAAAAAATCAACACATCTCACTAATTATCCTTTTTTCTCTTGTAGCTAACTACACCAACCAAGGTTTTCCAAGCTTGCTTCTTGGAAATTGGAACCATTCCACCATCTTAGGATCTAGATAAATATGTCTAGCTCATGATTCAATTAAAGTAACAATGGATTGGTCATTAATGTTACCTTCCACTTCGATCATGTGCCATTGAAACTCATCTTGCTTGATATCCAGTGCTGCGTAAATCCTAGGCAAATTTCTACCCATGTATTCAATTGTCGCAGCTTGTTGTACACTATGTGCAATCCTCACTTTATCATCTCTTTGAGGAAAATCTCTATGCATATGATCTCCGCCAAAACCTCAACATTAAATTGATTTCTTCCATGGCTTTTGTCCCACTGTCTCCGACATTCTGGACACGTTGGGAGTTGGATGTCCTTGCACAATATTTTTGAAAAATAGTGTCTTATCCCCCTTCTTCCTCTGATCCACCTTGTTTTTCATCTTATCTTCCCAAGACTTTTGGAAATTTGTTCTTCCCCTTTTCTACTCATAAAGACACTTAGCGCACCTTATGGTTTCCTCCAATGTCTTGGGGTCATCATATTGTATCTTTTCACTTATAATTGAATGCAACCCACTCAGGTACCTATGAATTTTAACTTTCTCATCCTTGATGAATGCGACATACTTCAAAAACTCTAAAATTTTTCTTTCATACTCATCTATCGTCATACTCCCAAGCTTGAGTTCGAAGAACTCCTTCATTTTCTTGTCATAATACCTCTTGGTTAAGTATATCTTTTGGAAATACCTCTTGAAATCCTTTCAAGTAACTTTATTCTCATCAATGTGCTACACTTGCATGAATTGATCCCACCAGATTGATGATTTTCCCTTTAGCTGCTAGATAACAATTCTCCCTTCTTCCTACGCAGAATAATTATGCAGCTAGAAGCACTTCCTCATACCCAGCAACCAAGTCTCTGCAACTTAATCCTTCTTGTGCTCATCGTCAAAGGTAGGAGTCTTGATCTTATTCATTTCTTCCTGTAGCTTTTCCACCCCAGTCCTTCTCTTGTGCTTTCTGACAAGAGATGGACTTAAGCTACTGCTCCTGAAATAATTCTTTGGTGAGTGAGTTCGATGCCTATTAGCACTTATTTCTTCTCTTCTTTTATGATCATGAGACTTGCGACTTATTTACCTTCTTGACTTTGTCTCCTTATCCATCTTATTTTCTATTCCGTCGAGGCTCTGCATCAATTTGACATTGAATTCATCTTGCTACTCCTTGGCTCTCATAAGCCTTTCATTATCATCTTTATAACTTTGGGCATATTTTTGAAATCCGTTTATGATTTCTACCAATTTCATGCGCTCTTCCTTGGATTTTGTATCATCAACACCCAAACCAACATACAAATCCCAAAATTCATCATCAAGACTATAATTCCTCTATGCATCTTTCATGATTTTGACCTTCTATGATGATTTTTTCTTGCTCTAATCACTGATAATTATGCAAAATGTGCAGACAAAAATATTGTTAGATGAGTTCATGAGACAACTTCATGAAAACTCTGCACCATCTTGTCAAAATCCTTTAATCCATGCACACATTGGTATTCAACACATGCCAATCCATGATGTCAATTTTCAACATGTATGTCGTGTATCAGTACTGCACATGCAAAACAAATTTGTTCTCCACATCCCCAAAACTTTAGGGCATACACGTGTTCTCCATTGTTTACTGTGAAACTCTAGTGCCGCACCCTGCAATATCATATATTTAGCATTCACATCTGCGCATTATTACTTAATGCGCATTATGGCCATGCTAAAATTCCAAAATCGACCACTTACTAGTCCAAAATTTTCCTTAAGTAGAATTCGTCCCATGCAAGATCAGTGTTGAAACTAGAGATTTGATGCTTCTTGTTGACCTTTAGCTCATACAATTCAAATGTTGAACCAATAGCTCTGATACCAATCTGTAACATCCCCAGTTGGGCTATGCCACACAATTCTCCCCAAAATGCTATGATACCAATATGTAACGCCCCCAACCTCCCCGGCTGGGCTATGCCACACACTTCTACCAAAATACTCGGATACCAATATGTAATGTGCCCAGCCTCCCAAGCTAGGATACACCACACACTTCTCCCAAAAATCCTCCGATACCAAACATATTGTAACATCATCAAACTTACTACTGAATAATGCTATTCCAAAATACATTGCGTATATTCTATACTACACATTAGTCTGCATGGTATCACTTCAAGTGGTGCATTCAACCAAAAACTAAATCACACCACACTAACTATCCAACTTTAATCACAAATTTAAGTAGTGGAAGTAACTCAAACAAATGTGCACTAGTGTACTAATCACACAAAACTACTGTGTGCACAACCATCATGGTATCTCACACCAAATATATTCTCCTTATGCACACATACTACTTTCCAATGCACACAAACAAAACCAACCTTTGGTGCACATACCAAAATTCAACATTCCTCGAAGGCTCATACCAAAATCATAAGGTTAACTTACAATAAACTATCAACATTTGTCATACTCATGCACAACTAAAAATACATGTTATAAGCACCATACTTACTTAATAAAGAAACATTAAACAAAATAACATCAATTACTTATATGTGACAACATACAACAATTAAACCATATCAAACATAGATAAATATGCACACAGAAAATGGGACAAGAACATAAAGAACACTTATCTTTTATGAAAGTCACCAAATGTGCGGTGCATAACTCATACATTCCTCCCAGCCATAGACTTTGTTGCTCATCATATTTCAACAACAGGTCACCCCCGAGTTGGGGATTAACTCCACAAGAGAAAAATGGTTCCTAGTGACACACTAAGGTATGATTCTCAACATAATTGCTCAGTCCTAATTTCCCTCTACTGCAACTAGCCTACAATCCCTCATTCCACACTTACCTGTCACATCTAAGGAAGTGTGCCCCTTCTCTTCTCAATAGTCCTTTGGTTGCCCCACTTCCCTTCCAAGGTTAAGTCTTCGAGCCATGGGACTAATGCCCAGCACACTAGGGAACAATCCCCAACATAAATCTCACATGGAGATTATGCTCACAGGGTTGGCAACCCACTTATTCAACAACAAATATCTCACCCAGAGAGACTTCTCACAGGCCTGACAACCTGCCTCTTCGAGACTAAACTATGATTACAACCCCGCAACTCTTTACAATCTTATCTATGAAGATAAGATAATAATCATATTTTCCATACAATCCGACCCCCTTCAGCTCATGAGATCCTAAAACATGAATAAATATCAGAATGAATTTCCCCTGAATGAGTTATCCCAACAATATATATTACATGCATTCAACTTGACACTTGTCACCTTCAGAAGTAGCTTAAGCCACTTCATGACGCATTCCCTACCCTCAGGAACTTTACACTTTTCCAGAAATATTATAAAATATTTCCTAAGACTTAAGTCTCACCTCCTTTTTCCTTTTCTAGTGGATTCATCCCCCCATCCCTTTTCATTTGAGTTTGACTGAGATTATATTTACATGGATAAGTGCAATGGACTATCTACGTCCTGGCTCACCAGCCTCATAATCATACAGGCACTCTGGACTCAATACGTATACATCCATATATATATATATAACTCAGTTCTACATGAAATCCCAGGTCATTACCGTGCACTTACCTAAGTGCGCACAATGCTATGAAATGTGTGCACTTACCCAGGTGTGCGCAACACTATGAAATGTGTACACCCTATCTTTGATAACAATTCTCCACGCACTAATTAGTTGCATGCAACACAAAAACTTATTTCCAATGACTCACCAGCCTATATGTACATTTACAAAGGGTGTGGATCAGGGACATTACATCAGATCAAATGATAAAAACCCTCAACTATAGGAGGCATATGCCCACGATTGTTTTAGACAATAAAGTTTTAAAGGTGGGTGGAATGGTGAATTAGAAGAAAAATAATATAAACATACAAGGAACTTCTGAGAATGAATCTTGTAGCTTATGTAAAAAGAACAACGTACTGAGGAATTAAGAATTCAACAGTTCTAACAAATGCATCCATATCAGTGAAAACATGTTTCAAACAATTAACATCCTCATACATTCAAATACATGGACGTACCCTATGCATATAATTTAAATGCATAAATAAATGATAAGAAATGGTCATTCATTCAAAGGAAATCACAAGAAATGGTCATTCATTTAGAGGAAATGACAAGAAATGGTCATTCAATAAGAAGAAATGGCCAGTCTTTCCATAATATTGACATGTTTTCTTCTTTCGATTAGTTCGACTGGTTGTTGTTCATCATTCCTTCCTTTAGTTTTCTGGTCGAGGCATTCTGATATTTGTATAGGGGTATCAAACCATCCTCTTTCCTAATAATTCACCTTTCCCTTTCCCTTGAGCAAGTGAGCTTTATGTTTTCCACCAAGCTTCCCTTCATCGAGCAATCTATGTTGATCATTAATCAATAAGCCACAAAAAACTTCAAAGGTATGATCCTTACCATTTTCCTTTCGTACCTACTAGTTGGTACAGAAATGCGAGACATACACATTGAATGATGTTCTCAGATTCATCAGGACCAATGTGATAAGTTGTTTGTATTTCTCATGATAATTCTTTCCACATTATCTAAATTTCAATTGCAACTCTTTCACATGCGCCATATATTCCTCAATTTTGTTGAAGGAATGAGGATCAAGAGAGATCAAATCTTTCTCTAACTACATGACATGGATTTCATTGACTTTGTCGAACAAAGACTTTAACTTCATCCAAAATTGATGAGGGTAGTCGATTCCTTTGGTATGAAACTGAACCTCTCCTAAGATATAGGTTTTGATTACCCCTACAACCTCATCCTTCTTTCCATCTACAACAAACTTCATCTGATCATCTATTAGATCTGGAATCAAAATCTTCATATATTTCCACGATCATTTACTATTCAACAAGGTTTCCATATCTGGTGCCCAGATAACATAATTTGATCCATTAAGAATAATGATATCGATGAAAAATGGATACGATGTATGGTATTGTATGGGTATATGGTTCACTTTCATTATATTGGTAAGACATGATGAATCACCAAAGAGTGACTCATGTTAAGAGACCTATTCGATAATGTTGTAATTTAGTGAGACACAACTTGATAGAAATTTAAAATTCACTAGCATCGAAGATAAGAGAATGATTTTCTCGAGATGAATTGTTTATTGGAATACAAAGAGGGGG
>ML789212.1:92773-106922 GCA_009831015.1 Picea engelmannii | reverse complement strand
ATTGTCACTATCTCTATCACTAATATACCATCATCAACCAAATGATCCTCTTACATGGATACAAAATCCATCACCAAATCATGTACATCAACCATGTACTGAAACCTATACTATACCATGTGTATCAACCATGTACCATATCAAGTACTAGAACCTTTACCATACCATATGCCAAGTATCCAAGATGTGCCTCTAACAATGTATCATACCATCACCAAGGTGTATCATGCACAATCATAAGAATGAAAACTAACACATAAGAATACCTATGATCCTATAGTTGACCTGATACATAAGATTACAGACTTGTATCTCTTCCTCAACTTCAATAACAAGAGAATAACATCTTCATCAAACTTTACCTTTGTCTCACGGGACTAGTTTTGGATTAGTCACAAACCCTAAATTTAAAAAATAATAAATTTGTACCTCTAATGAGTAAATGTATGAAATTTTAACCATAGATACTCTGATATCGTTCTTCCATCTCTTCAAAATTTCAGGGTCTGAAACTTCTTAGAACGAAAGTTAAAGAGAAAATGAAAAACCTTCCTACATTTTATCCTATTCTAGGGAATGAAAATGTACCACATGCCACGTGCTCAATATTTCATATCTAATTCAAAAACTCACACAAAAGATACTACAGATTATTATATTTCCACTCCAATTGGTCTCACAGAATTTGGATCCTCTATGAAGAAGTTATGATTGTTTTACCCGAAACACCTATTTGAGACTAGTTTCAAGATTATCCAAAAACCCTATCTTCCATAGAGTGTGTCTCCAAAAATAAAATGGTCCAGAAGATGAAATTTTTACCACAGGTACCATAGAAAATTTTACTATCTGAATCATTCTAGAAAAAAACATTATAGCGAAAATGGTGAGATGACATTTAAATAACATACCTTAGAAAACATCATCACAAGAAATCATCCTCCCTTGGAATTTCGTCCTTCTTCACTTCATCTTCCCCATTAAATTCACCTTAGATATCCTTGTTTACCTCATATAAGAATCACTTGCTCACTTAGATAGATATTCAATTAATTGTTGGATTACTAAGAGGGGGGGTGAATCAATAATAGAGCAATTTAATCTTTTTTAACCATATAATCCAAGTGTTATATCAATGTAGAAATATCATTCAATAATTGTAGAGTAAATAAGCAATGAACAAATGAACAATCATACACATACACAGTACACCTCATAAAACAGGTTGGTTCAATCATAGATGTGAGTGCTAGGTGTGTTTGTTCTGGTGAACACATTCTTCTTCTAGTCTCAACTCCTGCATCTTTGTTTCCGATAATCTGATCTGAAGGATAATTATTATGTACTCGTATGCTAGGTGTCTTTGGAGGAAATTGTTGAAATTTCTCTTCTGCTTCTGTTGGATCCTCTTCATCAACCCATTCTTTTTCATCTTTTGTTTCTTCTTCGTAAAGTTGTTTCATTGATTCATTTTCTTCTTCCTTTAATTCTTGTCTATCTGTTTCATCAATTGTTACGTTGATGCTTTTCACAACTTTGTTCAATCTCAGGTTGTAACACTTGTATGCGTTCCTTGTACTTGAGTAACCAACAAGTACTCCTTTTTCCACATGAGAGTCAAACTTTCCCATTTCACTATCTTCTCTTTTGATGTATCATTTGCTTCCAAAAACTCTAAAGTGCTTCACATTTGCTGGTCTTCCTTTCCCTAGCTTGTAGGGAGTTTTTTCAGTGTTGTTTTTTAGCATTACTTTGTTTTGAATGTGAACTATTGTATGCACTTCCTATGTCTAAAAAATATCTGTCAATTTGGAATCCATTAGCATTGTTCAAGCCATTTCCTGTACTATCATGTTCTTTTTTTCAACAACTCCATTCAGTTGAGGTGTCCTAGCAACATATAATTGTCTTTTTATTCCATGACTGTTGCAGTAGTCCACAAATTTCTTTGAAGTGAACTCTCCTCCATTATCAGATCTCAGGAATTTTATTTTTGAATCCATTTCATTTTCAACCATTTCCTTGTACATCCTGAAGTTTTCAAAAGCTTCTGACTTATTCTTGAGAAATCAAACTACAATCATTCTTGTATAATCATCAACTAATAACATAAAGAATTTCTCACCTTTTAACCCTTTTGTTGTAGTTGGTCCAACTAAATCAGTATGCACAATTTCCAGTGGTCTTGTAGTTGAAAATTCCTTTGATTTGAACCTGGTATTTGTTTGATTTCCTTGTTGGCAATGCTTGCATAAAGTGTTAGTTGGTTTCATGATCTGGGGAATTTCTCTGACTGCTTCTCTTTTGTTGAATTTGACAAGGTTATCAAAATGTATGTGACCCATTATTTTGTGCCATAGACAAATTTCATCTTCCTTTCCTAAACAACACTTTTCATTTCCAATTTCACTTAACACATATATGTTGCTTGAAGTTCTAGCAGTTGTAGCAATCAATTTTCCTGAACCTTCTTTTCTTATCTCGCACTTTTGTGAATCGAAAGTAACTTTATGACCTTGGTCACACATTTGACTCACACTTAGAATATTATGTTTCATATATTCTACTAGTAGAACATTTTATGCTTTTGTATTCTTGTTCCCAGTTATGACTGTGCCTTTTCCAATGATTTTAGCTGAATCGTAATTTCCTAAGGAGACTGATCCATCTCTTTCCTTTCTTAATGTAAGAAACATGTCTATATCACCTGTCATGTGTTTTGAACAACCACTGTCAACATACCAACCATGTTTCTTCTGCTTAGCTTGTAGAGTGAGTGTGCATTCTTTATTGTTGTATTGATTATGCTTTCTTATCCATGTCCTTTTCTGAGGTTCTTGTCTGTGATTGTTGTTGTTCTGTTGTGGTTCTCTATGAGGGATTGTCATTTTGAAATCTTTTTCCATGAGTCTGAAGTTGTTACACTTGTATCATTCCACTTCAGTGATCAATGATTCAAACATGTTGTAACTTCTTCCCTATGTTTCACTAGGCCTTCTTGGATAATCCTTTTGTGTATGACTTTAAAAGTTGTTTAGCTTTGCAATTCACAACTTTATGTCCAAAATTATTACATGCATAACATAAACCAAAAAAGATAGTTTGATACCTGGGAGTTGAAGATCTTCTGAAAGGAGGTGCTTTTATGAATCCTTCTTCTTCCTGAGAGCTATATGTTTCTGTCGGTCGTTGAATCTGAAATCTAAATCTTCTCGGTGGAGGAGTGTCCCTGTAATTTTCTCTGTAGACCTTCCTATCCCCTTTGATTGTTTCTGCATAGATTTTTGGATATGTTTCTTGTTCTCTTGTTTTGGAGCTTGATCATTTTTCTGTCTGATTGTATCCAAGTCTAGACTTGTCATGATTAGGCCTTTGACTGTTGATAATGTCATTCAAAACTTTTGAGTTGTTCTACATATTTTTCTTTTGAAGATCCTTTCTTAATGTGACAATATCTGCTTCCAAATTTTCAATGATCATGTCTCTTCCTTCTAGTTGTTCTTTGAGTGCTTCTTCAAGTTGAACCTTCAAATTTGTGATCATTTGTTTTAATTCTTGAGTGTCTTCTTTCTTGTCTAGTTCTGCTTGTAGCTTCTTGTTTTTCCTCTTTTCTCTTCTGATAACTTCTATCACACTCAACAATTCCTCTCGGTAGTCAACTTCTGCCTCTTCAATTTTCGACTTGTTCATATTCTTCTTCGGCTTCTTCATATTCTTCTTCGGAGTATTCTTTATCAGAGTCTTCTATTTCCATGAATAGAACTCTTTCTGTCTCACTGTTACTAACTTCATCTTCATCTGATGATGATATGTCTTCCTTGGTGCATAAGTTTTTCTTGAAATATTTCTTTGTGGTTCTTTTGCCTTTATATGTTTGTTTTATTTTTGAGTAACCTTCATCATTTCTCTTTTTCTTATGAGGACATTTGTTAGCAAAATTACCAATACCATCACAATTAAAACAAATTAAAGGAAGCTTACCTCTATACCTGTTGCCGGTTCCCTTGTTCAATCGTTTGAAAATGTTGGCCACTTGTTCATCATCTTCCGAGATGTCATTATTTCTGCTATGTTCTTTTTCTAGTTGCTTTTCCTTTTTCTTTGATATTTTGGATTCTTTGAAGGATGCTTCTTTTACATCTGGAATTTCCTGTTCAGTTCTCATTTCATATGTTGTGAATATTCCATGTAGTTCGTCCATGCTTATTGAGTTTAGATATGCTCTTTCTTATAGTGCTGATATATTAGGATAAAATATCATAGGAAGAGATCTTAGTAACTTTTGAACAATTACAAATTCTTGAATTTCTTCTCCCAATTGCATTTACTGTTTCATCGACTCATAAGAAGTAAGCTGCAATATTCTCATCTTCCTCCATCTTTAGTTGTTCGAATTGACCTCTGTAAGTTTGAATCTTTGCTGAATTTTGAATCTCCTTCATAAATATTTAAAAGTTTGTCCCAAATCTCTTTAGCGGATTTACAATGTGCAAATTTTGTGAATACCATTTCATCAAGACCATTCAGAAGTGCATTTGTGGCTTTGGAATTATTCTGACCAAGTTTCATTGCTTTGTCATTTTTTGGCAGAACTGATGGTACTGTGTATCCATATACAATTGATTGTCAAATTTCAAATCTCTGTGCCTGTATATATGTCTTCATCCTTATGCTCCAAAATGCATACTTTTTTCCATCAAACTGTGGTATTCCCTTTTTTACACAAGTTGTTGCTCTCCATGATCTACCTTTCAGTGGTTAAACTGATTTCTGAAGGAACCTTCTCTGATACCAATTGTTGGATTACTGAGAGGGGGGGGTGAATTAGTAATAAAGCAATTTAATCCTTTTTAACCATATAATCCAAGTGTTATATCAATGAAGCATTATCATTCAATAACTGCAGAGTAAATAAGAAATGAACAAATGAACAATCATACACATACATAGCACACCAGTGTTTTACGTGGAAACCCAAAGCCGGAGAAAACCACATAATGCTTTTTCTTATATGTCTTGAACATTTGCATTCATTGGAAGCAACAACTTCCTTTGTTTTTGAGCTTCAACTGGAAAGAGGATCCAACCCCCTAGTTTCTCAGGCTACAACCTGAGGGAAGCTCCAACTCCCCAATTCTCTGGCTACAACCAGAATGAGGCTACAACCCCCTAAGTTCTCCAGCTACAACCGGAAGGTAGCTACAACCACCTATCCTTGACCCGTCCAACCGCTCTAATGTATAAGTAGAATGATGAAACCACTGTCACACTATAACCGTGAGATATACCACTGTACAACTATATCAACCTGTACCACTGACCTACATCCAACCTGTACAACTTCCCTGTAATCAATCTGTACCTGAGTTGAACATGTATCAAAAAAAATACAGCAGGTACGTGACCTGTAGTGCTGCAATAGGCATATGTACACTCCCTATCTGTTATGAAGCCCGTGTATGTATGTGTGGACGGGCGAAATTGACCGTCCGTCAAC
The DNA here is from genome assembly GCA_009831015.1 of Picea engelmannii. Lineage (NCBI taxonomy): Eukaryota > Viridiplantae > Streptophyta > Pinopsida > Pinales > Pinaceae > Picea > Picea engelmannii. The sequence goes on along the minus strand of ML789212.1, from coordinate 101,425 downwards.
TGAGAGAGTGGAATCAGTCTGGGGTTGTCCAATAACCCAAGCCGTTTGGAATGAACCACCCTGACGGGTTTAGCGGCTCCGTTAGCCAATCTAAGGTCCTAATAAAACATAAAGAAAAACTATTCTAAACTAATTAATCTAACTAAAACTAAATAAAACAAACTAAACTAACTAACAATAAATAAAACTAACTAATAAACTAATCTAATTAAAACTAACTACTAAACTAGCTAAAACTAATTATCAAAACAAACTAAACTAAATCTAATTATTCTATAAATATAATCTACTAACTAATACTATACTACTGAATGAAATATAACTTATTCACAAAATATACAATATCCACAATTTACAAATTTAAATAAAACCTGCAAAACTCATTAATATTTTGCCCTAAGACAGAGGAAGATATTTTTATGGCTTTTATAATTTTATGAATAGAAATAAAATAGAAAACTAATTAAACTAAAACATTAATCTAAGCTACAAATATATCTAACTAAACTACTAATAAATATACTAACAAATAAATAACAAGTTGACTTGGAAACGCTCCAGGTTTGTCCTGTGTATGATGACTGTGCTAGCAAATCGGAGAAAGGAAACTCGCACCGAATCATCCAGAAGCTTCTCGTAAACGATAGCTACAATGCTCTTTAAGTTTGCTTACAGGACAAACAAGAAATAAAAATCACAACAATTATATAATTTATAAATCTCTACAATTAGATAAACCTGTATGTAAAGACTTATACAAAATAATTCAATTAATGAAGAAGAGAAATCTGTCATTCATAAAATGAATCAAGTAATTGTTGTGTTTTTAAGTACTGGAAGAAATCAGATATGGATGAAACATTAATTAATTCATATCATTTTGCAAAACACTATGATAGCTAAAGTAGTCACTAATCTAATGCAAATTGATAAACATAAACCTGAAACAAAAGATTGATATTATGAAAGCGAAAGTTGTAGCAGAACATCAACTTCTGTCTCAGTTTGTATTAGATATCCATAATCTTGGTTCTCCCACAAGTGAGGATGATCCTTATTACACAAAATAATAAGTATTTAAAGTTTTTCCACAGGGTAAAACCTCCCCGTGGAAAATATAAAACTGTTTACATAAAATCTGGGAAGATATCCCAAAGTTGTCTAAACTAGGAAACTAAAATAAAAGTAAAACATCCAAATATCCTCTAGACTGTCCATCAAATCGCATGCAATTCGAATTCACCTGAAAAGGACAAAAATGAACAAGTTAGAAGGATATTTTATTACTAAAATGATAAAAAAAAATCTAATTCTATAGACTAGCTACAAAATCATCTGATTCTGTAGCTAGTCTAAATAAAGATACAGAATTAGCATCGAAATTAATCGAAAATATTTTAAAGAATTTCATTTAATTGACATCCAATAATTATTTGAAAACGAATCATAAATTGAAATCGTTATTTCATTATGAACTCAAACATGATCCAAATCAATTAAATTACTACAGAGATAGGCATACTTTGTTTTGTTTTTGTTACCACAAAATCGGGTCAACAGAATCATAATCGAACAATAATGCAATCGTTTCACAATGAATCGAACTCGACATTTGTGAAATCGTTTCATATCCAATGCAATCAATACAGTTAAAACAAGTTTTATGTAATTGTTATACCGTCTTATCAAAAGGTAACACAATCGAATCTAAACAAAATCATGTTCGAATTGTTATAACTGTATTGATATAACAAACAATTCATGCCATGAGCGAACCAAACCAATACTAGCGTGTAACGGATCATAAACGAAATCGTAATGAGATGGATCAATTGGTAACAGGGTTCACAAGAATTATCCAATCGTTCATTTTTAGCAAACTGGGCAAACAATATAGATTTGCTTAGATCACAATCGTTCCAATCAAACGAATTATAACCGGGTTTGACCAATTCGTTTCACAAATTTAAAATCAAACAGAGCAGATTTCACGATGTGAATCCACCAACTGAAAATAGACAACAATCCATTTAAGGACTTTAACATAATCATCATGAATCGAAACTATCCCACGATTTGGGCATGAATATTAATTGCACAGGCTTAAGTGAGAGCAGTGTTTTCGTAAAAACAGAGTCATTCTTCTTAAATTGGAAATGGTCAGAATTGTATTTGAGCGTTGAAAATCATATGCCAACCAATGTAACAACCAAACTCATAAAATAAATCGAATCAAAACGTGATTGTATTCCAACTCTAGCATACAAATTTTTGTTCGGATTGAGTCGAAAGAAAATCAACAATTTCGTTAACTCAATCAGGCAAGCCAACCAATCAAATTCAGATGAAGATCAATCAAATCCGAATGAAAATAAATCGATAGCTATACTGGGAATGATTAAATCATATATCAAATAAAAATTTCCTTTTATTCAAAACAAAACTATACATAGGATGCAGACATTATAACAGAGTGATTCAAGATGTAGACAGAGCTATTCAAAACATAATTCAAATCGTTATATCAACCTGTTCACTCACGTTATTAAAATCCATACCTGTATGACGAGACAACTTGATTATGCCAATTTGGAGTTGATAACTGTCGTAGATGATTCAACGTTTTTGAAAAGGATCGAGCCTGTTGTCTTCTGTTTCTTATCAGCTGCTTGGAGTTGGTATTTTTTATTGGTCAATAACGCAACTTTGCTTTTCAGCGACTGGATTTTTGATTGGATTATGGGAACATCAATGTAATAACGTTCCAACCATAAATCGCATTGGTCACAAGAAGACTGTGTGGGGTTTGAAAGGGCAGGCGAGGGTTTGGATATGTGGCTGAGGGTTTCGTTAGGCAATTTAATACCCGGGTAGCTAGGGTTATTTCTTAGGCAGGGGGGAAGATTTGTTACGAAATCGTAAGGTGGCTCGGGACACAAACCCTGCGAGTAGGGGTACTCGCTGGCTAAGAAACGTTCAACATCAGAGTTTGAATCCTCACTCATAACTATAGGTTTTGACTCAACAGAGGGTTTAGGCTTGTTCCTAGCCATCCTAGAGATCAAACGAGCATTCTTTTTACCCTTAGAGTTGGAAGTAGGGTTTTCCTTGGGATTTTTGCTCACAGGCTTTTTAATAGTCTCGACACTCTTAGTTACAATGTCGGGTAAGTCGATAGGAGGGTAGGCCGAAGGCTTAGGAGCAGGCAATAGGATATGGAAGGGCACCGGGGGTACAGGCTTGACTTCACTCACCATAGGTTTTTCAACCTGTATAGGGTTTGGATCCTCGAAACCATTCCGAGCAACGAAAGTTCCCCAACTATCACCATGCAAACCCAAATGATAAACAACGATAAGCTTAATAAGCCCATAATGGAACAGGCTACTGTCAGCCTGCTGCCTTTTGAACCTTTTCGACATTTTATACAGGCTACGATGAAAATAAAAGGGCATATTGAGCGGATATCCCATAAAACTCATAAGCAAACGCAGGTGGTAGAGAAACACAAGTCCGTATCGACCTTCACAGGTCACGAACTGTTTGATTACCATCAAAGTATTGTGCCATTGTGGTTTAAGTGCAGAGATGGGCATACCTCTGTCACAAGAGGTGACTTTGCGCGAGAGGAACAACAGTGTCCATGGGACCTCCTCGACCTTACAATTCTTGAACCAACGTTGTCCTGTGGCAGGTAACCCCGTGGAAAAACTGATAAATTTCTCATCAATTTCCAACTGTATGTCGCCCACCTTAGCTCTACAGCCATCGAAGGTCATGGAAAACTATCGTGCTACACATAGATTAAAACCCTCAAATCGTTTCATGAAGGTAATCCATCTGTTTTCCTCCAAGTCTTTGCTGGCATTGTCAAACATTAACAGGGCTTGGTTCCTGTTTGGCTCGATCCGCACGACTGGTGCCATGGAGCCGAGCACATGGTAAACCAAGGGTTTGGATCAAAATACACACATAGGAGAAAAGATGCGCGCTGCTAACAGAAGTGAACGGTGATAAGTGGCAGGCATAAATGCCATCGTGCGAAGGTGGTGGAGTTATTCACTGCCATGCATAACAATTATGGTCAATAGTACCACTGTCGGCGTTCATAGCTGTTATACCCACTATAACATGGTTTAACACTCATGTCAATTGCCCAACCAATAAAACAATGGTAAGTGTATAAACAAACGTGTTTAATCAACATTATACCAAAGTTTGAAACCATCAATCATACGATTTAAAACTAATAGCATATGTTTAACCATGCGCCAATGGATCTTCATACAATCAACATGCCAATAGTTATGAAAATACAAACATAGGTATCATATTGAAAGATATAAATGAAAGATTTAACCATAACAACCATGTATTTTCATGAAACCAAAGGTCAAGTAGGTCAAATAAAATGCAATCCAAATGCTAATGCCTTACAAACTCAATAAAACCAAATTACACAATCTATCGAAACATGAGTACCGATCAAAGAGTCTTGCCAGCTGTATAATCAAAAGGTAAGCGCAATAGGCATATCGACAAAAGAGATAATGAAAGTTCAGATAATGATCGAAATACGACTTCGACAGATGAAGTTTTCACGCTTACAGTCGTGAAAACAAAATGAAGGCAAACGTGCAAATGTCGCAGAAAATGAAAATGTCGTTTATTTGAAAATAACGACGAAAAATTGATGTTTGCAAAACATAGGTGTAGGCAACTTATAAGACCAAAGAAAAATGTGAATTGGCTGCCAACAATGGCGACACACTGGTAGAAGCAGTTATCTCTGCAAAAGGCACAAATTCATATTAGGACATCAAAGATAATTTCAACTCAAAAATAACAACTAGAAAATAGTACAAACATCAGCATTAACCAATTTTTTCAGCAGTGTTTCAAAAGATGAAAACTGATAACAATCTTAAGATCATCTAGTCACGATATTAAAGATAAAATATTCAATACTGTTGGCATATCCACTGCTGCCAGCAGGCGTCCATAGCCTCGATAGGGTTGCCATTTAAACCACTCTGACATCTGTATCCTGTTAAGAAGTTCTGGATCAGAATAAAGGACATTAAAGAGGTTTCTTTTTGCAAATTTTCATATACCCGACATTGCTTCGCTGCCAGCGGGCCTATTCAGTACCCCGACAAAGTTGTCTTGGCGTCATGCATGCATTTACCCGCTGCCAGTAGACCTGTTCAGCATCCCGACGGGTTTACAAGCACTTCCCATAGCTCTTATTAATAATTTTTTTTGTTTTTCTTTTATAAATATATGGCTGAGCGGGGTGACGCTGAAAATCTTAATATTTTAACATATTCTTTTAGACCTCATCAGATTTTTTATTTTTTTTTAGAACTATCCTTTATTTAGATCCAGAGATGATTTATTTACAAAACCAACTTCCTAAAACAGGGAGACATCTTCTGATTCATTCTTTTATAGAAAAGGGACAGCGTAAAAATATAATAGATGATCATGACAAGCTTTGCTCAGAGATCGAAATCGGTAAACTTCTTTCAAACAACAGATTTTTCCAACATAGATATAAATCTCAGAAATATCATTGATGTTTGCACAAAATTTTCAGAAGTTATTTCAGCGAAGGAACTTTCTATCGTCTTTGTCTGAATAGCTCAGTGTACAGGTATGTGTATTTTTAAAAGACACAAACTGATAAATTCAAATAGAAATCAAAAACAAAAAGCAAACGAAAATACAAACAAAAATAAAATATTTACATAATATAAAAGGGTAGTTATTAAGCAAAGTATATTTTCAGGGCTTGGCCATTCACCGGATAGGTGTCAAGCTGCCCTTCAATATTCTGCAATCGAAAGGAACTAGGACCCAACTTTTCAGCAATTAAAAATGGTCCAAGCCACAAGTTTTGAAATTTTGTGTGTTCTCCCTTTCCCTCGTGTGGTTTGTCCCACTTCAAGACGAGATCGCCTACTTCAAAATTCCTATCAGAAGCAGAGTTAGAATCAAACCAGCTCTTAACCAACTGTTGATGTTGATATATCTTACGTTTAGCTTGGGCTCTTACTTCTTCTAGCTTCATCAAAGCGTTAATTCAGTTTTCTAAAGGGGGACAATCCTCTTCTTGAACTTTCCGTGACAACTGAAGCGAAGGAAGAAGAATGTGAGGTGGCAGAATTGCTTCTCTGCCATAAACGAGAAAAAATGGGGAGTTACCTATAGCATCTTTTGGCGTTACCCTATCATCCCACAGCGCGTTCAGCAGCGCATTGTGCCAATTTTTGTGATTTTCAACCACAGTTCTCTTGATAATTTTAATCAAGATCTTGTTTGTTGATTCTGCTAATCCATTACCCTGGGGGTAGTAACTAGCAGAATACTTCAGCTTAATTCCTTTCTCCAAAGCGAACTTGCTCATCTCAAGAGAAGAAAAGTATGATGCGTTTTCAAAGACTAGACAGTCAGGGATACCGAAACGAGTGATAATATTCAAGTTTAGAAAGGTGATTACCTGACTGGTGTTGACAGTTCTTAACGCAGCAGCTTCAGACCATCAAGTAAAGTAATTTTTGGCTGTCACAATATACTTGTGTTGTTGCGAGGATGGAGGGTTAATTGGACCTATGATATCAAGGCCCCATTGCTGGAAAGGAGAATCTACTGAAACGGGTTGCAAGGGAAAGGCTGGTTTTTGTAACTGCCCTGATGCTTTCTGACAGATGATACATTTACAACACAAGGCATGGGCATCCCTAAAAAGCGTGGGCTAGTAGTAACCGGCACTTAAAACCTTATGAGCAGTGGTGTCACCACCGAAGTGACCACCAGCTTCTCCTGCATGCAACTCGAGCAAGACTTTTTCTGCTTCGTCCTTCTCAAGACAGTGCATCAGTACGCCGTCAAAATTCTGACAAAACAGTACACCATTAACTAGATGAAAGGAGGCAGACTTCAGTCTCAACGCTCTTCTCTTAGGGGGGTCTAAGTGACGACATGTTGACCCATGTTCAAGACAGAATCTAATATCGTTTTACCAGGGACTAACGAGGTTTTATGCACAACAGATCAAACTTTGATCGCTTTGTCCTAGGTTTGACGTATCACTATCTTCTTGTTGTCATGTTTCTGAATCAACAACCAACTTACATAACCCTTGGCCTCTCACAATATGAGCTGGGGTGATTTCTAAGTCATACTCCTACAAGGAGGTGACCCGGTTAGCTCTCTTTTATCCTAACTCCTTCTGTACTAACAAGTTCCTTACGATAGGGCAGGGGACAATGACTTTCATCCTTGACTTCAAAAGATAGGACCAGAAGTGCTTAACTACTTTGAAAACAGCGTAGTCTTGTTGATCCACTGTTGGATAGTTAATTTCAACACCTTTGAAAGAAGATCTCATAAAGGCGATGGGTACTTCATGGTTCTCGGCATCCTTAGTTAGGATGGCGGCATAGGAATGGTCAGAAGAAAAAGTATAGAGTGTAAAATCTTAAGAGAAGTAAGGGCTCATGAGAGACGGAGTGTCTATTATGGACTTCTTTATGGCATTGAAAGCTTGATTTTCTGTGGGTCCCCAGTGATATTGGATGTCTTTCTTGATCAAATTCTGTAAAGGCCTAACCATTTCGGAGAAACTGGGGAAAAATATTCTCGCGAAGTTAATCTGGCCTAAGAAAGACTGCATGGATTTTTTGGATGTAGGAGGGGGAAGTTTAGCAATGGCCTGAGTCCTCTCGGGGTCAATAATCATTCCTTCGCTAGACACTATGAATCCTAGGATTTTACCCTGTTCTACTACAAAGATGGACTTTTTGGGGTTCAAGGAGATGTCGTATTTACGACATCGTAGCAGAATGACTCGTAAGTGAGCTAGATGATTGTCTTTATTTTTAGAATAAATAGTCACATCATCTAAGTAAACTACAACGGACTGATTGATTAAGCCTCGGAAAGCAATGTCCATTGCTCTCTGAAAGGTGGCACCATCATTAATCAATCCAAAGGGCATTTTGCGATAAGCATAAGTGCCCCACGGAGTACGGAAGGTAGTTTTGAGTTGGTCTGGTGGAGACATCAGGACTTGGTTGTATCCAGAGAAACCATCTAACAAGGATAGCCTCTCGGAACCAGATACCTGTTGAAGGATCTGTTCCATGGGTGGGACAGGATAGTTGTCTTTGTCAGACGCTCTATTGAGGTTTCAAAAATCGACGCAGAGTCAGATTTCCCTGTTTTTCTTCCGAATTGGGACAAGGTTGGACACCCATTGAGTGTGCCTAACAGGAAAAATTATTTTAGCACTGAGTTTATTCAATTCTTTTTGAACAGTCGGTTCTAGTTTAGGGTGCATATTCCTCAGTTTCTGTTGGAAGGGTAAGGTTTGGGGCTTCATCGGGATGACATGCTGTATGATATTAGGGTCGAAAGTTTTAAGATCATCATACGCCCATGCAAAAACATCCTTAAATTCTTTAAATAATTTAACAAAAGCAGCTTTTTATTGTCTAGAACATCCCAAGCCTAGGTTAATGCACTGAGGATTTTCACTAGTTCCTAAGTTCACTTTTTCATAAGACAACGAGGAACTATTAGTTTTACAATTGACCGCTTTTTTAAATTTATCTTCAAAATCATAAAACTTCTCTAATCTAATTACAG